>CM060833.1:54367500-54967500 GCA_030762175.1 Metallyticus violacea | reverse complement strand
CTGAGGTTCTCACATTACTTTTAAAATTTATAACAAGGCACATTACAACTCGAAATGCACCAGCTTATGCACTAACTTAATAAATCGTTTCTTTGAGTTCATGTTTTGGTTTGTGTCCTTCTTTCCCTCTCGGTTCTATTGTTCTAACAACAGCAACAACACCGTTATCATCCAATCTGGAGCTAATGGGGCTAGAAATTTGAATACTAAATATTAGAGTTACAAGTAGGGTTCGGAAAAGATGGCCTCTAAAGTTCCTTTATGAGACTTAAAACCGAGTGGTTCAAAGTCTAATAGTTAAGATTTTAATGCTTACCTCTGTATATTATTCCACGAATTTCTCTTCCACTCATCTCCTCTCAATCAATTTTGGTGTTCATCATTTCAGGGTAGCAGAGTCAGGCGATGTGGGTTGGCGGTGAGCGGTGTGCACAACTGGAATTTACTTATGGAAAAAGTAGCCTGGGTTGGCGTGAGAGCAGCTCTCTTCCAGGTAATTCGAAAAGTTTGAAGGGAGCAAGACTTCGCCGGCGTTATAAAAGATGAGCAAAAAAAAAAAAAAAAAAAAATCTGAAAACATTTTGGATCACACCTACATCCATACCTACTGACTTTTGTTTCTTTCACACCCCTTTCTCCAGGAGGTTCAGTAAGATACAAAAGGCACTCGTTATTCCATTTCTGAAATCCTTCTTTGTTTTACCTAACACATTCCAACGGGTTTAAAAGTTCTAAATAGAGTAATGTCAGATTTTCAGTTAATGACAGTAATTAATTATTATTAGATGTGTTAAAAGCTTAGTTTCAGCAGAAAATTTTATAAACATGATTAATACTGCATTGTAACAGAGTACCATTGCCATTTACAGATTCTCAGACTTAAGAACTGCCTATATTCTTGGAATTGAATGAAGTGAAGATTGTTTAATGCCCGTTTTTACTACAGAGGTATCACAGGTGATGAAACACTTATGATACATGAAATAAAATGATATATTGGGAAAGGATTTATTTTTAAGGAAGGAAACGTTCTAATCTAAGTTTAAGGTACCTCCCCGGCATTTGCCATTTATGAGGACTAAGAAAAACGTGGAAAAAACCTCAGTCAGGGAAGACGTCCTGGCGGGATTCGAACCCCAGTTTCTTGCTCAAGAGTCCGCGCCTTAATAACCTCGGCCACCTGAGGCGGTATATTCTTGGAGAATATTCGTATATATGATATGTATTACACAGCCTGTGTTGGGCCATGATTTATTTTCTTATCTCCTAATTCCATGTTTTAACCTAACACCCGTCTAATGTCAAAGCATTAATTTTCATACAAATAAACATAATAGTGAGATTAACTATGAAGCCTGGACAACAAATACTTAAAAGTTCGAATCGCATGTTAGACATAAAATCTCTGAAAGGAAATAACCTTAAAGATATATAGAGTATAGTAGACTCAGATGGGAAAATAGGAGGCTGGTTCGACTAGACATGGTAGCTCAAATGACAAGAGCTTAGACTGATTAAGCCGAAGATCCTAGTATCGGCCATTAACTCGAATTTTTTCTATCTGACTAATTTCAGACATTTGTACATATCCAGAACTTCTCGGTTGATGTTTGACACCTACGCTGATGAAAAGCCTTCTTTAAAAATATCCATGTGGAAATGTTTAATTTGTATAACCTTTCAGCTCATTTTATAGTTGTTCTCCAACATTCCTAACTTTATTCCTATAGAATGTTCTAAAGCTTTTTGACATCTTTTATTACTTTTTCTGGAACTGAGAGAATATTCTCGCGGCGTTATTGGTATTATAAACAGTTAATAATATCTCTTAATATATTTGTTGTTTGTTGATTTGTTTTATTTTTGGACGCTCTTTAACATCTAAGGTCATCAGCGTCCCATTCCATTCAGGGCGTGAAACGGCCGACAAATTTTGCTCAGAGGCCTCTTCTTTCAGGCTTGAGGTTCTTTATCGTGCCGTAAATGTACGACACAGGACAAATGGCTTTACGTCCCTTCCGAAGGAAGCCATACTTAGGATTTTTACGCCCGCAAAAAATCCATCAATCCTGGCCGAGTTCGAACCCGCGATCTTGGTTTATAAGGGAAGTATGGCTACCACTAAACCACCAGGACCGACTCTTTCTCTTAATATATGGCAAAGTTCATTCAAGTCAGGGTAATTTAGAAAGTCTTGAGATATTGTAATGTTAACAGGATTTATCCTGTCAAAACTGTCAATCACTTTTGTCATATATCAGAATGACCATAATCTATGTGCTCCAAGGATAGGTTCAGAAAGCATAGGTATTTTAGATGGAATTTCATGGAAAGCATTTATTCTTGAAGGGGAATTTATGAACACTTTGCTAACACTTGATACATCTTTGTCAAATTAACAAACAGTTCACTTAAAAGAAAATTAACAATATTGTAAGATGTGTGTGAAATTGTTTTATTTCACCTTCGAGCTCTGAAATGTATAACACAGGTTGATTCATAAAGCATGTCAGCTATAACATATCAAGTTTTTTTTTTCAAAATACAATAAACAAGGGCATAAAATGTTCATTACACCTTCCCGTTTCTGTTATGGAAAACGATATCGGGCATATGACCCTCCTCTACCCCGCTGACATGCAAAAGCTCTGTCCGTGAAATTTACTATGATTATCTCACAAATTTGCACATCGATTTCGCCGACAACTCGTCGAATTTCCTCCTTTTAACTCTCAGATGTTTCGGGATTTATTGACATAAACCCAAAGAAAAAAAACACAAGGGGTTAAATCACTTGACCATTGCTGGTTATCATTACGGGAGATAAGTCGATCCGGGAACTTCTCATGGAGCAACGCAATTGTTTCACTATAAGTGTGATAGGTGGCACCATCCTGCTAAAACCACAGCTCTTCAATGTTCATTCCATCAAAATGAGGCCTTAAAACTCTCATATTATCATGCAGTATCGGTCACCATTAACTATCACAGCTTGTCCTTCCAAGCTTCAAATAAATCAGGGCCCTCGCCTAAATCCACCGCAAATCGTCACTTGCTATGGATGCATTTCCCTTTCTTGAATCAAGCAAAGATTTTCTGACCCACAGATACAGCGATTCTGTTTATTCACAAATCCCTTTAAGTGGAAGTATATTGAAGATTGTTTTCCTCGCAAAGCTGTCTCTTCTCGTGATCGGTCACTTCCAGAATTGAATTTCATAAGGATGATGATGAAGATCATGCTGAAGAATTCACCGCACTGAGGGAAGTCCTAAGCCCAATTGCTGGGAACGGCTACGAACCCGTTTCATTGAACTAACAGTCTCACTGGCCAGAACGAGGACGTGCAGAACTTTTATCGTTGACTATTGAACCTGTTTTGTAGAACTTTTTCACAAGTCTGCGAATTGTTCATTCGGCACTTCATTACCCTCTTGAATCGCAAGAAATAGCCAGACAATTACTGCATAACTTTCTCCGTTATGATAAAAGTTTTCACAATACACTGGTCCATGAATGAAATATTGCACACAATGAAAAAATGCAATAAATACAAAGTTAAGCAACAATCGTAATGTTAATAGATATCAATATGATACAAAACATTGTCGACAACCGAAAAACAAAAAACAAAACAAATGAATAGTAAGGGAGGGAGGGAGGGATTCAATACCGATGTACTTTTAAACCATCCTTTACATAAAAATAAAGTATTTTGAAAAGTGTTACATAGATTAAAATGCCTAAAAATATAAATTTCCTTATAAACTATCAATAGCTGATAAAGGAGGGGAAAACCCAAAAATAAATTAAATTATTTTGGTTCATGTTTTTGCAACGGTTTTATGTTACACCCTGCATTATCTATGATATGTTAAAAATGTTAACTACTTAACCGTAGTTATAAGTGAAGCAGGGCACCCAATACACAACATAAGATGTAAGTTTCACAGACCAATAACATAAGTCAGCATGCAATCAACAAACGCGACAAGCTGCACAAATTTTAGAGTTAAAGGCCAATGAGAGAATATGTTACATTCGTATTCTTTGATTTTATGAGGGAAGTATTCTTGCTTTTTACTCATATGTGTACGACTGAATGAAAAGTTATTGCAAGTTGCTCGACTTTTTATCGAAATATTATGGTGCATAAAATTCCTCCTGCCAAATGTTTAATGTTTTGCACAGTTTAAAAACACAATATAATAGGTACATTAATCAAGAATTGATATATTGTGTTACACGTGCGATAAATAAGTATAATGGGATTGAAGAAGGTTATGAAAAACGAATTGGAGGAAAGATTTTGAATGCACTTAATATACATTATATGCTATTTTGGAGGTTTGTAATATAGTTTTCTTTTAAATTTTAGCATTGCATAAGTTGGATGACCATAAATTAATTTGTTTTCTATTCAAAAATGATATTAATTGTATTTTAACTACTGTATAACTATACCCTAATTTCATTGGATAGTGCACGCAATAATATATAGTTTCATATATAGTTTACATGTTCGTGACGGTGGAAGTCAATGTGTTGACTGCATTCTCACCACAGTACTGTCCTCTACCCGCAATATTGCAAACCACGACTCGACGGAGACAGATGAAGTGGCGCCATGCGGCAGGCCCTGATCCACGTTGCATTAAAAATAAAATTATCACGAGTGAACTGACAACCCTGATACTTCAAATATAAAATATGTGGCTAGAAATCATATAATTACGTACTTCGCGGTCTTATGGCATTTAGGGCGAAGTACTCACAACTTGGTTTTTTTTTCTCTGAGATACAGTTTAGTAGTCGGTGGTAATATTTTTCTGAAATAATAGAGGAAGGAACTAAGGTGTAAGAAAATACTGATTTTGTGCGTTTCCGAATTAAATTACTTTTCCTTTTCCAAACCTCTACCTGTCCTACTAAGCCCATTGTCCTGCCAAAGCAGCAGAGACTTAGCTCTGAGATAATGTGGGGTTGACATCGTCTTGAATATTTGACTTATTTCGGAGGGTTGGTTAGTGTAATACAACTACTACCAGTTCAGCAATAACTCCCAACCAAACTTACTAACTAAATACCAGTATGTCAGGATAGAGCAAACTCAACATTTATTGACCCAGTAACCCAGGTATTAGAGCTCACATTTGTAATAATATAGCAGATCAGGCACTCGTAATGGTTGTATTTCTAACATATTGTATTTTTGTATTGTATTTTTGAGTGTTTGTGTCAGTTTTTTTAGAAGGTTGAATTTATTACAGATTTTTGTACAAAATGCCTTGATCTTGAAACTTTTTTATATTTCAAATCTAATAAGTATCTTCTTGTTTGAATGTTTTGAGGAAATTTCATTTTATGTATATGTTTGGACTCGTCGTCACAATCAATGATATGAATGTTTCCAAATATTTACTTGTTGTATTGGGCAAACTATGCTTTCCTCGACCATGTCCTGGGAATTTTCATCTTACAGTACGCTTCTAATGGTAACACTAAAATTAACAAGTAAAAATGCCTTGTTAACAAGACGTAATCGTCACAATTCTAACAAAATATCTTAGTTGCAAAGAATAATACTAAAAAAATTGGTATAACTTAAAGGGTAGCAGAGCGTGCTTCTTATATTGAAATATTTTATTATACTGTATTATTCTTTAAAATAGGGTTCTTTTGTTGAAATAATTTTGCATTTTTGAAAAGTATTATCTCCAGTTTAAGCACCTATTGATTAAAAACTGGCCACTGATGATTCAGTGGTTTATTGCATCTTTTTATATTAAATTGTTCGTCTGTAAAATGTTTCTCTTTAATTTTCCAATCATGGAATTTTTGGTGCAGATTGAGTTTCTTCTCAAGGAGAAGCTGGAATGTGAGTTGTTTACTCCGCACAACTAGTAGTGACCACCGAAAGAAAAAAAAAAAGATGTTTCTTGCAAAAGATTCCTCTGCACAGTCAAGAAACGAGAGAACCTCAAGAGTATGTGTTGAGAAAGAACGAGAGAGATAACGGAGTCCTCTGTTGCCACTTGAAATGGCAGAGCTGCTGCAGACTCATAAAAACACCAGGTGAAGATGGGAATAAGCAGTTCTCTCATGCATGTCAAGACGGGAAAGCGGATGACCAACTTAAAGTTTCAGAACAAGGCCAACTCACCAAAACACTTATACATATTTGGCAAGAAAAGTGCAACTTACTTCTTAAAAGTTTGCTATAGCACTCTGTAGTTGCGAGCCGTTGTTAGAAGAAAATTGTTAGGACGCATTGATGTTGTTGCTAAGCGTTACAGTGAAAGAACACTTCAATAAACTTTGCAGCCAGATGAAATTTGAAGAAGGAACTGTCAGGCTGGTCGTGACCAGCGTTGCCAATTCTACGGATTTACCCATAGATCTACGGTTTTTTTTTTTTTGTCGTCATCTGCGAACATGCAGATTTTAAAACTGAATCTACAGACTTTTTAGGCAATGCTGTTATAAATTGATCATGCTCTTTTACCATTTCATTTTAGTATTTTAGCGGACTGCCAGACATAAATAACATAGCCTGTTTCGTATTAGTGACAGTTGGCATAAGATTTCATATTTAAATAAATAAGAAATCACAAATCAACGCCACATAGAGCGTTATAGTATAAAGAAGGTTTTCTACCATTAATTTAAACAAAATTGGAAACAAATAGTCCTGTGGAACTTTTACAGACAAAAAGAATGTCTGGTAAGGCAACATACTGTTATAATTTCCCTATTCAAGATGATATGATAACACTCATTAAAGCAGAGAAAATCTATGACCACAAACAAGAAGGTAGCAGTTGTGAAAGTGCGGATGAATAGATAAGCAGCTCATATAGTGGCACTTGTTTAATTATTTTGTTATCATTAAAGTTTATTTTTTAAGATTTGTAGCTCTTAATTCTGATTTTAAAATTTTCCAAATGTAATAATAGATACTAATGACACTTGACAGCAATGGTGCATTGCCATTGGGGAGGCCTATGCCACACACCAATTCCCCTGCATTAGCTACTACCACCTGTCAACGGTATGTGATATAATGTTAACTACGTTTTTATATCTGCCTCATCTTCCGTCCCTACTCGACTCCCTTAAACCACCACGGTTAACAAGTTTCGCAACATGTTATGCAAAATGTAGAGATTTTTATACTCGATATAGATTTTTCAGAACTCATCTACGGATTTTCACAGAAAAGCGGTTGGCAACGCTGGTCGTGACTATAGCGATAACATTTCTCGTGCCCCCTACGATGTTACTGTTTCCATGATTCACTACAGCCAGAAGGTGCAATGTGTACTTGTGTCTCATAGGCAGAATATATAATCTTTGTTTATAGCCTTTTTAAAATTGTTGTTCTTTATTTTTTTTAAAAAAAATCCGGAACTGCTAATTCATAATGAAAAGGAATAAAAGAAATATTCTGACAGTGCTCCTTCGGCAAAGGTTACAGGGACTGTGACTTTTATCCACTTAGACTGTTTTAGCTGGTCTACTCTTTAGAACATGGATTCCCAACATATTTGCCGCGGCATCTTAGGGTGCCGCGAGATATTTGGGAATAAACAAAAATATATTAGGAACTATTTAAATATATTGATTTACAGTATATTAATTATTGATATTGGTGAAGACGAACAAGAAAAAGAAAGAGAAGATCAATCATTGTTGGATTGTTTCATCTCAGGTGTACAATCCATGGGTTAATAAGATGCTTTTTCGTAGACCCAAGATCGTGGGTTAAATCCTGACTAGGGTCGACGGATTTTTTCGGACGTAAAAATCCTAAGCGTGGCTTTCTTCGGAAGGAAAATAAAACCGTAGATTCACAGCACGATAAAGAATCTCAAACCTGAAAGAGGGGGGCCTCTGAGCAAAATTTGTCCGTCGTTTCACTCCCTAAATTGAATGGAACGCTGATGATCTGAGATGTTAAAGGGCATCCATAAATAAAACTAATCAGCAACAATGCATGTGTTTGTAGCATGTCCAGAACTTTATACCTAAAGAAATATTATTAATTTGGCAGAACATGAACTGCTGTATATGTAAAAACATCCATAATACATGTATCTTATCCTCATTAGCTCTCCAATACGGTTTACTAAAGCTTGTTCATCATCACACATTTTTCTCTCTCTTGTTTGTTCATTTTTATTTCTATAAATCCGGAGTGCACTATTTTACTGCTACTACTGCTGAATTACATTTGCATCTTCTATAATATTAATAATTAAAATTAGCATTCAAATGTGCCTGGCTGAATAAAAACAGGGAAAGAAAAATAATTAAATAAAGGTATTGTATAGCACAGCTACTTTCTTGGTGTTCCTGACAACAAACTTATCGATGACAGATTAAGGTCTAGAATCAGAAATAGTAATCAGCCTCTATAGATAGCATAGTAACTTCCAATTTTTTTGAAATCACAGTTGACTCAATTTAATACTAGGAGCTTCTCTACTCAGTACTTCCTCAGTACAGTTTTTGGAAAAAAAATCTTCCAAATTGCGCGATTAAAAGCCTGCATTGTACTATTTTCCACTATAACGATTCAGTCCTGACCTTCTTGTTCCCGCTAGGACAGAAAGTATTTTTGTAAATATTTTCACACAAGCAGTTACATAAATCACGGCCAGGTCTGATTGTGCCCGCACCGTCAACAAGGTGGTGGGTTCCAGCGCAACCTGCCCCCCGATGAAATAAATGGCCAAGGCGGATAAAAACGGCTTTATGAATACCTGCGCACAAAACGCAACTCATGCGTGCTATTTGGTTAATATTTCACGTGCGTTGGCCTCAACGCGATTAAAAAAGAGCAAAATATTCCCAAGCATGAGCATGTGAAAACCTCACACTTTCATTTCAACACTTTTTAATATTTCATTAATGTTCACAGTGCAGCCAAGCGATAATAATACCTACGTACGTTAACGCTCTGCTGCATGGACCTGCATATGTAACCTACTTTCTAGAACATAATTTCGTAACTCTATAGATGCAGCGAGGCTACTTGCGTTAAGAGCAGCATCAGTGCAATTGCTTACTAAGAAAGTGCAGACGGCGCATTCGGAAAAAGGAGAGTCACCGCGCTAAAATACTTGTATTTTTATTTTAGTATTTATATTTTTAATGAAAGTATGAAATGACACGACTGACCTATGTTACAAGAGAAAGTGAAAATGATACCCCTCAGCGGTAATACATTGCAGAAATCTGCGCAGGAAATTCCTGTATTTTATTTAAATTTCCTTTCGTAAGAACACGGTGGTTTGAAACACATTTTTTGTCATTAGGAGATCCTTTCTCCCCTTTCTCCCGTAGGTTTTTAACAAGTTAGCGTACAGTTTCTGTATCTGGATCACGATTGCCAACATATTTTCTTGCGAATCGCCTTACCACTTCTCTGCAAGAATAAATTTCCACATGTATTGTATATAAAATAAGTTCTAGGAGACTGGCATAAGTAACAAAAATATTTTAGTATACCTTTTATACATAATGAAAGCACCGAATAACATTCCGTGAAAAAGCCCTCCTCAAACTAAATATAAGCTGCTATCTGTGCATGCATTATTTGACCTTGATGATTTGCTGTATCTCCAAGTAAACAGCCGTTCTCTGCCGGCCCTTAACTCAAATAATTTCACTGTAGATTTACGATATATGTACAGTACACAAAATTATGATCCCTGCTTTCCTTTTTTTAAATGCTAGTAGAATTATTACATCTTATTTACGACGTTTTTAACAAATACATTTACGTGACAGATATTATACTTAAAAGTAAACTAATCAATTGGCAAAACAGTTTTATTGCATTATATTTTAATATAGGCTTACATTTATGAGAAATGTCTTAATGTATACAATTCAATGATTGGGGTTTGTATACCTTGAATAACAAAAAAGGTGCTGTTAAATTTGTTTTATGGTTTAACTGATTCTGCTGGGATCAATATGTAAATGATCCTGTATTGGCGTTTTATTTGCTACTTATAAACACTTTAAGCAGTCAAAGGAATGCTGATTTTAATTAATCATACATATAACAGACAATTTGTTTTCTTAAGAAAGTTACAAGTAGAAACGTCTGCTTTTGATCGCAATTAGGCCGCTGATCACTCCAGATACAATTTGCATGGCACACATTTGTCACAGAAACGTAACTGTCGTTTTCCTCCAAGATATATGTATCTCAAGTGTCAAAGTTAGCACTGGATCCATGGCCCCTTTTGCACAGATTTCTCACAGTTAGAGCCCAATAAGGTAAAACCTGTATTGCAGTTCTATGTTTGCTTAAAATTGTCTGGAATTGTTGCATTTCTGTTTCCTGAAGACAGTATTTCCGGATTCTTGAGATTCAAGACGTAGATCGGATGTTAAATTGGATAAATACATGAACATTCCTTAGTACCTTAGTACCTTAGAACTTGAAGGAATTGCTATCCCCATAGTGACTAAATTATCTAATAGGCATTTAGTTAGTTTCAATTTCAAACTTAAATTATTTTCTATTCCTAGTTAATTCAAATTTGAGTACTTGACGGAAATTAACCATCTTTGACAACCTGCGCCATGCTTGGTAAAATTACGCTGATGACCTGTGGTGTTAAAGAGGGTCCGTAAATAAACCAACCTTAGTAAAACTGTTTCATGTATACTGTTTTCTCTGACCTGCAGGCAAAAAATTTTAAAGGAACTATGTATCAAAATTGAACCTACCATTTGATCGAAAATATATCTCGGTAAACGAATCATAAATTCATCACCTAGTTATAGAGAAACACAACAGATGTCACTAGCAGTATTACACATGTGATAATGGGGGGGAAAAAACAGTTTTTAAATTCAGTTGGTTTATTATATACTCTATGTTGTATTTTGTTCTCTTGTACCCACCGATAAAATGAATCACAATAGTAAACACCATCTCTGAATAATTAATATTGCTACACACACACAATTTAACGTAATCAAAAGCGATATGCTAAGCCATATTTTTATACGTCCAAGAAAATGGTTCACAGCTTAGCTAATACGAGTCCAAACTTTTAAATATTTAATTTACAATGGACCACCAATTGCCTTGTAAATTGATGAATAAAAACATATACTCTCTGTGATATACAAACAACAACCTCTTCTGTTTCATTTCCAAGGCACACTTCAGTGATACAATATTCAGAAAAGAAATATAGCGAGTTTATTTTAACTGGATTTAAATTGTATCTGTATTGAAATTGTACAACTTTGTTCGATATCACACTTGAATTTTAACCTTTAATTGAGATATGAAATTTCTATTTAGATATTCTAAAAATATTAATTTTAATCTAGATTTTATATAGATTGGTATGATTTTATGCATGCTTTCAGAGTTTGAGATCTCTAAATGAGATTTTTGTTGGGAGTAGCCAATTATAAACCAAATATATTTATTTAATATATTTAATAATATTACAATCTACTGACTAATATGAATAAACAAATGCCTAATACATTGAATTTCAGTAAAAATTAAATAAATGCTTAGCTTATAGAATATTAATAATATATAAACATTTAATTGTCCAAAATATTTCAAATATATGCCATTTTAAAATTTAGTAATACCCTTTTAAATGTTTTACTAATATTGTCATTTTATATTTTCTATAATTTATATTTCCATTACTGCGCCTTTTCTTAAAATCCTTTTTTATTATTAAATGTTTCGTTGTTTCACGTTGTTCCTCGCAATAACTGTGCTTTCTAAAGGTTTGTGCCTTTTATGAGGTTTGAAATATTTCTATTTTTTCACATTCGGTTAAAAAACATATTTGTTTCTCGTCATTTTTTCATTACTTCATTCGTTCACTACCATATCACTTATGAAAAATAGTGAAATTATTTAGAAACAATTGGACACTTGTATAAAAGTAGTAATTATTTCTATGAGATATTAAAGGATAAAATTGTGTTAGGCATCTACCCTTATTTTGTAATGATAGCATAGAGATCTGACCGCGATTCAAATCTGTTAGGTCGTTAAGGTACGAACACGTTAGCGGTAGATCTGGGTTCGATTACAGTCTGGATTTCATTCTTTACTGTGGTTTTTAAGGCTTTACTCAATCCTTAAAAATGGCAAATACCTTTCCCAATTTATCATATCATCTCATTTATCATCAGTGCCGTCTATGAGGCCCCAGCAGTAAAAACGGACTTAAACACTATTAAAATGTTTTGAAATATGATTTTGAAGTTAAATTCAAAGAACATTTTTCATATATTAATACTCCCTTAAAGGATTAAATTTGACTCACATACCCACCCCGAATACCAAACCAATTTGATCATATTATCTTTTATACCACCCTAAATTTTGTTTTAGCTCAGTGGACTGTTAACCTCTTTCGGTAACTTCTTGTTTACCTCCGAGCACGGCGTTCACAGGCGGTCATGTTAACAGCAATCAATAACAACGAGAACGTACAACCTCGGACAGTTTTTGTCGTATTTTCATAAGTGTTATTATTACAGGCCGTTTGTTGCAGTACAACACGCCGCAGTGCAGGTAACGACCGTTAGCGGTGCGGAGAGATAACAAAACACGACTCGTATTTTGTGTCGAGCAGGTGCTTCACTAAGTGAGAAAGATTTCGAGTTGGTAGTGAAGTGAACCTCAAGTGTTGCCTCCGTTGTTGTTATTATTATTATTATTATTATTATTATTATTATTATTATTATTATTATTATTATTATTATTATTATTATTATCATCGTCGTCGTCGTCATCATCATCTTGTTATTATTCGTTATTCAGCTGGAATTGACTGCAAAAGTGTGAAAATGTAATTAAATATTAATAAGTCGTGCTGATGTACGTATTTCAAACGATAAAAATATAAAAAATACTGCATGTTTGTACTAGTTAAACAAGCTTTCAACTACATTGTATAAAAATGTGGTGAATTGAAAATTATCTTCTTATCTATATAAGAACTGAATAACTTATCGAGTACTTTATATCTAGCATGATACTATTGTAAGATTCTGTCTACACTGTCGACACACTACTGCAGTTTATGTCTAGCGACTGTGTCTACGCACGCAGCAACTTTCAGTGTCTAGATCAATGTCGACACTCAGATCAGTTGAGTGTCGCTAGAAAGAGTATCGATGTCGGTAATTCCTTGATATTGTTAATGGATAACGATATCTACCTCCAGTGATAACAATTGTGTCATTGTAAGGCGGTAAAGAAGAAAAGGTAAAACACGGGTAAAAAAAAAAGGGTCAAACAAAATGGAGGCCTAAGAGTATATAACATTCATACCAGAATTGCGATCTGGGGGTCCTTACTGTACAGAAATTGCCTATTCATGTCAGGTGCAGAAGTTGATGTTTTATTGGATAAAGTAATTCCCCTAACTCGAAAAGAAGACTCACTTATGAGCAATTCTTTCACTCGGGGAAAAACTAACGCTGAAATTCATGTGTTTGACTACAGATAATAGAGCATTTTTATTTTAACTTTATACTCAACCTTTTCTTTATTGCCACATTGTCATTACAAAAATTCAGTAAATGATGTTCCAACTTTAAGTGGACTCTTAACATTCCTTGATGTACTTATGTCGAATATTTGTGCATAGCACTTCTGTGATCATTCCTGAGTGCTGTCGTGCTATTTATAAATCTTATAGTATATTATTTTAAATTATGTAAGTGTAAAGGATTTCTGTCTTCTCTCTTATAAAACAGGATACATTTCTACCAATTTATTGAAAAAAGTCTATATGTAGTGAAGAAATAGTGAAAGACTGTCAGGAGGTTTACATGGCAAAGACCAGAACATAAAGAGACATAGCGGTATGGCAAAAACATCCAGTTCCTCTGTTTCATCGCATGAATGTCTCTTTTCAACCTCCGTTTTGATTGCTCTGAACACATGTTTCAGAGTGTGGATGCAACCTGTTCGTCGTCATGTTACTTACAGATGAACTCAGAACTTCCAATGCTTTCTCCAATTCTCTCCTTGTTAGCACGTTTGCTTTGTTTAGTCTTTGGTTGCACGGAGTCCATTGATTAAGCCTCTCCAATGCATTTTCATCTTTCAGGATTATAGGCTAAATTGATGATAGCTTTATCAATTTTACAAATCTCAACCACTGAAAATGAACTTTCAAGCAAAATGGAATGTTGCTAATTGTAAGGGAAAGGTGCATTTAGTTCTTTAAATATCTAAAAATAGTGATAACATGTATTAGAAGTATACAGGTAACATTTAGCAGTTAATATATTTCGACGTCAGCTGTAATGGAAGTGTTCAACGGTGCGATATGTCGAAACTGTAGAAACAAATTAACTAAACGTACCCTTTTCAGGTCGAACTGAGCCTGCTCTTTTTGTAATAGTAGCCCTACGAAAAGCATTAAAATTAAACATTCTTAAATAAATAAATCTGCTCTAAACTACAGCTATCAAGAGTGCGAGGAGTTTTTGAAAATGGATTTCGTTTAATTACCAACCAATTTAGATTATTGAACACCACTATAAGGCTGGAGCGAGCCTTTATTTGCGTCACAGTTGCCATGCAAAATTGACCTATTATCAGAAAGTGTGCTTAACAAATATATGCTCCTCCACGTACGTTTTTGATAAAGAAAATTAAGATTCCTGGAAAATGGAAAGGGGAGGGAATGCCTGATAATATTTCTTTCACTGGAGTTCTTAGGAGGGAGAGGTACTGTGGCAACAAGTGCTCTTTTAAATACGTGTCAACAGAACCAAACGAAAATGTAACATAACAAATATCCATCCGCAAGAAACGAAAAGTAGTTTTGTTTTATTCGCTAACTTGCTATGTATCTCATTGCACCTTATAGATGGCATCTTAAAACAGAATATTTTTGTAATTTTCGTCAATTTCTTACTCTTTGTTCTTCGTTTTCATCTTGCGCAATTTATTACTACATTGCGTTCACAAGTTATGCAGCTTTCTCCTTAGTACACGTGTGAAATTAAGTCACTAAGTGCTCTGTTGTGGCTATCTTTTTTATGTATTTTTGTAATCTTCATATGTTGCGTCAGATAGTTCTGGCATGGTCTACACTTTCCCTAAGCAAAATGGAATTAATTATTTGAACATTTCAAAGCAACAATACACAAACACGCAAGTTTACTTTTAAGTCACTTATCATTTTTTTTAAATAATGATTATGAGAACCTTCAGAACGGCTGTGAAAAAGTCCGAGCCCTATTGATGACGATATTTCATATACTGTATGACCTAGATCATACACAACTCCATTGACATTCTCATCGCATTTAGTCATTTTATAAGTCAGTAAGCATTGTTCCATTTTCTTCAGAAATACACATTCATAATTGTTAGAATCCTTGTATAAGCTACGTTGATGAGTCCTTGTCTAAACTTCAATTCGGTGAAAATAGCACCTATGATTTCAAGTATATCCATCACGGCAGTATTAGGTGATTCACTATGTACAAGCCAATATTAATTTGTAAGATTCATTGGTGTACAACTTCATATGCACTAGCCCTTATGCCCTTTCTCCTAATACTGAAAACATGTACTAACACGCAGCATGAAGTCCCTGGTACAATTACCATCGTGGTTATTTTGAAAAAATGTGGTAAATAAAGAGAGAATGACAGAAAATGAGAGAATCGAATGAAAAAATATAAATCGCTTTGTTGTAAATTTAAACAATTCCACTTCTAGGAATTACTGGAAATATAAAGTATAAAAATATTACATGAAGCTTCACTAATTTTCTGCAATATCGCTATTGGTTCCATCAATAACCATTTAGTCGGTCCTGGTGGTGTAGTGGCTACCGTACTTGCCTCCTAAGCCCAAGATCGCCGGTTCGAACAGGACCGATGGATGTTTTCGGGCGTAAAAATCCTAAGTATGGCTTCCTTCGGAAGGGAAGTAAAGCTGTGAGTCCCGTGTCATACATTTACGGCACGAAAAAGAACCTCAAGCCTCAAAGAGAGGCCTCTGAGCAAAATTAGTCGGCCGTTTCACGCCCTGAGTTGAATGCGACACTGATGACCTGAGATGTTAAAGAGCGTCCATAAATAAATGAATAAAAAAAAAGTAAGCATTTAAGTTAAAGTCCCTTACATTCATGAGCATTTCTATTTCTAAAGTAGTTTTCCTTTTAAATTCATGTTTTCCTTGTGGAAAAATAGGAAACAAGACTGGCAATATTCTTGTGCTTGGAAGAAACTCTAAAGAATTCATTTTCTTTCTCTTGTTGAGTTGACTATGCTACAGATTTTGTTCTGTGCAAACCTTCTAAAAGATTAAGCAATGAAAGCGGTGCTGATATCGTATTCCACTACTTGGTATTCCATCACCTTAATGTGAGCAACATCATGTATTTTTAGCCACCGAGCCCGACGCCTCTAGCAACAAAAACACACGTGTGTTGCTGCATTATGTATCGGAGGACAAGAGAGCAACCTAATGCAAGAGCGACCCTAGTGTCTAATGACATTAGATAGCAAACAGCTTCAAGAAAAAGAAATAATAAACAGCATTCCGTATTGCAGGTTGTTATAACAGTTTTAAAGGGATTTTTGTATGTAAAAGTTTCGCAGAAGCAAATACTTTCAGCGTGTAGTGGTTGGAGTAATTAAACGCCGGGAAAAAATACAAACAAAACAATACAACTCAATGCTTATTAAGTATTCTGAAACAATTTAACTGCACTGAAGTTTTTACTCCCCCATTTTTTTCTGCCGCTCTAACTGCAACAGTTGTCGTACATTTGCGATCATTTTAAACCATTCACTTCACTTACTACCGTAAGATGGCCTTAGATTATAACCGCCTTTCTGCACTATCTATCACATTTTAATGGATTCTTAGTGGAAATAATACCAAATTTGCTTTATTTGAAAACATTATTTTGTGTGTTAAGCTTAGCTCAAATTAAAAAGATAAATACACCATGAATATAAAGGGCGAATATGTTTCACAGTTTTTAAAGCGTTTTAATCTTCTTTTTTAAAAATTATTGATCAAGATCACATGAAAGTGTCGTACTTAATTTTCAAAACGTTTCTTATCCCTCTTTGAGTTTGATAATGAACTCTGGGTACAGTGTACTATTCTCGATAAATTCTATAAATTACACTATGGAAGAACTTCAACTGTTATTATCTGGTAGGTGATTTTATAATAATATTAGTCAGTTCTGGTGTGTAGTGGTAACCATACTTGCCTTCTTAAACCCAAGGTCACGGGTTTGAACCCGGCCAGGATCAATGGAATTTTTTCGGGCGTAAAAATCCTAAGTATGGCTTCCTTCGGAAAGGAAGTAAAGCCGTGGGTCCCGTGTCGTACATTTCCGGCACGATAAAGAGCCTCAAGCTTGAAAGAAGAGACCTCTGAGCAAAATTTGTCGGTCGTTTCACGCCCTGAATTAAATGGGACGCTGCTGACCTGTGATGTTAAAGAGCGTCCTTAAATAAACAAATCAAAAAAATAATGAATATTATTTTTTAAAAGCAAGGAAATATTTGTTTTTTACGCTAATTTTGAATTTTAGTAATTTGTTTTATATCCGCCGCGTTAATTAAAATCACACACACATACACACACACACATATATATTAAACATTTCTAAACTTAATGTTTATATTTTATGAGTTAACTGAATCCGAAACTCGCCTACTCACGAAGAATGAACTTTTCAGGAAAAGTAAAATCTACTTCAGTAACAGCTTTTGTAAATGAAATTGCATTTGCATTAGCAATTTACCAATATTTAGAACAAACTAAAAAAAAATAAGGATAATACATTGAGTTGTATTTTGGAAGGGAAATGTTTTTGTAAATTAATTTGAGAAATTGAGTTTCATAATTAAACATTTTACGTATATTTATTGAAAACATTATATATATATATATATATATATATATATATATATTCAATAGTGTTTAATGCCCGTTTTTACTGCTGAGGCACCACAGGAGGTGTATACTGGTGATGTATGAGATGAAATGATATATTGGGAAAGAATTTCTTTAAGGAAAGAAATGTTCCAGGCCTAAGTTTAGGGTACCTTCCCGGAATTTGCCATTTATGAGGACTAAAGAAAATCTGGAAAAACCGTAGTCAGGAAGGGCGGTCTTGGCGGAATTCGAGCCCCAGACCTCTCGCTCACGAGTTCGCACCTTAATGACCTCGGTCACCTGTGGCGATGAAGGCATATATGGAAAATAACAGTTAACATAATGAAATTAGTATCAGGTAATATAAAATATTTACATGCATTTTATGAACTTTTGTTTTGCATAATTTATAGCTAAAGAAGCAGAAAAAAATAAAACATTTAGACACAGATTATATCTATCTATGTTTCGAACTTCTGGAGTTCTTTTAAGGCAAGAAGACGATAGTAAAAATAAATATTGAATATCGAAGGTAGCATAACGCATGGAAAAGATTACACAAGAGTGAGAGGGTAAATATAAAAACATGGTACAACTAAGATATTAACCAGGTAGTATACGCATCTTATGCAAAAATATAGCTGCCATTTCTCTATCTGTGAGTAAACTTTCAGAGCTACGGTATCACATCATTGAGTTAAATTAAATTCATTATCGAAATCCTTACAGTGAGATAAGGGCAACCGGCAAGGGAGACTTGGTTTTAACAGAACGTCTATGATTGTTCATACGTAGCGAAACAACAGTAGAAGTTAAACCAATATAAAATGCTTTGCAAAGCTTACAAGATAACATATATACGACGTTCTTGGAAGAACTGGTAGCAAATGAAGAAATGTAAATTCTATGGATAGATTAGCGCTGCAGAATGAATGAGAAGGCATAATTAGCGCATAGTTTTTACATTTAGGACGTTGACAAGGATATGAGCCAGCAACGGGGCAGGTAAAGTGGAAGGAGATAAGTTGCAGCGAAATATACTGTTAAAAGTTATATAAACTACTTAAAGAAGAATGCATTAATAAAGTATCATAACATTTTTTTTTTCAAAATATATCTGATTTTTTTATATTCTCTCTCTCACTCCTGATTTTTGCTTTGTCTGTTTCCATGCATTATGTCACCTCCTAGGTTCAATATTTATATAATTAACTTCAATTGTCTTCTTGCTTTGAAGAATTCAAGAAGTTCAAAACATAGCAAGATATAATCTGTGTCTATCTAAGCGTTTAATCCTTTTTCTACTTCTTTAGATATTGTTATTTTAGTTACATTGTTCATAGTGTTACTTTAATTTTAATTTATATATATATATATATATATATATTTGTTGTTTAACAACCAAAACATTATCCCCCATAAGTTCATCTTCATTATTTTCTATTATTCCATAGTAATGAGACTTTGAATTTGGACAGTTTCGTTATAATGGTCATTTTACATGTCTATTTTGATACAGGATTAGTGACTTTAGGTATAAAAATATTACATCTTCTTGTAGAGAATAAAATTGGAACAAGATGGATTAAAATCTCATTTTCGATTATTTAGTTACCGAGTTTTGGAATTGAGCAACTCATACGAGATGTGGTCCTTAAGTTTCTATTCTGAAGGCTTGGCTCATCCTCACAAGGAGGTAATTCCCACGTTTCAGCTGTAAATATCAATTTTCCACTCCGTCCACCTCAACAATTACACAAAAAAGTTCAAAAGTTCAAGTCAGATGCGTAGCAAAATTCAGCGTAGTGTTCGAAACTAAACACAGAGCAGCTGTTAAATTTTTGATTAAAGGACAGTAAATGGCTGTGCAAAAGTATGTCATTTGGACACACAGAGACTTGAGGATAGCTCATGAGAAAGTATGGAATTCAGTTTTAATATTATAGTCATAGTGATAGCTGATACTAGAACCTAAGTATTGTAATGTTGAGTCTGTTTAATAATTTTATAAGTCATTATTGTGGAGTCGTCCCTAAGAAAGTCATAGTTTTAATTTCATTAATGAAAACTCAGGCGACCTGCAATTCAAATAACCTAATTGTATTTTATGTCAGTTGTAATGAACATTCTTTTCTTTTCATTATTTATGGCAGTTGCACTCGTTTCAAAATATCGAAGGCTTTTAATAAGAAGTCCATTTAATAATTTTATAAGCCATTATTGTGGAGTCGTCCCTAAGAAAGTCATAGTTTTAATTTTATTAATGAAAGCTCAGGCAGCCTGCAACTCAAATAACCTCATTGTATTTTATGTCAGTTGTAATGAACATCCTCTTCTTTTCATTATTTACCACATTTGCACTCCTTTTACAATATCGAAGGCTTTTCCAAATAAATATTGTGTATTTCATTAGATCTTATTTTGTTCTTTTCTAAATAATTTATCTTATATTCAAAATCTCATCCATGCATGGAAACAAATATTTCAAATGGCGAAGGTATTATCACCTTAAACTTTTCTAAATATTGTATGAAGTATTTTACAGGCAATTTTCCCCCTTTTTCATATACAGGCTTCAAATACGGAAAACTATTTTAAAACTTTCTTGTTCCATCATTTGTACTGTAGTTAAAATAATGAGGTGATCCTTTTTTGTTCCTTCAGAACATGCTTCTTCCACCTGTTTAAGATCAGTTTTTAGATTATTTTATATTGAGGGAATTCCAAATCTCAATAAAGCATGATAGATTGAACACTTTTATTTGAGCATTACCTAACAAAACGAAATATTTCAAATTAAATTTATCAACAGCTTATTATAAATTATTTTAGACCTCGGAACTAGTGCGTGTATTTTATTCTATTACTGCAAATGGTTTCTTGTCAGGTCATTTGGAAGAATAATGAACTGAAGAGAGGTGTTATTATAAAACTTAATTGGACATAGAGCGTAATAACAAATATTGTTATTCTTTATTAAAGCAAAAGAAGTAAAAGTTATCACTAACCTTCCTGGCCAACAACTCTTCAAACTTTCCACGATAACATGAGTCATTCTAAGAAAAATGCCTATGCGAAAAAAAAAATGTAGCTCTCCAAGAGGAAACAAATTATAATTCTGATATTGCATCATTGAAATCAATCATAAAAAGAGGAAAAAAAAAACAATTTCGCAAATTACATCAGAGCATCTCTACCATCAAGTTTCCTTGAACGAAGAGAAACTTTCCGATACGAACCACTCCAGTTCGAATGGCAAAGCATGAATGATTTTCCATTATATAAGAGGGTTCTAGAGAAAAAGCTCTCAAGAGAGTAGAGAACAAACAACGAGACATTGCATCACTTTTTTGTAAGAGAATGGCGTATGCATTTCAACTGTTGTGTTAATAATCGGAATGATAATCAGAATTTAATCGAAGTGTTCTAAATTCAGATGTAAGAATGCGATCCAATTTCCCAAAATGTTTACATTAAAGTGTACAATTCAGTTAAACACAACGTAGATGACTACAGTATTGGTTTGCAGAGACAGTGGGCAGTAATTCCAATTTCTGTGCTACGGAGTGACATTTTTAGTGCGATTTCTTTTACCTTTTTACCTCTTCGTGTTGAATTCATCTTAAAGACTGACCACCATTTCAATGATGACCCATATTACCTTCTGGTGCTAGAAGCAGTATTTAGGGAGTTCTATTAGTAGAATGATTATATTGTGCCTGTATATTTTTGTATGGTTTTGATTGGCTATCTTTTGTGGCAACGGGATACCTGCGCAGGCACCAAGTTCGACGAAGTAAGACGATCACGGGTATAAAAAGGGCATGATAGGATAAATTCATGCCACCGGGGGAATAAATGTGATATGTGAGCTTGGCTGAGTGTGTGATTTTCCGAGAATTTGATTAGCGCCATATGAAATTTACCTAAAACCGGATCAAGAAATAAACGAATGTGAAACGATAAATTAGCATGGGGTTATTCCTCAATTGGCCAATGCTTTATAGGTTTTTATATTGCAGAGATTCATTATATTGCGATAATGGTTTAAAATTAGTAACCCATCTTCGAACCCCATACAAATAGTAGCTTTTCTAGTATGAATATACATTAGTTTCTCAGTCCGTGGTCCGAATCGTGGTATTTATACAGCAATACAATATAATGAATCTCACAATAGAAAATGAGATTTGCTCCACTTGGTTATTGCCAAACAAACAAATGAACAGTGTGTGCTTGGGGCACCATCATATTGAAACTTGATAGTAAGCTGAAAGATAAAGGAATTAATCTGGTCAGCACAATGGAACCTACAAGAAAACTTCTTTCTACGTATCAATTCTCCTAAAAATTTAAGACACCATCCTGACTTGTTTATCAATAGAAAAGAAACAGAACAGTTTTTCCATGCATCCTAATATTGAGATACAGAATAATGCATAATGACTTCCGCTAACAATTAGTTTCTACAACAACAAAAACAACGTTTGCAATTGACATTGTGGACCAATGACAAGGAAAGATTATAGGACACGTCGATGGCCAGTGCTTGTTTTCAATATCCTTGACTTAACTGCCATCAACTCATGGTTTATTTTTATGGCAATATAAGAAGTAGGGTAAATCGCAGAAACTCTCTCCCAAAACAATTACGTACCGAATACAAGAAGGAAGAAGGTGAAGAAGAACAAACCTTGAAGAAACCAAAAAATGATAATCACAACAGTAACAAATGCAAAATGCGGAAACAAGACAGGTACAAATTCCGCTTAAATGCGGAAAACGCGTTTGGGGACGTTACACAAAAGAAACAACAAAGAAATACAAAGAGTTGTGTTTTGTGTTTATGTTAGTCCTATCTAAAAATAGAAAGGACTTAATACACACGAACACACTTTTAACAATGTATCAGAAAAGTTTCTCTTTAGCACATTATCCTTTTTATTGAACTACATTCCTATGTGTTGGTTATTAAATATATTTTAGAGTGATAAATTAATGTTTAATTTATTACAAAGTTAGTTCATTGTGTTTAATAATGACCGCTTGAAAGGTTATAAGTATGTAGCAGATTCTAGTGTTAATTAATAAATAAAGAATAAAGGAATAAATTATTTATTCTCACTTCCACAACCTATCTTTGTGATGGCACTAAAAATATACTGAAAGCAACTGCAGGGTGTGACAACGCTGTTAATGATGCACCTTATTCCCCACGTCTGTCATATCAACCTAACATAAATGAGCAGCTGTAATCTCATTTAAGTAAAAGAGCGTCAAGACTTGTTGCATATATTTCAAGAACTTCTTTCAACTCTCACCGTTTCACTGTTTATTGTTTTATCACTGTATCTTTCAGGTTTTGTGAAAGACCCTTTACTTGAAAGAGGGTTGTTTTGGGAAAATTATGAGAGCCTATCACTAATTCAATTAATTGTTACATACCAGAACGTTCTGAAATGTGACAGAGCCTAATCATTACTACGAAAATCAGAAGATATAGCCTTTTTATGCCCTATAAAAGCGTTATTTATTAGTCATACTGCTACATTAAATGCGTTTGCCTTAGCGGAGAAGGACAACATTATTAAATTCCGCTGTAACGTAGCAAGACAAAGGCTGAGCTGGGCGAACGTGCCGAACAGCCCCGAGCGAAGCCGAATAGCAATAATTTCCATCAGCAGGGCACTCCTCGTCTTAATCGGTATTGAGCTGATAAAGTGAATTAATTCCTATGTAATTCCAGTTGGAAGCCCGCTCTTGGAGCCTGTAACTACTGTTTCACACGCATGATGGAGTGTTAATAAAGGAAGGCCCTCATTGGAAATAATTCCTCAACAATTCTGAATTCCAATCCATTAGCATCCGTGTGAGATAAAGCGTTTAATCGCCATAAACATTAATTCAATGAATGAAACGCCAAATCAAAGCATTTTTTGCATCTCTTCGTTCCTTTTTATGTGCATGGTAGTGCAACAAAGAGAATGCATAAACAACACTAAAGAGGAGTATAGCGTAGGTTAACTGTAGAGCACAACGCTATCTATTGATCCATCCTGGAACTAGTGTGGGCACGCTTCCTCATACACTATGCCCAGTGCCCTATTGAAAATTGATTTCATTTCGTTTTGTTCTTTCTCAGAAGCCATGCTCCTTTGGCGTTAGGGCCCAATTCAGGTCAACACTTATAAAAAAACGTAATGCTTAAGCTATAAGTGATAAGTGAATAATTATATCTGTTTTTATTTCTTAAACACCATTTATAGGAGCTGCTCATTCATACAATTAGCGACCCTTTATGATATCAATGCATTCTGTAATGTCACGGCCCTAAAAATCAGTTTTAATCTCGGCCAGGGTCTGTGAATTATTTCGGGCGTAAAAAGCCTAAGTATGGCTTCCTCCGGAAGGGAAGTAAAGCCGTGGATCCCGTATCATAGATTTACGGCACGAAAAAGAACCTCAAGCATGAAAGAAGAGGCCTCTGAGCAAAATTTACCAGCCGTTCCACGCCTGAATTGAATGGAACGCTGATGAACTGAGATATTAAAGAGCGTCCATAAATAAACCAAATGAAAAGAAAAAATATATCAGTTTTTCAGATTTTGAGGTACGGTTTTTAAGCAGTGACCGGCGTTAAGGCGTGAGCTGAAACGCTTACTCGCTCGGCCTCTCTCCATCCGTTGTGTGCCGTCAGATAGTTCCAAGGGCGTTCAATGTATGAGCAAGATGCTCAACACAGTGTTGTCTGCGTTGATACACGTGTTAGAATGTGACGAAAAATTTTTGCTCATATTAAGTCAGAAAAATGCAAATAAAAAGGTAGAAAAGGTTTTTCTTCGAGAAGAATCAAGGGTATTTATTTATTTTAATATAATGACGACTTTTTGGGAAGTATACAAAACTTCGCGAATATTTCAGGCTGTTTTAAAGAGTTCTTCCATACAGTGTTCCGATACAAAAAGTGTAATAGAAACAAGAACCTCATCAGGCCAGAGGAAACACTAGGCCTTGCAGTAAAGTAAGGTGATATATATATAATTTATTAGAAAGCAGCGGATTAAATTTTGCTACAGTTGCGGAATATGCTGATGAAACAGATTGGTCGAGGATCTGCGGTTTGCTAATAATCAGCTCTCGAAGAAGAATAGATATTCCTTCCTCTCTATCTTTTCTAATTTCCTGTATGTCGAGTGTTACCATCCTCCACAAGAGAAAACTTTAATCTCATTTCAGCACAATAAAGGAATGCGCAAACTAGCGCGTTCTGCTCGGTGACTGCGTTTGAACTCGACTACAGCTGGTACTCTGCGGACAGATGGCACTCACTCGAGCAGTTTAAAAACCGCTTCCGTATAACTAGCATAGTTTGTATTCCTGCATTTGTGCGCTGCGTTCCGACCTCTCCCTGCCGTGCGCCGCGCACTGTCCTTAAAAGTCACACCTTTATTGAACAATTGCCACTACAGTTATTGACTAATGCATGACCTGTTTCAAGGTTTGCCAGGATTAATATGCCTTATAAAGTAAATAAAAAATTATGAGAGGCATAATAATTGTTACGCATATATATATTGATATTACTTCATGTAATGGCTCTTTCCTTACCTCTGTGCACATTAAGCCTACCAATTTACAACAGTATCTTCATTTTGATAGCTGTCATCCCTTGCATATCAAAAGATCTATTCCTTTATCTCTTTCAATCCGATGTCATCGTCTTTGTAACAACTTTTTATCTCTTGACAAGTATATTAAAAATCTAGCTCAAAAGTTCCAAGACCAAAATTATCCTTCCTCTCTTTAAAAATCCCGTATAATCCCAGCGCACAAAACTTTCCAATACAAACCTAAAACTTCTAATAAGAACTTCATTAACCTTGTTACTACTTACGTACCTGGAATTGAAAGCATCAGACCTATTTTGAAAGAATGTCATGATACTTTGTTAATGCATCCATCTTTAAATGATTTTTCTAAATTTGTACCCAGCCTTACTTTTAGAACACCCCCTAACCTTAAACGTATATTTCGCCGAAACCTATCTCCTCCGAATTTACCACGTCCCTTTGTTGGCTCATATCCTTGCCATCGCCCTAAATGTAAAACCTGTGCGCTGATTATGCCTTGCCATTCATTCCACAGCTCCAATTTATCCAAAAAATTTAACATTTCTTCATTTGCTACTTGTTCCTCCAAGAACGTCGTATATATGTTATCTTGTAAGCTTTGCAAAGCATTTTATATTGGTTTAACTTCCCCTGTTGTTTCGCTACGTATGAACAATCATAGACGTTCTGTTAAAACCAAGCCTCCCTTGCCGGTTGCCCAACATGCCCTATCTCACTGTAAGGATTTTGATGATGCTTTTAATCTAACACTTATTGATGCGTTACCTACACAATGCTCTGAAGGTTTACTCAGAGATAGAGAAATGGCAGCTATATTTTTACATAAAGCACATATATCACCTGGTTTAAATCTTATGTATTAATTCCCCCCTCCCCCGCACTCTTATTTCTAGTTTCATCTGTTTCTATGCATAACGTTACCTTCGATTCTCAGTATTTACTTTTATCACTTTCACTTGTCTTCTTGCCATAGAAGGACTCCACGAGTCCGAAATATACCGATCTCAAGTGTGACTTTTTCTTTATGTTTTATCTTTTTCTACTATCATAATTACTGTTAATTTGTTACATTGTTGATAGCGTTGCCTTATTTTTCTTATATATATATAATCATCTCGTAGAAAATATTTCCAAAAACCTTCTATGTAGAACGGTTTGAACTTCTAAGTAACTGAATTACTTCACTAAACTGCCCAATCTATTTCCATTCATACAATGCCGATATCATCTCGAACCGGAAAACTTGTACCATTAAATAATGATTACATAACAGGCGAAGGCTAATAAAACCATAATCAAAGAGACCTATCTATCATATTAACGCACTGGTTGCTCTAGATGAACAAGGTGTAAGTATTTATGCTTTCGGTTATGTATATGCGAATTGTTTCTACGTTGTAATACGGCCTTGATGTCCCAGCAAATGATAAGAAGGCAATGTATGTAATTGTTAGGATCAAGTTTACTATTATGTCATGACAATGTCCATATTGTAAACGCCTAAAGTCAGATTTTCTGCATGTAAACTCCATTTGGTTAGGCGACAGCATTCAGTTCTTGCTTTAATTATGTTAATGTGAATGCAGTGCCGAATGGACAAACGTTCATTGCCTTAGGTTTTAATTATAATTAAAGCTGTGCTTGTCATTTACATGTGATATGCGTAGTTTCAGTGCATGTGTTATTATCGAATAAGATAAGAGTTTATTAAACAGCATTATTAAAAAGCTTACAAAAGTTAAAGAGAAATAAGAGGGCCTGTATAGATTTATCGAAAATTACTGTGTGTAGATAATCATATCCCTTCCCTTAATCTGTAAACTCTTATATTTATGTATTCCACAAAACATCTATTTTTATTTTCTTTTAAGTTATACATGTATATAAAATACTTGTAATTTTATCAACCTTGCAAAATAATCATTAGCAATATCAATTGCGCCAGAATTCGATTTTATAAAACACTCCTTCCAATTAGTTATTTTTCAACAGAAGTCTGAAGGAGTCAAACCTTGTTAATTTGGAGCACGTGGAATATCTGAAATCTTAATAAATGCAATTTTCCTATTGCAACTACAAATGCGTGAGTTGGTACGTCATCCTGCTAAAAATTATTTTCTCATTCATAAATGTGGTCATGGCCTCTTATTTTTTTATTCAAATGGCACAATAAAGTTGCATAATAAGTGCTTATAAATATTAAATTCACATCACTAAATATATCAAAATTATTAAATGGATTTGAAAAAACATATTAACGTATTCACATTAAAAGAAGAACATTAAGATTTAGTATTCTTTCATTTAATACTTAAAACGTTACAATATATTAATCAGAACCATACAATACACCATTTTGATATTAATTATAAACATTTTTTCCAATGGCAAGAGATTGTACAGGCAGCGAAATGAATAGCTATTGTTTAACATGAACACTCTCCAACTCCGAGTTCTGCCGTTCCACCACTCCTCAGGCTGTTAGACTGGCGCATGGACGAACTGAGCACTTTCCCCTTCTTGCTAGGCATATTTTTATACACTTTCACTTCTACCTCACTTACCAGGCATTATCTCCGGGATCTGTTCGCTTGCCACATGTGTATGAAGCAAACTCTGTTTATTTGTGAAAGAACTATTTTTATTCCCCTCTGAACTTTCAACGCAAACCATTCAGCTCTAGGTGACCAAAGTACCTTTAATAAGCTTAGCAACAATTCAAAGAATCTTCACTTTAACCGGCTATCCGTTTCGCTGTCTGAACTCTCTTAAATGAGATTGGCTGCCGAAGTCACCCGAACTCTTTTTTATTTATTTGATTTACATAAGGTAATTTTTAACATCTCTGGTCATCATTGGACCATTTAATTCAGGGGTGAAATGACCAATAAATTTTGCTCAAGAGCCGCTCTCTTCTTTCTTTTAAGTGCCGTAAATCTACGACACAGAACCCACGGCTTTACCTCCCTTCTGAAGAAAGCCATAATTAGGAGTTTACGCCTTAAAAACCCATCGACCCTAGCCGGGTTTAGCCCACGACCTTGAGTTCAATGACAAGTGTGGTTACCACTGGACCAACCATGACCAACCTCGATCTCACTCCCATGGACTCCGAAAGCCTCTTGTGTTCTAGAAGAAGTTTTATGATGTCGACCACCTGAAGTAAAGAATCAACCGTGTTTCCAAGTGTTCGTCATGACTACAGGAGCGCATGTCACTCTGCTGCGACTTGTAGGGGAAACATATCGAGTATATATTATAATGTATCTACTGTGACTGCAATTTATGTATCACCGTGTGTATGCATACTTTTGCCTCACCGTATGAAAAAGGTTAACTGCTTACCCTTACTATTCTGTGAGTAATATTTATAATTTGAATATAAATGAATAATTATAATTGATACTGAAAAATAAACAATTTCAGCTAGGCTTGTTATTAAATGGAATATTCCTAATGTAAGTGAAAAAATTTACATTTGAAACCAATATTTTACATTTGTACTAGCAATATAATAAGAAATATTCAACTCGAAAGACAAATTGTCTCTACAGCTATTGCAGGTAAATTTAAAATTAATGTTACCGTTTCATTATTTTCTTAAAAACAGCTATTTATTCTTCTGCTCAACCAATGGAGTATTTTTCTAATTACTAATATTTCTTGAAATATATACAAAATTAACATAAAGGAAAATAACAATACTAAAATATATAATATAATGTGAAAATATTTTGTGAAGTTGTAGAAAATATTTTTAAATAGTCCTATCAGATGAAATAAAATTAGAGAATATTTGATAATTTATATTATTATCAAGTATCAGCTCAAGTTTTATTATAACATATTTGTACACAAACAGTCCAAACATTCCCAGAGTTTAATATATTATAATAATGAAAATAATTTAATGAACTTTTCAATACTGTAATAAATGCACCTTCTTAGGTATGCAATTTTTCAGAAATGTCATTTCCCAACCCTCGTGTTCTCGTGAACGCCTACAGATCGTGCGTGTTCATTAGCCGTGGTCCTTTGGCAACTCTGTCGGTAATGGTATGTACAGCATTGGTGACGAGAACGATTCGGTTTATGGGACTAAGATTCGCTTCGTACTGTAGTGTGAAAAGGAGCAATGCTCGGGTTGTTTTATTTCCCGCCATTAATCAGTTTTCATTTCTCGGCTGTCTGAAGCCTCGAGGCAGCTCCTCCAACAATCCAATTTGCTGCACACGTAGAACACCGCTCTATGACACATGTCTTTCCTCCCCTCGGCATAAAAATATGTTCCAATTAAGAATTCATTCCCCAGAACATTGCCGTCACCATGACAAGGAGAATCCGCGAGAATTCCAATGAAGTGAGGGAAAAAAAAATGTTATTCGTCCGCACACTGGCTTCCAGGTCTATAGTCAAGAGGTTCTCATCAACGCATATTGCATTCCGTCGTATGCTGACAACTTTTAAAATTTGCCAAAGGGAGCGTGCTATAGTTCAATATTTGCCTGCAACTAACACATAAAAGAGAAATTTCTCTCCTACAGAAGAATGGAATCAACTAATAAGCTAACATTAAAACCATCGTACTCCAAGTAGCAGTAAAGCGATTTAAGCTGGCAAATGAAGTTCAAAGGATGTGGGAAAAACTGAAAACTGCAAAGGCGTTATATGTAAACAGATTTTCTGCCAATCTAGGCGCTAAATGATATTATTATTTATTTTCGTCTCTATTTCAGTCAATGGGATATTTCAGTGTGACATAAATATATCTGAAGAACCACATATTTCCTGTACATCTCTTCATTTGCTCAAAGTGGTACTCAAAAGTCAAATCTTTGAAGACAAATAGAGTCCACGTGATATTTCAGAAAAATGTTAGCCATAGCTTTCAGGTGGTTGAGGATTTTAATTGCACCCCATTTTTTAACTTTCTTCTTCTTCTTCTTCTTCTTCTTCTTCTTCTTCTTCTTCTTATTATTATTATTATTATTATTATTATTATTATTATTATTATTATTGAAATAACTGATAAAAACAAATTCTTGAAATAGTTTTAATTTATTTCAAAATTTTACAACGCTTGCAACCAAGGCAGTGATCGGTAATACTTTTATCTCAAATAAAAAGGCTGTAAGTATGGTAAAGATGTACTCTAAAAAGTCTTCTTCTTCTCATTTAGCACTACACCCAGGGTGATCCTTAGCCTGCCGCAGCAACCTCTGTTTCCTCTATCTCCATCTTACGAGTTTATTGATAGAGAGCAGTATTGTATGTGATCAGCATGCCGGCAGCCTATCACGCGGCTTTCGTGACCGAAGAGCGCTACCTCTCTACCAGGCACCCTCCCAATTGTCCTCACGAGGCTGGGTACACCCCGACCTCCCTAACTTATAAAAATCCTAAGCATGTACCGAGAATCGAACCCGGGCTTCCAGGCCAGGAGTCAGCAAGCTCACCACTTGTCATAAAACTAGTCAGCCCTAAGTCTGTATAGATGACACAGCTATAATTGGAAAATATGGCTGCATTCTACTGGTATAGTGTCAGGAATGCTTGCCACAGCATGCTTTTGTTGAGTTGTTACTTCATGTATTCCAAAAATTTAGTACCATAACCAAAGTCTTTCAGCCATTCATTTTTATAGTTGTACGCATCATTGGAAAAGCCGCCGATGCTGGCTCTAAGGACTACTTGAGACTCTCAGGAATTTAAGGAAAGGATTGCTAGAGGTCCTACCTTGCTAGAGGACTCGCAAGAACTGCCTGTTCGTAAATAAAAGTGTGTTCAGATTCCCCACCGCAGGTTCCAACAAAGCGATATCGTACACTTTGGCAGTTGTCTTCAATCCCTTCTGACAGAAATGAAACTTATGTGACCATGCTCGCTTCCCACCAAACCATTACATAGTCACGATGGTGGGTGATTTCTCTACATCTTCAAGACACTGTGAAAAACATCTTGTAAAGTCGAGGAATACACTCTCTCGTTTTGGTGGTTGTAACTGTCCTCAATTCATTCTCTTCAGTGAAAAGGTACAGCGTTAGCGTAGTTTGCATCTCAACGCCTCATTTCTGCAGCTAAACATGTTTCAATGCTACGACAAAATCCTTACCCTAAAATCCCTTAAAAAGATTTTCAGACACTTCATCTTACTAAATAATGTAAACTGCTTCTGAATATTTTTCTTTCAGCGCCTCCACTCGTTTTGTTTCAGATACAGCAGTAATTTTATAAGGATGATCGCAGTAGCTGAATAGCTTTATACACTTTGCCGATATACACCAACCGCCGGCAATTGTGTTAAAGACTTCAATGTGAAGTTTATAATATGTTTTAACTTCTCCTTTGTTAAAACCTGGCTGCGGATCCTTGTTAGTGAAAGCGTAAACATCGCTTGAAAAGTCAAATCCTATAACTAAGCCCAGTTCATATTCCTCAGCTTTATGTCCATCATGCAGGGATAGTGAAGAGGTGGACATACCGAAACGATAATTTGGAATGCCAGTTGTAAGCGAGATCTTTCAAACTGAAGCGGTTTAGTATGGCCCCAACAATTAGAGTCTAATTATGAGACTGTTTGTGGCCCCACGCTGGGCACTAAATTATGAAGCGGTTTTGAGGTGGGTGTTGTTGTTGGTCTCGCGTTGAACGCCAAATTTGATGCTGGTTAGTAGGCTCCAGCTATGTGCACCAGGTTGGGCACCAATTTTGAAGCGATTCGTACGAGGGGCTCACAGACTAATTTTGAAGTGGTTTTGTAGATTAATTATTGATCGCTTCGGGGATGTTGCCTATGCTTCAATGACAACACTTTTTCAGGGTGATTTCTGCTATTTTGTTTACTCATACTCAACAGGACTGAGAGAGAAGTTCAATACGCACGCGATGCGATATTGGTATGCTATTATGTCCAAATATTTTCCGTCCTCTGGTGCTTTGCGTACGATAGATTTCTTACAGATGAGCGTCGCGGCGAGTGAAACTGAAAATTGCTGAACCGATGTATCGGCATTGCCTAACTGATAACTGTTTCTCAGCTGAGTATCAACTTAAAAACTGCCCAACTGAGTTGCATCTCACCATGTCTGGAACTCACTTGCCTGTGTCTCGCCGCGTATAAAAATTCAAACTGCTTAAAAACTGTGCGTATCTTGCCGCGTATAGAACTTAAACTGTTTCCTGAGCAATGGGCAAATGCTTTGGTCTCACAGCGTCTGGAACTTACATTTCTTGTGTCTTATCGCGTGTAAAACTTCAAACTGGGAGCTTCAGCTATCGAACTTACAACTGCCTCTATCTAGCCACGAGTAGAATTAGAACTGCTTACCTTAGAGTAAACGTTTCCTTCTTTATTAAATTCAAATCTAATAGTCGTTGGTTTTCAACGATGCAACGGGGTCATACAGTAGCACGCGCAATCTTTATAAGTTCAAACATACATTTACCATTGACTTTTTTTTTAATTTTAAAACATTTTGTTAATATTGTATAGTTTAAAGGCTCGCCGTACGACGCTTATCGGGTTCAGAGATCATAACGAATTTAAAAGTCCTTCAGGTTTATTAACAATGCAATCGCAGTCTTTTTTTAAAAAAAAATTAGGGAGAGGCTTCACACTGTTCCTTTTCCTTTGTATCGGTTTTATTGCCCTTTTGCCTATTCAAGCTACCGCAAAACGCCAGAGGCTTTCTCATTTGTATAATTCTTCATTTAAGTTAAAGCTTATGACACAAACACACACACACACACACATATATATATTATTTATGTATATTATTTATATTACTAATTTCAATGCCAAAATATGATGATTTGGCTTAGATAAGTGTGCATTATAATTATATTTCAGTGGGAATGGAACGAAGGAACTGTTACAAAATGGTGACAGAGAATTTAAATATGGCGAATATTTTCTCCCTGTAAAATAAATTTACATTTCATAACCTATAAAACAAAAATTGTAATTTCTGTTAAACTTTCTCACAAAAGTCAGCCCTCAAAGCCACACATTATTCCTGATTGTGAACAGGGAAAAGTAATTAAAAGTTCTTGTACGACTGCTTCATTGTGCACGACAACATTTCAGCTTCTGTGGAAATGTGGAAAAGGCTCCCCGTCATTTCTAAACCCTTACCCAGCGTTGCTTTTAACTGATGGAATTAGATTGTTTAAATCCCCCGAGACTGAGAACTTCAAAGTTGGTGTTACTGTTATCGCCATAGAATACGATACAGTTTGTGATATTCATTAACCTCTAGAGCGCTTGAAACACATAAGTTTCGTTTTTGTTTCATTTTCAACATCTAATTTGATTCCCTTATTTCCATAACAACAGGAAATACTTCATTGTTACCACCACGGGTGGCCTAGGTCGTTAAAGCGCGAACTCGTGAGCGGAAGGTCTGGGGTTCGAATCTCGAGGACTATCCTCCCTGACTGAGGTTTTTTCCAGGTTTTTCTCAGTCCTCATAAATGGCAAATGTCGGAGAGGTACCCTAAACGTAGGCCTGGAACGTTTCCTTCCTTAAAAAAATCCTTTCCCAATATATCATTTCATGTATCATCAGTATCTACCGCTTGTGGGGCCTCTATAGTAAAAACGGGCGTTAAACACCTTACATAAAAAATACTTCATCGTTTGTTGGCAGCCTACATAAAGCGATGTTTTTGGAATATGCAGTAAACAGACAGAGAGGGTTAAAAACCGTTTCATTATTTATTTTAGCAGTGCTCATTCTTGCTCTTCGTGTATAACCGACTGCATATATTTTAGAGAAAATACATTGAAAGCGTGCATGCTCTTGAGATAATGAACATTGATTGACTCTTCAAATCTTGAGCTCACAGGCAAGAGATTTCATGCTTTGTCTTCTTTTTGTAATTTAATTCTATAGATTGACATCAATGTTTGATGTACAATCGTAAATATTAGCAAGTTTTTATCCAGTCTACTTTGAGTTACCGTAAACGACAATCATGTGGTCTGTATTCTGCGCATGCGTCAGTTTCCCATAACGAGAAATCTGACATTGGTTAAAATTTAAGGTGAGGCTTTACGGTAAGGAATACTATAAGCCAGGAAAGACCTCTGTATGTATACCAAAAACTTCAACATAAACGATGACCATATTTTGCTATGACAGCAAGATATTGCATCTAATCCATATGATGATACGAAATTATGGAAAGAAATTCAAAGAAATCTGTGATCGTAACAGGGAAAAGGTTTTTCTTGCGCGCAATGAAAGAGCATATGGATCATGTATTGAAACTATAATATAGTTTCATAATAAACAGAAACTTCATTAGTTTATATTTAGGATTATTTGTAAAAGAATATTGTTGTTCTGCTATGTGCTAGACATTGTAGATATTTTCTCAAATCGGGAATAGATTTGATATTCCTCGTTAGTAATTCATTTAAATACAGGCTTGGATTATTTACCATACCTTGTTGCTGGATATTTCTTCTTCTATGGCCATTATGTAATATCGTATTTTCCTATAACTCATGTCCAATAATTCCAAATGCTGAGATTTCTAGACCCTCCATTTTCTACACAAGTACAAATGCAACAAACCGGCAAGTATTTTGTGCGGAAGTAATGCACCGTTAACCGTTACCAAAGCCAAGTGGCAGTCGGCTAATTTTATGCCTGTTTTGAAGAATAATAAATATATAATTCCTAAAATAGAAAAGTATCGTGTACTTTTATATCAGAGTATCTCCTGCACATTTTATTTAGAACAGTATTAAACGAGTTAGTTAAATCAATCATAATTATTGTAATACATTCTAATAGATTCGAAATAATACTATTACTCTAATGGAACTTTAAAGGGCAAATCGTCTATTACTGAACCTAAGCCCTGTTTTGAATTTCCTAATTCTAGTCTGTGAACATTTCTATATGCTAAGAGGTTGTGTAAAAGCACATTCTCAAATAAATCGTTCTCAATGTGTCTCATTGCGGCGAGTGGAAGCAAATATTTCATTTCTAGTGTTAACATATTACTCTGACTGGACCATAAAACTCTGTAATAGTAAACACGTTATTCTGTGTTACCGTTTTCAGTCACTGACTTTATGGTTTACGGTAAGAAAGTCACGTCATGGCAAAAATTTTCTAATGTCACTAGACCGTCTGGGTGGTAGCGTTTACGATTACTTATCCGAAATTTATGGGTTCGATTACCCATAAGGTCAAGCTACTGAGTAAGGTTTTGCCTAACCCTGAAAAAGTATTGTCAGATAGTTTAATGTCGTCAAGGACTCTGAACTCATTTGCGCCATCATTAATTAATTTGACTTCACTGATGACTGCAGACCCCTACAGTATTCAATCAATCTATAGAGGTCGCGAGAAGACAATGCAGTCAAAGAGACAATAAATAAAACATTTTTAAAATGTCGCATATTTATGCCTTGTTTTGTTAGTTTTTTAAACTGATAGTGAAATGAATAGCACGCTGAATATATTGCGTCCAGTGGGCATTTAGAAATCTGATTTTTTGTAACATAAAATTGAAAAGTATATCAAATGTGTAGGTAAATACGGAATTAAACAATTATATGTAGTATCTAATACTAAATTAATTACATACATATTACATAGTGGCAATACTGTGGATTGGATGACGTAACATTAACGAAAAGTACATAAGTTGCAGCTGAAGGTAAGAAAGCAGCACGTGTGTTGCACATAGTGTACTCTGTGTAGAGATAACCTGCAGATGTGTTGAGTATTGTGACTGTTGAAGATCACAGTTTATACAACAATATGGCAAAAGCTTCACAGAAAGCCTCTTAGTATGTGATTAGTTCACTGTGTACTGTAGTGCAGTTTCACTTTAGTATAATCGTTTTCGTGTTTGTCTTGCAAATGCAGAAGTCACGGGGATTCGATCGTCATTTTTCCGTATTTTGACAAAGTATTTATAGAACAGAAAAGTTTGTGCGCGAGGATGCCTCACTACTTGAACAGAAGTAGAAACACGAGGACATTGCAAACTTGCTAAGACTTAGACTTTGAAGTTCAATCATACGTTTGTCGAATTTTTACTATTGATGAAACAGATTAGAGACTTTAAGCGAGGATTAAATTACAGTTCGAGTGAAGAGGTACATTTCCCCAGGAGAAAATAATGTAGACGAGCACAAACAAATAATTATGACATACAGTTTCGTGTGGAACAAGTATCACATCTGTATTATTGTGACTTTGTGCAAAATCTGCATAAAAATACGATCTCAGTTGCTCGAGGTTGAGCCGCTCATCCTCACGACAATGCTCGCCCACACACCAGGAATGTTGTAACCGATAAGTTGCGCGAATATGGGTGAGAAGTATTACCTCATCCACCCTACAGCTCGGACACGATTTCACCACACTTTTCTTTCCCATGGTTGAAAAATTTCATGCAGGTATTTCGTTTTCATTCTCTGGAAGAGATTTTTACGCAGTTAGCCAAGAAATTCGAGAGGTGAACAGAAATGGTGCTTGAAGTAGTTATTGGCGGGAAGATGCGGGGGGGGGGTAATTTTTAATAATTGCCCCGCGTTGGAGGGTCAAGGTTTGAAGGGGTTATAGGTGGTGGGGAGAATGGTGATAGGAGTTTGATTGTTTATGATCCAGCTCACACTCAATAACTCTTCTCGTCGATGTACAGGGATGTAGCTGGTTTTCGCGACCTGGTAGTGCCGGGTTGAGTGAGGGGAATTAAAGGTATTGTGTTGACCAGAGGGAACACCTTTTTATCTGCTAGTTGACGTCGTTTATTTAACAAAGAGTGCATTTCATGTCGTTTCTGTTCAGACCGCAGTAATGAGACATCGGGCAGACACGCGGAGCTGTAATGCTTGACTAGCAGTGTGATTCCTGACCGCTCGAAAGATGTGTCGAGCAGAAGTGAAGCTCGAACATTGGCGTTCCTACGACTTCTGAACGCTGAATACTTGTAGGACCAAGAGGACGAGAACAGACCAGAGTTCCCAGAGTAAAGGAGTAGAAGACCTAAAAGACCTCGAAAAGGGCGATTTCACGTCCTTAAATACCCAATATAGCACGCTTTGCCACGTGATGCAGGGACGCTCTATTTTCCCGCCACTATGACTTTAGACATCCTCATAGGTTATCTGTGACTTCATGTCTCATATTATTGGCCCGTTTGATTATTTGAGCTTAACCACTCTCTGATTCGTCCAGGGTCTAATTTCATGTTTTACTGAACGTTATAGATCAACGGTCTTAGCGGTATTAGAGTTTGGTTCTTTCCCAGCATACCTGGCCGGGGCGAACACCCGTTCTCGAACAAAAGCTCCATTGTCTGCCAAAACGGTCTCTCTGCTGTCCGAGCAAAATTTCTGCTTTTCTTGACATCCTTACAAACAGAACCCTTCGCTTAAAGCTAGCTGAAATAAAAGATATATTATAAACAATTTTTCGCGATTGATGGGGTACCAAATACTGTATCACGCTTTGAATTAAATAGCACAGCTTCCCACGATTCAGTCGTGAGAAACAGGGAGACCATATTGAAGGACTGTAAAGCGATAGTGTAAAAAACTGAAGGTATAAGCAAAACACTCCAGTAGGTTGCTGCTGATGAACCGGGGTCTGGGAACTGGCGCAATCAATGTGGAAATTTTGTACTTTATTTAATTATTTAGAATTTAGATAAAGGATTAGTATAAAAGCATTATTGTATTAAAATTTCTGTAATCGTGAGGAGGTAATCTAGAACGGCCTGGGCCAGATAGGTGGAGACCTCTTGTAGTTCGTATTTTTCTTAGCACTTTCATTAAAGTCCAATTTCAAGTAAAACACCATATGCATTATTTATGAAATGGCCATCGTATTTAATTTCATTATTAACTTCCCCGCCCAATATGAAGGTAAATATAAATCAAAAATATTGGTGCTCCATTTGCATGTATTGTTAAAGATTTGCACATAATAGGAAAGATAGTTTCATTTTTAATTTTCTTTGAATTGCAGCGAGTGAAACTAAGAAATTCATACCTGTAATTAAAATATAACTCGTTACCAACTAATCGGAATAAATGAAAATGACAGAAAGATAAGTGTCACGAAAGGGGAAGCAAAATTAATTAAAATTACTTTCTCAAATTTTCTTGTACCATGCACATTAGGAAAAGATTGCTCCACATTGCAAGATGTCGTAGGTGCGTATTTATACAGAGAAACTATGCTAGCAATAATATTCTCACAGGTTTATTCTCAACAACTACAAAAATTTTATGCAGGTTTGGGGCAATAATTCATTGAAATCAAGTACTCACACAACATTACAATGCAAAATCCCACACTGCTAGAGCTACCAAGGATAAAATCCAAGAAGTAGACGCAATTTATCTCCTATTACACCCTGCGTATAGTCCTGGTTTTGAACCTTAACATTATCATCTTTCTTCCGCTTTCTACGTGGAAAGTTCTAAAGCTTCGAAGCGGTTGAAGTTGGTATCCAGGAATTTTTCTATCAAAAAGCAAAAACTAGTACGCTTTGCAATGTTTCTCCCAAAGACTTTTACCCACGCGGGCCAGAATCAACATACGAAATGCAAAAAGGTTTAGTTCTCGAGCGGGTGCACTGATTTTGCATTGCACACAGCAGGAGTGTTGCGTACCTAATACAGGAATGTATAGTTAGGTATTTGTTCCGACTATTCGTAAGCTTATATTACTTATTGTAATTTTCGGTGTTTCGAAAACTGAAAGTATGTATTCAAGACATTAAATATTAGTGAAGAAGTATATAGTAAAAAGTTTGGAAATGGTGGCAGAAAAATAGGCATTAATAGCACTGAATGCATGAGGAACAGCTCTGTTTCACTAATCAGGTTCCATTACTACAAGGACTTCACTTCAGATACCGAAAAGTGACGGTCATCAGGTTAGTTCTCTGCAGATCTTACCATGGCATTAGTTCAGTCAGAAATTCCAGTCCACAAGATCAGCAATCAAATCATTCCTCGAAAAGAACTCGCAAAACTTCGTACTGGATGAGTGAAAAAATTATATAAAGCCAATTTATGAGAATGTTTTCGAGAAAATAAGAGGTAGCCGGCCGGCAAACATGAAGTTTGATTCTGTTGTATGAAATGCTGATCTACTGCAAAGATAAATTTGAATTTACTGTTGATCCCAGTATCTGGCAAAAGGTAAATTTGGTACTAGTATGCCAACTGTAAGCTGGCATCACACTTCCCTTTGTCACTCATACACACTGCAACCCAAAATATATGTCCGGCTATTGGCATAAGGTGTTGTAGTTTCCATCTCAGACACAATTCTATAAGTCTATATTTTCGGTTGCCAACTATTTTTAAATCTAATTAGGATAATATAAAATATATGAAATACTTTTTGGACTACATTTTTACCTCCTGATGAAGTTAAGAACTGTTTCGTCGAAGGCCTCATGTCAAACTAGCCAACTGGTGATGAAGCAATTGAACAATTCATAAATTATCTTTACGAAACATGCATTACTTTAGATGTCATATTTCCTCCTGCTCTATGGTGCTCATTTTCTGTCTGTATAAAGAAGCATGTTACCTATGAATGTTATCATTCCCACCTCGGTCCATGCCTTTATAACGTTTACCCATCAATTTTCAATTTTATAGACATATTGAAATATTTTCCATAATTATCAATCATGGATGGAAACAAAAGTGAAGTGGACATGGATAACAAATATGAAACAACACTTTCAGAATTATTGCAAAGAAAATAAATTAGGTAGCGTTGCCGCCAACTTCCACGCGATATTCGCTGACTGGCGGAAGACTAAAATTAATATTGGCTATGCAAGACTCACCAGAACTGGTTGTAACTAGGGATAAATGTATGTGAGTCGAAACCCAATCTACCGCATTCTTTATATTCTGAGAATCTAGTTCACCTTTCCTGTTCTAAAACACTTCTAAGCACAGTAGCGAGCTAACTTTCCAAGAAATTTTGGACGATTATCTAGGCCTAAACTGTTAGACATAGCGATAAGTATTACGCTTAGACTGTTTTATCATAAAGAACAGCACTGTACACGTGGTATTTCAACGATTTTAACTCCAAAAGCGCTCGATGATGCGGTTTGTACAGAGGTTTGCCCTCTATTTTCGATTTAAACACGTAGAGGGCGATATATGCAAATCACGTGTGATTGACCCACCATCACTTAATCCACACATCACGCATTTGAGCGTAACCCAATCAAGGCGCCGTACGCAGCACATCAATGGCAGTTATCTGGAACGCCATTCGTTGCAGACACGCGGCTCATCACGCCATGGGGCATATTCATTATAGTCCAAAATATTCCTCTCATGAGAACGTTTGTGTGAGCTGTCTACATGTTAATTGCATTTCACAGCGTTCGATCTGTCTGGCAAAACGCTCGAATGGCAGGGCTTGAGAAATGTCCCGCAGTGGTTAAATTTGTTTCGTCAAAATAAACGTGCTTTCAGAGTTGTAAACCTCTCCATTAGTGGTGAGTTTGGGCATTTCTTTATGTTAGATTAACTTCCAGTGCCATCATATAATATCTGCAACCAAATATTTCAAAAATTAAAATGAAGTAGCTTGCAAAACTATCCAATATCGTTTAAAATTTTATGATATTTTAAGTTTGTTACTTTCTGTATCATATACTAATACAACGAACTTACTTTGAAATGAATTAATTAACATGATGCCAAGTGCCAAAATATTGTGCTCGGTTGCTCCTAAAACACCCGATCTTAATTTAGCCAAATGCATTCGTCCAGACATACTGTCTGAACCCAGTTCAGAGCTACTGAAATGCAAAGTCGATATAACGCTAGAGATAGAATATTAATTATATAGGATATACTAAAAATCGTGAACATCAAGATTCATAAAAATTGTATTATTTTAAACATTACAAGTGCTGGCCTCTGAATTTTTCAATGCGCTAGTTAGTGTGCTATGGTCCCATCCACTTGTATTTGAACAAGCGTTGCATTAATTAAGTACAGTTTTAAATACTTTTAATATATATATATATATATATATATATTCAATGTGTGAAAAATTACAAATAATTTTGATTAGAGAGAGGGTCAAAATAGGAACTAAGGGTCTCAGACTCTTCATTGTGGTGCCGCAGACATTTACTCCAAAGCTACAAATGTGTTTGTGTAGGCCAAGAGAACTGAAAACGAATGCTTACCTTAAAAAAATAATAAATGCACACTTTTTCTTCAGTGACTCTCAAGCACTAACACGCAAAATGAGTGGCTAATACATTACTATTTGATACACGTACTCCAGTTGAATATCGGTCAGCTCTCCATACGTTAAATGTGGTCCATGTCATTTCTTTCAAACAGCATCACAGCGTATAAAGTAAATGCAAATTATTATTTTAATTAATTGAAGTTCAAATACAATACTCTTTCATAAAACGTATCTACTGAGGTTCTCAAAACGCTTTACCACTTTCACAAAGACCTGTATATTTAGAGATAGTGCTTGACTTGTGATGCAGCCTGCTTATGATTGCGATTCGGCCAATAACTTAATTTATAAGTTAATGGCTATGTATATACATCACATTGCAACGTAGCTACAACTTGATTCATATCGATGTCTGTAGCTCTATATTGAAACGGGAGGCACCATTCATTGCCTCATTCAAAATACTTAGTGTCAAGCTTCCTTTTTACTGGTGAATTCTTTGTGTATTTTCGGCACTCCGTATATTCTCTATAGGGATGTCATATTTACTGGAAAAAAGTACCATAACACGTTCCACTAAAAGAGAATGACACTGTATAAATGTTTAACTGAAACAATGTGCATTATACACGACACATTTACGCTGAGGGACCCCCGTATAGGAAAAAGGACTCAAGGCAGACCCAGAAGAGGATGGACAGTCTTCAAGGAACATGCAGGTCCAGATTGGTCGAGAGTAGCAAGAGGAATAGAAAAATTGAAATCTTTCGAGAAGCAACTAGTACAGTGAGAAATGGAGTAACCAAAGAACAAATCAGTCAGTGTCTTAAACAGCATACGAACAACTAGCGTGGAATAACTCACCATGTTAGGAAAAAGCGAGCTTTCCCTACTTGATTGGAAAACTTTGCTCTTAAGGGCCACAATAGGCTAGTTTTATCTTTATCTTTTTCTTTATGTACCTGAACTAGTCCTAACTCGCAGAAAAACCTCCAAGTGTCAGGGTATTCACTTACATGAACTTTTAAAACGATAATGGGGGGCTTGAATTCTGCAATTTTTTGATTATTTCTATCATTATCAAACCACACAAATCCATAATAAACAAATATGTCGATGATTTCGTAATCCCCACCATCATCCATAGTTATTTCTTCTTCAACTGAACTAAATTCCTCTTTCCAGTTGGTTTGTATTTTAAATTTTGTTTTTGCTATCGTACTATTAGCCATTTACTCTAAATGACCCCACCATTCTCATTATTATTTCATTTGTTCTCAACCTCTAAACTATTTTTTATACTATAAGACCTCTCCAGTTGGGCACCCTCAATGCTTATGTAGCACAACTAATGATAAAACCAGTCACATTACTGTATTTTAACATGCCAAATTACTGTTTACTATGGATATCTGTCTAAAAAGAATGTCTTTATAGTATGTAAGGTAAATATTATCTGCTTTGGACTGAACGCTGTTTAGTTGATGTATTTATACGGTTAGTCATTAAGAGGATCATAAGTAAATGCAAGAAGGGAGTAAGGGCTTATCCTGTGACTATATTTTGTTTCTCGGTCTGTATGATGGTTATCGGTTACTGCTGAAGAGTAAAGTGCAAAAGTACACCTTTAATTTGGGAACCACAGCTATGGTCTAGTGGTAGCATTCGTGCTTCCTACGCTGCCGACCTGGGTTCGATTCCAGATTGGATTAGTTCCCTGACTGAGGCTTTCTCTTGGTTTTTTCTCAGGTCTTAAAGTGAATGCCTGGAAAAGTTAGGCCACAAGGTTCCTTGAACTCATTTAGACGAATATCTATCTTCTCCCCAGGCAATTTCTTGGGATAACATAGCCAGCATTCCAAACTTAGATTTTGACTACATTCTCTCCAGACTGGAGGAATATCTCACAAGTCCGAAAGGGCAGTGGATATTAAAAATAAAAATCTTAATTTGTGAGAACAATATCAATAATCGTAATTAGTGAAATTAATCACTGAAAAGAAGAGGAGCCATTCACCGTGTGTCTAATGGCAGGAGCTGTAGGAAAAGTGCATAGAAGTTAAGCTTTTTTAAATCAACAGCTTCCAACAAATTTTCCATTATAAATGCTTGGAAACAAAACTAAGAGCGCAAAACAATTGACGAAAAACTAACCCATAAATAAAAAAAAAATAAATTTAGGTTTTATCGGAGCAGTATTTCAGTTTTTGGGCAACTTCTATATGAAAAAGAATAACAAAACAAAACCGAAATTGTTAAGCTGGCAGCAATTGCTGGTTAGATAGTTTCTGAAAGAGATATTTTCCCTAAATGGAGACTTTATTATGTTGCAACACTTTTTAATGAATTATAGGTATCCGGGTTAGATAGGTTTTACTGTATTCTAATTTTTAACTAGTTTAATTCTTAGCAATCCGTTCACATCTCTCAAAAATTCTATTTCAATATAATTTTTTCTAACACGTTTTAATTTCTGTAGGAATTGTATCATTCATTTGATTCATTTTACGAATTTTTTTAAACACCCGGTGACTAAAACCAGAAAAACAAACACGGTTTATGTTTATTATGTCTTATATTATTTATTTACTTTAACAATAGTGGGTTTTTAATTTCATAAAATTTCATTCATTATTTTACCCAGCTTTAAAAAAATTTTATGAAGTAGTGCTTTTTAATTATATATACTTCTATGATATCGTAAGCCAAAACGCAACCATCTTTAGTTATTAAAATAATAAGCAGATCATATAGGGCATAAAAATCCTCATAAGTTCTTATATATTAAGAATTGTTATTTCTGAAATTTTTTATAAATTTTAAATCCAAATCTACAATTTTAAAAAAATAATATCATATTCTTGAGTGCATGATTGTAAGATATAAGTTTTGAAAAGCTCATCTGAGCATTTCTTTGTTTATTAACTAAAATGTCGTTGCTTAAGTACCAGGAAGGCAGGCTTTAAACTATCTCGAGAGGAACCTAATCTTAACCCAATTCTTCTATGAGAAAGGACATTTTATTTGTTTTAAAGTACTTTTATAACTCTTATTATTATTTAGTTTGCATTCCTGTAGAAACAAGTCTTTTTAAAATTTATTCCTGCTCTAAGATTGTATTATCAATTATTTCCACTTCCACGTTTTCTTCCTATTGTGCTTTTTGTCGTTAATTTTCTCTTCTGCTGCACATTGGTTTGAAATTGAATGTAGTGCATGTAATTTTAAGGCAACATACTAGATGGAGACAAAAAGATTCGTCCTTTTATTAAATAAGATGTCTTTCTTTGAAAGACGTGAAAAACAAATCATGTTATAGTGCACCTTCTCTGTCTACTTTGTACAGCTCTTGTATGAACGCTAGGGGACCTTATATGTATATGGGGCAAAACTCCTACTTATTTATTCAAAATGTATGGAAATAGATGCTTTTGAGCTGAACTTAATGTCTTTAAAGCAACTCCAAACATATTATCATATTCACAGTATCAGGGATATGTTTATCTTTCTTCTGACATATAAGAAAATATAACATTATCAACTTTAAAAATATAACTATTCACATCTTTATTATTACACTGTAAGCCAGCATTGTTCTCTCCCCCCTCCCCCTTTAGATACAGTTATATTCTCATTCATGTTGGCCGCTAGATCTGCAGTTCATGTTTTTGTGTCAGAAATCATAATCATTATTGTTTTAACATAGTTTTGTGTACTTTGAAGAGACACATAAAATAATTAAAAGTACTATGTGAAATGTCAGCTGCCCTTCCCAACTCAGATTTAACTTGCGCCGTCTTTGTACGAACTTATGTGTTGCTATGTGTAAAATCCTTCTTTTCGTTTTAATTCTTGTCTCATTCATATGGTAACCGTGTACTTTCTCCCAATTGGTCGAAATTATTGCGTATCTTCTGTTAGGAATGACGTCATAGCCGTACTTAGGCTTACGAGGAGCGTGCCTCGGATTTTAGAGCGAGAAGTACCGGTGTTCAGCTATTCACAATTTGTAGCTTCGTCGCTCCTTCCATACCCCTCGCCCAGTGACCAAGGTATTGATTGGGTAACTTATGTTTTATTTACCGTAATTTTCTGCAGGTTTATTTATTATATTCTGTATTTTAATATGTATAGATGCAAGGTAAACATGTGTGATAATGTTTTATATTGCTTTGCTTATTATTATGCTTGATCATTAGATTTCTTTAATGTGTAAAATGAATGCAAGCATATACTAGTATTAATGTTTTATATTATTTTCCTTATAGATCTTTGTCATAATATATCTTCATTATAAAGTAATACTAAATGTACTTTTGATGAGCATTGTATGTCTGTTTATGTTTTTGGTTACAATAAATGTATAAATGTATATTTTATATAATTCTCTTCCCGTAAATGAAGCTGCCTTTCCGGTCACATTTACCGTGTCTTGCCTAGCTCGTTTCCAAATTAAAATGCATGAGGTGGCATTAATGGGAGAGTGCCGCGAAATATGTTATACTTATATTCAGGCAGGAATACCTATAGCGCTTTGCAAACAATTGAAAAAGGATGTAAATGTGCCTGTGTTACGGAATGCTATATAACACAACTTCCATCTTTATTACTGGGGCAGTTTTACTCTTGCGATTATACCTAATTATTACATGAGGATAAAAGCATCTTTATAAACCCATTGCGTTCGTTTTTATATAATAATGTGCCTATGAATTGCTTTGTGCTATTAGAGCATATAAGTGTGTGCAATTATTAGTGTATAATTATTATATAACATGAGCTTATATGTGTAAAAAATGTAGCTATTGTTATTTTATTACTACTACAGCTCAACATATAATATTCATGTTTTGAATTTTGTCATGTATGACTATTGTATATGATTCGTCTCTATGGTTTCCTAGAGAAAAATAAAGTAATATTAATAATGTGAGCTGCTGATTGGGGCACTACATCAATAACAAAAGTTAGCACCATTTTTTTTTTTTTTTTTTTTTTTTTTTTGCATTCAAACGTAGCAGGTGTTCAACTTTAAAACGGCTCTATCTTAAAACATTGTGTTACCATCGAAATATTCGTACTTATATGGTTATAAACTATTTCTATATAATACTATTAAGAGGTATGGTTGAAAATATCTTGGAAGTTTTCCATGAAAATATAATAAATGACTTTATACTTTTCAGCATTGTATTGTTTAATGCAAATGATCACTATTATTTTTGGTGTGACCATCTGTGCTTATAAATCTTCTAAGCTATTTAACAAATATTAACCATTATGGGCACGAATTCTACCAATATATTTTAGCCGTTGTTCAGGGATACTGGATAATACCCTGCGACCAGTTTTGTTTTCCCTCGGAGTGTTTTGCCGATGCGCCACGGTGGTTAGCGGGAGGATAAAATTTCCTAAACAGATGTGTAGAATGAAGGCGGACAGTTTCAACAAGTCATTTAATAATGAACCTTTTAAATTGATGTGCGTATTGCTGCATGGTTGGTTTGTTTTATTGTTTTTGTGGGGTAAGGGGCAGTTTGAAAATCCGCCAAATGAAATGCATTTTGCACACTGACCTTACTTCATTAAAATAATCCTCCGCTATTTTTCTACGTCTCCGATATTCTCAGTTTCATATCTCCGCTCTGAATCTTGTACTGATCACACTATACTTTAAACTTTGTCTTCTTCTGTGAAGACGTCCTTTGTGCTATTTAATTATGTTGCCGCGCCAGTGTGAAAACTCTCGTATACACAACGTATAGATCTTGAATGAAAACCGCATGACATGGTAGGAAAGAAAACGAGCGCAGATGTGAATTTTTCTTTTCTCTTGGGATGCAGCTATCTGATTGACAGTGAATTTCTCTCTCCAGCTCAAAGTTATGGATTTCATGACAAATCCTCCGCCTTTCTGACTTACTCTGAAATTCCAATTCTTTAACACGTCATACACTAAAGAAAGGCAAAACTCTTCTATATATCGTTGCTCAAAAGAATGAAAGTTTCCTCTGCTATTTATAGAACACTCTTTTTTTAACATTTGCTGATATTTTTTACATACAGATTACTTTTTAAATTGCAAAATGTTAAAAAAAAGTAAATCTAATAAACCAACTGTTTAATTTTCTATCTGACATTTCCATACATATGCAATATTAAACCTTCAATTGCAATATTTATAGGATGGCTGAAAAATGTTCTATATAATTGTTCTCTTCATTCGTTCTTGAGCTACTAAATTGTGAAGGTTTGTTTATATAAGTTAATGGTACTGTTTTGAGGAATACTTTAAAAAGAGTATGCATACATTCTTTCATATATACCTAATTCGCATTTTTCAAGCTATTTATAACAACAGATTTGAATATGAAGAAATATATGAAGTAGAAAATGAAAGTGTGTTTAGTATTACATCAGCATAAAATTTGTTAAGGCTATTTTGTAATAGAGATACTGCTTTAATGGCAAATTCGCCGATGTCGTCTTCAGTTATAGAAAATGAAGTTCCGTGTACAGTGCTCGAACAACAGTCCATTGCCAGCACTAATTCAATATAGCGTACATAAGTCCACAAGTAGCTCCACAGGAACTTTCCGCCTCTCCAGCTCAGAAACTTGCGATATTAATTATTATTATTAATATTATTGTTATTATTATTATTATTATTATGGTTATTATTATTACTATCGCGTGGTAGAAGAGAAAGAGAAAGATTAAGTATATCATGAGAAATAGCTCCAATCAATAGTTCGTCAAGGCAGTTTTGGTCAAAGGCGTTTAGAGAAATTTAAAAAATGGTGTTCATTTTGAACTGGTCTGGAATGGCAGTGCAGTTCACGCTGAGAGATACTGTAAAAAACTGTGTCTCTATCAATGGAGCGTCTCCCCATCGATCAACATTCATTTAAGAAAAATTCTAGTAATTAAATTATTACATTCAATATATGGTGCAGATGTTGCGTTTTCCAACTTCTTTTTTTTTTTTTCCGCCTCTTCTCTGGGGATGGTGAATTGATGATCTTGAAGTGGCACAAATATCAGGGCAAATTCTTCGCCTCCAAATTAAAGTAATGGTATCCCGAAAAATTCTGATGCTAATAGAAAGATGGATTAAAGTAATCGAAAACAATAGCATTTATTATACCTTTGTGACTACTGCTATAATAAATTAAATACTAGTAACGTAAAAAAGATTTCAACCGACATAAAAGTTCTAATATAAGAATTGACAAATCTCAATTGATGAAATAACTAATATATAAGACATATACTGGAAAAATAAAAACTATTTGTTGCTTTTTTTCACTTATAAACATTCGATTTCTATAAATTGTGCTTCAGATCATGAGCCCCTGACTCTGATAGAATATTGTACCTTGTGAAAATTTATATGACATTTTAGGACCTAAAATATCAAGCTGTTAATTATATTAAACTGTTGATTCATAGTTAAGTTTAAGTTTCAAAAATAAATTTTGGCAGTTAGAAAAACATTCTTTCCATTTCTTCATAAAATGAAAAAGAGGTTTCTCATAGAATTGCTCGGATGCAAATTCAAAATGTTTAAAAATCCTGAAAATAAATTAATATGGCCGTCATTTTAACAATCATGGATAGAAAGAAGTTTCGTATACAGCCAAAAACCAAATAGCAAAAAAATCAGAAATGCACAGAAAAAATTCAAATAGGAAAATCTATACTGACAAAAGAAACAATTCAAAATAAAATAAAACAATTAAAGAAAGTAAGCATCTCTCAGGATGTGTTACAATTTTAAACTTTATTTTTTCATGATTAAGGCTGTTCACTATTTCAACATATAAATTACTTTCTATCGTAAAGTTTTAAAAATGTATAAAAAATGCAGTACACACTTTATTGATAACTTAAAAGATGCACTGCTAATATTTGAACTTTAATTTATCCTAAAGTATATAAATTTCATTTCATGACAAAGGATATTCATTATTTATAAAGTATATGTCTTATAGAAAAAGCCTATTTTACGTTTCATAATAAAGTATTTTAGCTGCAATGTTGCAGATTATATGATAGTATATGTCTTTTGGAAAATCGTTGGATAGACAATAATGAATTTCATATATATTTGTAAGCGCAATTTCATGAAATAACTAAAAAAATCTTAAAATATATTAAATATATTATCAAATAAACATTAATATAAATGAAGAGAACATCAATTAATTTTCCTTGGTATGTTATATATTATATATGTTAACTTGCATATAACTTAAGAATCATATGATACAATTTCAATAGAACTAGGCAGGAATAATGCGGCCTGCAGATTTTTTTAATTAGTTTGGTCTCTGGTTCAGAAGTTAGAGGAACACTGGTATATTTTTCTTAGTGATGGAGTGATATTTGCGGTATGTACAATCCATGTTTTCTGTTTTCTTCTCAGGGTACTTCTAGTTCGATTTTATTCCATTATTGTTGTTCATTTCTTCCTCTATCTTCATCTTTTCACACTGTCATTTTATTCAGAGTCAATACAAAGCAGACCGACTAAGGTTTAACTCTGCACATTCTTGGGGAATATGCTCTCTACACGAGGATTATAATTGTGCCAAGAAAAAAACACATTACCTCCATTTAAGCCACAGACTCCAATCCTTTCATGTCGCTCTTCAACATGCTGTACCACCGAAAATATCGCAAAGCTTCTCAGAAACACTCCTTCAGTTAAGCAGATTACCTGCAAGCAGCAACTCCCAATAACAGCAGTTAATGTGGACTAGTATCTCTAGACTCTAGATGTGTTTAATGATGCAAAACCCTTCCATCCTCTCCGTTCACGGCACACACAGCAGTACATTAATTGAAATTCCAAATCAACCACAAATGAGCACTATATTCCTTATAAACCCTCCAATGTAATTCCAGTACCGAGTACATACATTCCTAAGTATGGTCAGCTGCAGTTCTTACAGGTGAACCGCAAACTGGAAAGAAACACTTTCATGACAACCGAACAGACTATAAAAGAATATTTCTGCTCCAGTATTTAAGCGGTGATGATCATAAAACTGTTTATAGCTATTGTAGTGTTCCTGCAAGAGAGTCTGGGGTTCGATTTCCGCCCCTGACTGAAAATTTCTCAAATTGCTCATCAGTGGCAAATACCGGGAAGGTATCCTAAACACTTCCCCCTCAAATAAATTCCTCTCTAAACTTATAATTTTATCTTATGCATCATCAGTGTCTATCGCTTGTGATGTCTCAGTAATGAAAAATCAAAAGACTATAGTAGTGAAAAATATTATTTCAAGTATTATGGTGTGCAGAGTAGGATTGTGGGACGTGTTTGAAGAGAAGATGAGGATTTGATTTATGAATTGAATTGCATTATGTTCAACAAGATAGTTCGGGGCAGTACATGACATTGTAGTTTATAGTACATAAGTTTATTGTTGTAAAACTTACGTAAAAATACGCTAGCTAAGTCATTGGTTTTATTTTAAATTAAATGAAAAGAATAATCATTTTGTCTCGCCACTTTGAATCCGTATAGGGTAAACAGATATGAACATTATAAAAGTGTCTTCAATATTCAAAAGTGTATTTTATTTTACGGATTGTACTATTATAACTTGTATGCATAAAGATAAAGTTAAAGACAGTCTACTGTGTCCCTAAAAGGGCAAAAGACTCCTAATAAATAGGGGGAAATCGTTTTTTTCCTCCTGTGGTGAGCTCTCACGTTAGTTGTTCGGATACTCTGAATTGTTCTTTGGCCATACAATTTCTCACTGTACTGTTTGTACACTGCACGTTGCATCTCCAGAAAGTTCCATTTTTTCTCTTCTTCTTGCTACTCTTGATCAATCTGGACTTGCATGTTTCTTGAAGAGGTCTGTCCATCTACTTCTGGGACTACTTTGCGTCTTTTTCCTATGTGAGATCCCATATAGAGATCTTGTAGGTCCTGCATCCTTGCGACGTGACTCCCCATTGCCATTTGATTCTGGTGGCTAGTTGTGCGATGTCAGTTGCCTGAGATAACTGGTTTATTAATACTATAGGTATTTTGTCCTTCAAAGTTATTTCCAGGATCTTGCGTTGCATTTTTCTTTGACATTTTATTTTTGTTTCTTTTTTTTATCTGTTAGTAACTATGTCTGGTACCCATATAGTAATACAGGGTATATACAGGATATGGGGCGTCTGGAATCTGATTTCCTTAGTGTTTGGTCTAACAGTATAAATTTTAGGACCCAAAATGCTCTCTAGGTTAATGAGATTCTTCTTTGTACTTCTTTTTCTATTTTACCGTGGAAGAAAATATGTTGTTCTGGTATGTGTGTTCGCTCACATATATGAGAACATTTCCATCTATTTGTAACGTAGTTTCATGGGTATTCTTAAATAATTTCAGTGTGTGTAATTTCTAACAGCTTTTTTTAAAATTTTGTTAACTAGAAATATTAGGTCACTCTTCTCACTGGTTTAATGAAATGTGAAATTTGAAATAAAATGTAGTTTTCTGTACATTTTTGCCATTATGAAACAGCTATGTCGTTTCAGATATGAGAAATCAGATATGAGCTGATTTATACTAACTAAAGAGGTGAAAGAATGAAAGTAAAAGTATTAACTGGATTAATAACATATTCAAAACAAAAGTACAATTAATAGGGGAAAATATCTATAAACGTGTCTATTCCACAAGAAAGGAATGACAAACTACCAATTTATGTTTCAATATAGTACATTAATAATAACAGAATTTGGAGCTCACGAAATATATCATGCCATCGTTCTGCTCTTTTTTTTTCTTTTTTTTTTTTTTTTCTTTTTTTTTCTTTTTTTTTTTTTTTTAGTTTACGGAACAGAAAGAAGTCCAACAAGGGTCAAATCTGGCGAAATATGGAAGACGAAGAACAAGTTGGAATCCGAGATGGCGCAATTTCCACCATTAAGAAGGTTTGTACGCTGGTGCATTGTCTTGATGCAGGAGAACCCCACGCGCACATTTTTCACGCCTTTTTTTCTTCAGTTTCCCTCCCAAAGTCACACCAGAGAAAGAGTAGCATTGATCATAGCACCGTTCTCCAGGAAGCCTACCTTAATGACACCTGCGATTGTTCTTTTGTCTCGGGATCAAAGGATGCACCACGATTCATCCACTGCTAAGTACCGTGCCAGATATCCATTTTAATCCCTCACACAGCTTACAATCACCTGACTACAAAACTCTCTGATCAGCATCGACAGGGACCAAAGAAGACGAAACCTTCTAATTCCCAAAATATTCACAACAATGGCATGTACCCTCGCTTGGAGGCGATCCTAAATGATCATATCATGAATCTGCAGTTTGGAATTCCGGCCTCCTACTTGTCGAGGGATCTTCCACGCTTTAAGTTGGCCACCCAAATTATCACGCTTGCACATAATGGAGCACCGTCCTCTAGACGCATGTCCTCCAATATTACCTTTAATGACATACAGGTATTCAATCTTCAGCAGATTGTTTTTGGATCGAAATTCGTCATCTTTGGTCATACCATGTCCTTTAACGCACACTATCTACGCGATGGATAAGACTGCAGGTGAAAAATTTACTTGCTCATACTAGGGTCAAGATCGTTTGTCTGGGCTATCACGGCAAATATCTCCGACTACAAACAAACTTATCGACCTCCCCAAGTAAATGTGACCGGCCATCTTAGGCGAACTGGGATGGACCATTCTTTTTTAAGAATTTTGGGCTTTTCCATATCACCTAATTTCATTCCGTTGGTTCTGATTACCCAACGCGGAAGGCTTATACTGTGTGCAGCGTGGCGGTAGCTTCGCTATTTGAGACGGTTTCTGCTCTGACCTCTGGTGTGGAAGTGATTCTTCTGACAGACTCGGCTTCTTAGAGGGAAACTGCACTGACACTGGAGTGCTCAATCTGAAAGCGATGATAGAGACACCGTTTACGTTCGTGCCTCACTGCCCTGACTCCTGGCTGCCCGGTGTCTTCTTCATCTCATCTCTTCCCTTCAGATGTATGCCCTGGGGGTCGTAGACACAAACGCCAGCTGGTGTAACTAAGATTCCTAACTTTCTCCGCCCCCAACAATCCCCTCTCCTCGTGTACACTAGCAATTCGATCTACTACATGATGGATTTAAAACTGTTTTTTTTTTTTTTTTAACCTAATCTTAGCACTCTGAACTCAAACACTTAAGAATGCTTCTTGAGATAATTAATGTCATTCGCATTGGTGTGGTCAAGTTTTTGATTCCACCTCTACAATATTGCAAATGTTCTTTTAAAAGGCGCGAAGAATTAGAAATGCAACCAAACACATCATCTTATTTTAAAATGACCGGTTGAAAAAGAACGCAAGAATATCAAGCAACATTTCGGTTTTTTCCCCGTTCATGTTTTTTTTAAAAAACAATTCTTTGTTTCAGCCTGTTTCTCAGAAAAAGAGTATATACGTATATATCAAAGCTCGATTCTGGTAGTGGTAGTGATAGTACGTGCTTTTATAATACATTAGGTCTATTTCATTTAATACGAATTATTAGATTAATATTTCAAAATAAACTTTAAAATAAACATATATATTCAACAATGAAATAAAAATAAATATATTTTTATAATTTTAAAAACGTACAAAAAATCACATTAGGAATGGCACACACAGCCTGATTCAATTAATGTTTTCCTCCACCCCCTATCCCCAGTTATCAGCCTTTTCAGGCCCCAGCTGTCTTACTTTCATTAGAAATTTGCTAATCTCTTCTCCCCTTCCTTGGTTGCCAGCAGAGCCCAGAATGACCATTTCCCTCAGTTCGATCCCGCAAGGGACTATGGTAGATACGTTTCCGTTCATTCTTCCGCACTTTTAAATTAAGCGTATTTACGCGAATCTAATGCATACCTTTTTGTTCAAAAAGAGGTATTCAAAATTGTGGTGCACATTAGATTCGACTGTGTATTAGATTTGAGTGCAAATACTTCAGTAGTTCACCGGTTGCTTCATTCGAATTTATCGTTTACTATGTCATAATGCAATGCTGCAATTCTCAACTTTGTTACATTTATTGTTGGCTTATTATTGCATTAAGAATTTGAATAATAGGTAGTCACGAAAGGGAGGGAAAACACAGAACATCTTCTATGCTACTTTTGAGTAAATCTTTGGGCTGAAAACAAACGGTAACAGAAAGGCAGAGAGAGATTTCAATGTAGCTGTGAGCAAAGTTCGCTTATAGTGGCAACAGAAGTTCGCATTATTTGCAACTAAATCTATTAGGAAGAAATTCACAAGACATCCTGACAATGAAGAAAAAATTGTGGAATTTGTACACGAAAGGAGGAAGAACGGGCAACCTGTGAGTCGCCGTACAAACGCCATTTTTTTATGATTTTAAGTTTCAAATTTGGAGTGTGTATTACAATAGATGGCACATTAGATTCGCGTAAATACGGTATGTCCATGATTTCCCCTCCTCACAGATGGGTTAAATTCTGCGCTCATAGCAGTTAGTGAGTTTAATCATCCACTATGACCTAAGTCTGAGCCTCGCGACCCATGTCTAGTGAGTTTAACTCCGGTTAACTCCTTCCCCATTCAGATTTCAACCCCGATGGTGCTTCCAGCTAAATCATCTCTCAGAGCTGCGGAATTGTTTACTGTCTATCCATATCCCTTAAGCGGTTCTTAATCTTCCTGCATGCGTTTTTTCTATTTTACTAACCCTTCCGTTTTTTAAGTCCTTTTCCTTAATTTGGATGCCCATGTCATGTTCCCTAACCCTCCTAATTATTCGTGGTAACATAATGTACTAATTAAAGTTTGGTTCCCATGAATAATTAGCAAACAGTATTCTGATATTACACTTAATGGTCTCGCTGTACGCCCCAAATTCCCTCGTGATTCCGCAGTTTTCTCTGCGCCTCCCCAGCCCTAAATTATTTTCAGAAAACATGTTCTCACTAAATCTAGGTCCGCAGTTTGATCCCATCCACAAATTTCTGCCTCGTGTGTCGGTACATCTAGCATTCTGCTTCTTAACCGAGTTCTACTTATTAATTTAATTTTCAAACCTCTTATTAAGCCCTTTATTTTATAACAGAGCCGAGCAACAGTTTGAACTATTGGCCCCATTAAAGCCGACTGTTCAATTTTAGAGTGGCTTACCTGAAAAGTATCGGCTTCTTTTACTTTACCGATTTTCTTTATAATAACGCGTTTCATGTATATCTTGCATTTAAGTAGGGATAAATTTGCATGGCGCCCCTAACACGGGACAAGAATTCAACACATTTGGCTTTTGTAACGGGTACTCGCTGCAGTATGATAATGAGGCCGCCGGGTCCTATTACCATATAAATGAACACAAGTGTGATGTAGGGGCGGTTGAGGGAGTGCCTATTGAATGGTATTGTTGTCTGAAGCACAGTTACCTACATACGCTCCAGGTGGCGGAGGTTACAGGCCGTCTTTCCAGACGCAAAGAGTCAATTTATATGTAGATACTGTGTGTCCTCTTTTGAAGTTGACCTATAATACTTTATAATTTATAACGCCTCACAAGTTTTAGTATATACCGCATCTAGTACGGTTTTACGTATAAAATACTTTCAGTTACCCAAATTGTATTCCTCGACATGCAATTGTTACAACTAGGGCAAGGATTAATGCCTGAGCATGTACGTATGTCTCGAACTAATGTGATTATGAATATGGACAGCTTATTTTGTATATTTTTGCATATTTTAGATGCTTTTGAACACGAGAGACTATTGTGCATATTTTAAAGACTCTAAAATCCGTCAAACATTTGCCTAAAAAACTCCCTTTACCTATAAGCGCCAAGTTCTGTCCAGTCAATAGCACAAAACCTGCATGAGATTCTTTAATTTTTTCAGATTCTCCTTATTTGAAATGAAAACATTCTTTTGAATCATGCACAAATTCAATTGTATTTAGAATCCGATATTTTAAGGGTGTTTTTAATCAGTTGAAATGCGCTTTTGCCCATCGCGGGATAAACTAAGCTTAAGTTAAAATGAAGGACTTCATTAAAAATCTAGAAATATCAGATTTTCCACAAGGACCCACTGACGAAGATGTTAAGATATAATTAATATGGTGATATACATAATCCTTGGTGCAATACTCTGCTTAAAGTGAAGAAAATGTCTAAAAAATAATAGATTATACATGGGTCTAAAAACTCACACATTTGCACATTAACCTACAGAACAATTGTTTTCATCCTTGGAAAAAATAGACTGGAAGATAAAAAAGTATGACTACTATTGAAAAACTTGGACTTTGTAAACAGGAAAAATGTTAGAATATGTACCAGATTTGTGTTTTATTTCTTGTTTTTGTAAACAAAAATATTTAAATTAGGATATATCTTAATAAAATTGTATTAGTTCAGTACATGATTTGATGAAAAAAATAATAAATTATATGTTTTTGCATATTTTTATAACTTATTTGTCACTTAAGTCACCCAAGTTAACAAACTTTATCACCTCAACGTGCAATTGCTTTTCTATGCTTCGGTTTTAGAATATAAAGACTAAGCGGAGAAAATATGTACTTAATTTGTTGATCCAGAATGGTGCAGTAATATGGCGGCCATTTTCAGATGCAATCGAACTTGAATCGATGTGGTAACACTATATTGTTATACTGGTAACTTGGTGACCGTTGATGGATCATGTACATGGTTAAAACATTTTTGGGCTGTGTTTGAGAGTAATTTTCCTGCCTAAATTTGTAAACAAGCGTTCGAAACTTCCATTATTAACAAATTATAATTTTTTTAAAGAGGCAACAACTGCAGAAACTAAAGTGAAGCTGGACAAACATTATGGCGAATTAGCATCCTCGCTTAAAATTGTGCATAACTGATCTGATAAGTTTAGATGTGAGCACAAGCGATGCGGACTATTCTAGACGTCCTATAGAGGTACTACTTCACAAATTGTTGAGGATCGGAGATTAAAGGTGCAGGAGAATGCTGAAGCTGTGGGCTTTTCTGGAGACCGGGTGCATTATAATTTGTATAATCGCTTGCAAATTTAAAATCTATGGGCGAATTAGTAGCTGTTTTTGTTAACAAGTGACCAGAAAAGTGAATGATTTGTCACTTCCGCGCGCAATTTGGAAGTGTTTAAACAAAATCCAAGTGAATTTCGGACACCAGTTGAATACTACGCCATGCTACTGGAGCAATTAAACGACAAGATCCATAACAATAATTCTCATTTGTCGAAGAAAAGGGTTGTGTTTTATTACAACAATGTGCCAATGCACAAAATGCGACTGCGATCTCAAAATGATTAGACTTAACATATCACCCCCCCTACAGTCCGCATTTAGCTATTTAACTCGCTCGGATTACTTATTTTCCAACACGAGAAAAAGGCTAGCAGAAAAGAAGTTCGTATCCAATGAAACAAATGCGTATTATGCAGAGCTGAAGAAATTGCATTTTATGGATGAGGAAAAAAAATTAGAAAATCACTTAAATACGTGCATACGTTAGAAAGAAAAGTGTGTTGAGAAATAAAATTATTTTTTTGTAAAAAGTGTGTCTTACTCATTTTTGCATGGATTTATCTAACAGCGCTCCTCGTATTATTTCGTGCCAAATAATGATTATGTCTAATACGTTACAGGACTTGAAATAACATATCATTAAACATGTATGAAAAGAAAATTGATAACACTTTTAAGCGTGATTTTTTTTTAAAAAAAAACGAATCTCTTATAACCCTTGTAAAGTTTTATAGTTTTTTTTTAATTTTTTATATTTTTTATCCTTAGTTCAGTGAGTTTAGAACTATGCAGAATGGAAAGGAATTTCCATAACTTTATGAATAAATTCCATGGAACATATGTTTCTAATACCATCTTACCCGTTGATCCGTTTCACGTTATCTTTCTCATGCCGTAATATGTTAATACAGCATTCATACTTTCCAATTATAATAATGGATAGACACACAGAAATAGAACAAATAATTACCTTGATTATTTTTTCGTAGCTCGAAGCATTTTGAAACAAATTTACCAGAAATGAATAATTTGACCTCGTTTAATATTGTTAGTTATGAGCTTCCTTCACAGTGCAAACAAACGCTTACTAAATATCTGCAGTTTTATAAGATAAACCACGTTATTTTATAAATATAACAGTCACAAATATTTAGAATGCTTCTCGTTTATGGAGAAGTACGTCAGGAAACAATAGCAGCAGCATCTTGCTTGTACTAAGAGAGATATCTCATAAAAAGACCATCAAATCATCGAACTTTTGTCACCGCGGTCCATTGATTTGGGATGCGGAGAATGTTTTGCCTCTTCCCTCAAGGAGGTAGTCAACAGGCACATCGGTTATTAGGAGCCAAGCGCTTGTACATTATTTTGAACATTTAATTTCATTTTATAATCTTTGCTTTTTATTTCACTTATTTCCGTTTGTTAGTGTTATATTTTGCTCGCCGTGTTTTCGTTAAATTATCTTGACATAGTAAAATTGCCAGGTCTGTCATTATTAATGTTAATAGCACGAAATAATGATAATGCAAATAAAGGTTGTGTGATGACATAAAATTTTAATACAATGCCTGTAAGGTAAACTCGCGCTCACGCACTTTATACAATGCTGTCCCTCTTCAACAAGACACTGATAACCCTAGTTACTGACCACTGTAAAATGTGTCCCCACAGTGATGAGTTGTGTCAAAAGGAAGGAGAGCGGACAGCGTTGCCATATGTTTCGAGATAAAATATTTATTTTCTTGAAAACTATAAAAGATACAGGATAAATAATTAAACTTTTCATTCCCCTATTAAGCTGTATTATCAGCTTTATTTATATTAATAAGTTCCCTTCAACCATGAGTAGATCAACCATATGAATCATATACTTATGTAAGAAAATATTTTCGATTATTCGAATAAGGTACTCTTTCTGACAAACTGAAATTAATACTTGCACAAATGTAATACGTTGACTTCTTCAATGTTCTTCATAACAGCTTGAGCATCAGACAACAGCATGTACATAATCCGTATATTTACTATATAATGTTTTAGTTTTATATTCTTTGCATTTTGTTTCACGTGTTTCCTTTTGTCACTGATCTATTTTGCTCGCTGTATTTTCGTTAAATCATCTTAGCATAGTAAAATTGTCGTGCTATTAACATTATTATGTAACATTAATAATACGAAATAAGGGTTACAATAAAATACGATATAATATGGTCATGTGTCCACGTGTTTTGAGCTACTTTCCTTGAGCGATGTGCCCTGCATTCCCTTCATTTGTTACACCAAATTCTACATACCGATACTAAGTTTATAGGCCATCCATCATAATTTACGTACTAGATCTAATAGAAACAATTTACTTATTATATCCAACCGCGAATATTTAAATTATTTATTTACTTATTCTGTTACCAGAAAATGAAATTTACTACTGAATGGAGTTAGATGTTATATGACATATACTTTAGAGCAAAAGTATATGGATCGTTGTTTAATGGACTGATAACTATTTCATAAATACAGGTGACGAAATGTGAATTCGCTCATTGAATGGGGTTAATGTTAATATGTGTAGATTGTCAACCACTATCTATTTTATTGTAAATTTTCAAGTCAGTCTGAATAATTATCATAATCTAATACTGTTCCTTTCCATTGTTTTCGAAATAGTATAAATGCTACCTTATAAATAATGTATAATAAATCAATAAATGCAGTTTTGGAATTTCCTAAGGGCTATGGCTTCCTGACAAATCGGGGATTGAACTCAATGTTGACTCATTAGGTTCACTAGTTCCTAAGGGGTAGTTTGTAACCTACGGTATAAAATAGGGTGATTTGAGACATCGCAAAACAGAAAGGCGTCTCCCAATATTCGTCTAAGCGACAGAGGAAACCCGCACGATGCTCTCCTCATCAACAGAACCTCGGCACTCCGTCTGAAGGATCTGCCCAGCGGATCTTTTGTCATCTCACATTCCTCCTGCCGATTCTGGGATTCCAAGTTGTTACTCTCATCTCCTGTGGTCCAGCCTCGCCATGTGTCCTCCCCATTTCCATTTTGGCCTTTCAGATGAAATGAGAGCATCTTCATGCCGGTTTTGCTCCTCAGTTCCTCATTCCTCGTCCTAAGCTGACACGACTGGATTATTTGTTTCTACTTAATGTTCGAGTTTGGCAGCCATAGAGGATGACGGGAAGTACACAATTCTCCAGGGCTTCTGTCTTTAAACTTAATTTCTCAGATTTGTCCATAAATGAACTTCAGAGACCAGAATTTTTTCCATGCTAGTCCCCAGCGTCTCCTCGATTTCTTCCTACATGCTGTTGTGAAATGACAAATGTATTCCTACATATTGCAGCGTCTCTCCATTTATGCGGAATGTTTCTTCTGTTGCATTTGCCATCAGTTTTGATTCTGTTGTATTCTTGATCAGGCCCGACTCCCTACTGACCTCGTCCAAGTCCTTTAACAGCGGTTCTAGAGCGAACGCCAAGCTGGCCAACAGTATAATATCATCTGCAAACCGCAATTGCGTTCGTCTCAGCTCATCTATGTTAATGCCGTATTTGTTTCCCCATTTTAGTTTTCTGAACTAGTTTTCCAATAAGCATGTGAATAGTTTCGATGATAGAGGGTCTTCCTGCTTCACTCCACTCTCTAACTTGAAATTCTTTCCTTCCACGTAGCGTTAGTTCTTATTTTAGCCTGACTGTCTTCATAGAGTTTAAAAAGAAGTCCAAATGTTTTTAATTTCTTGATTTTCCTAGATTTGTAGTGCTCTAAGGAATAGGATTTTTTATTATAGTCCAAGAATGCAATAAACAGCTTGCGAATGAATAAGTTGGTTCATTGCTTGGAGGTAATTAATGGTGCTAAACCCGATCTAAATCCTGTTTGTTCAATAGGTTGGCTCTAGTCTAGTGTTTTGCACATTCTCCTCTTAAACACTTTAGTGAAAAGTTTATACATGGTAGGGAGCAGACTGATTGGCATGTATTGATGTCATATCGTGTTCCTTTTTTGTGAAGTAAAATGCTAGCATGTGCTTGTATTCCTTTGGCATCTCCTACAACTCGATTATCCTGTTGAATGGTTGAATATGCCGTTCTCACCTAGGCATTTTTCATTTTTGTTTCTTTTATGACTCATCCTACTTCGCTAGATATAAGGAGGATGCTATCCACTTCCTAGTCCTTCTCTGGAATCGTGTACCTCCTAATAGAGTTACATTCCGCGAGTACGCTGGCGTACAGTCCTTTGTAGAAATTCGTAGCTGCTCACCTCTGGAGGCCAGTCTTTTTCGTTTAACGTCTTTAACTCCCAGCATCCAATGCTTTGCATTTGTCAGCTCTTTCCTAATCTTCATAACAGACTTCGAACTTTCATAACTTCCCTGACTATTCCTGTGTTGTACTCTCAGAGGTCTATCCGAATTTCCCTTTTTGTGCGCTTGTTCATTTCCTGATATTTCTTCATTTCCGGATTATTTGCGGTGACTGATTTCAGTTTTTCTCTCTCATCTATCAGGCTCTGGTGCGCCCCTCCAGCACATTTCTTCCCTTATATCTTCCTCCTTCGTTAGAGCGTTCTTGGCGGCTCGCGTTATGCATCTTGCAGTTCATTGTAAACATTTTGAGTTGCTGAACTCTTGTTGATTTAGTTCTGGAAAGTTCTTTTCAAAGATTCTTTATTACAAATATGGCAACGAGAATGGGATGAAATAAAAGAAGGTAGAAGAGTGCATGAAATATTTCCATCCATAAAGGAAAGATTGCAATTTAAGCACATTCATCCCAATAAGGGTTTAGTGCATTATGTAACAGGCCATGGTCCATATTGCTCATATTTGCAAAGATTTAAATTACAAGCAAATAATACATGTACGGACTGTAACGTGATCGATACACCGGAACATGTCTCATTTGAATGCCCTAAATACCAGTCATTTGTAGCAGAAGAAAGACGACTACTTGCTGGGAAACGCATCTGGAACATCATGAGAGACGAAGATGATTTTAGGGCCTTGAACGAGCTAACAAATAAAATATCAAGCAAAATGGCAGAAGAGTATAAAAACGGCAAAAAACAAACAAGAGAAAAAATCCAAAGGCCAGAAATGGTATATTCCCCTAGAAGATCCGAGAGAATCAGGGAAAGGCAAGAAAGATATTTACAACTAGAATTAGTTGAAGAAAAAGATGATAAAGAAGATAACACCCAATTTGAATAAGAAGAAGAGAGCAGAACTGACAGAAGAAAGGAATAATGGCAGTTTTCGGGCGGAAACGAAGCAGTTGAGAGAAGAAGTAGACAGAGGTCAAGAGAAGGAGAGAAGCGAAGGAAACTACACTGTCAACACACCATAGTCCAGTATAGCTGTTGCTTGAGACCGGCAGCAACTCCACTGATGTCCAGGTTCTGTTGCCAGGAATTCCAGTGGGGAGTAGCCCGGATACCGAGCGTTAGCAGAAATGAAGACGCATAGAGTAAATTGGATAACAGTTGTAAATTAATAAAGTTTAAATGCAATCATTGCTACTGGGTACCAGTTGCAATTGTATATGTTATTATAAGTCATAGTAAATAGCCGTAGTGCTGGATTCCAGTACCGGTTTTGTTTTTGAAGTTTTAATTTTGTTTAGTCATAGTATTAGTAGTGTAGATTTTAAAATCTGTAAAATTTAATTGTAATTTAAATTGTATTGAAAGATATAAGAGGAATAAATAAATGAAATCTGGAGTATTACGTCCTGATGTAGAACCAAGATATCAGGATGTAAGTATTGCAGAATTAAAAAAAAAATAAAAAAAAATAAAAAAAAAAAAATAAAAAAAAAAATAAAAAAAATTCTTCCTTTTATTCTTTCGGTTTGATACGTCTGGAACTAGTTGCTTGAGCCTTGGAGTATTATCTAAATAGGTAAGTGACATTTGATTATATTTTTGCACAAGACTCAGCAACTGTAATTGTAAATAACTTTTATCAATATATAATTTACTACCTCCGTAGTCTAGTTATAGCGTTTGCGATTACTAATCCGGAAATCCTTGGTTTGACTCCAGGTCAGGTCAAGCTGTCGGTGTTTCCCAGTTTTTCCTTACCCTGAGAAAATAAATAGCTTTAAGGTGTCAAGGACTCCGAACTCATTAGCACCATCATTAATTCATTTCATTTCATTCATGACTACAGACTTACATCTACAGAATTCATGTCCAATCTACAGACCAATAAAGACCAATGCAGTCAAGGCAACAATAAATAACACTATATAAATTTTTTAAGGTTGGAGGAATTTATAAAATGTTTGATTGCCTTAGCTCTTCCATTATAAATATTCAATGCAATTCCACTTTTATGGTATCAATTAATTTCATATTTATTGTTTTGTTTTATTTTTATTCGTAGAAATGAGATTTTCAGTTATGCTGGAGAACAGAACACCAAAGGCATTATAGACTTATACATGTTCAGACAAGTTCTACATATTTAGGCGTTATATTTTTATGTAAGAAGGCTAATGGTTATTAAACTTATAATGTGCCTGTGTAATAAAGCTATTTGTTTCTCTTTAGGTCTAGTATTTTGTGCTATGCTGTGTTTGATTTTATATATTATTTGCTCTCTGCTATGTGTGTAGTCAAATCTCAGAAGCGAAATTTCACGCCACTTGGAATGTAAAACTTTTGATAATTTTGATTTTGATTATTTTGATAAATAAACTGAACTCCCAATATATTCTGTGTATCAACTGTTAAGCTAGAAAAACCGTACACATTATATGGCATTTTCAATTCCTATGAGTTGAAAATAACCAAAGATCCCTTCACCTATATGAGTGGTAAGGCAGTCAGGCCGACGATGTAGTTAATACGTTCATATTGAAACAGCATTTATCTCAGGCCTCTGTGGTAACATGGATGTAATAATTATTGTAAATATATTATGATATTTATATCGCCTAGTGGTAGCGTTCCATTTGTTCTGAAGGCGCCAAATGCGTTTTCCAGAAGTTTCCAAGCGGTGACTATGATCATGTACCTGATGTTTCCTCGTGGCTGTATTCTTCCCTTCTTTCCCGGACACTTCCTATTTCCAGAAACGTGTTAGTGGATAAATCATCATTTAACTCAAATAAAGATCATTTCCACACAGGATCACCTGCTAACTGGTGTTCCTTGCTTGCTAATCACGCCTTTGTCCAACTTGGAAGCAATGTGTAGTTTACCCAATGTAATATTTTCATATATTTTATAATAAAATGCACTGAATATTTCCGTAGATTCGTTTTCAATAAAAATTATTTGAAAGACCAATCTCATTTTTTTTACTATAGGGCTTGTTAGACAGTGCCTATTATTGCTTGTGAAAAATTGCTGCTCTAGGTATAGCTTAAACTTGTAAAATTCATTGTACCTACCAGCAATACTCGAGGCTCTTTCAAAAATGTGCATTAGGTTCCTTTTGACGTTCTAAGGGCTAATACTAAGATGATGCTAGGCTACAGCAAAACTATAGCTTCATATATACATTAATTTAATTAAATTTAATTCCTTTATCAAATAGCAATTGTAATCAGAGCTATCAGAGTTACAGAGAACTCTAGAGGCAAGAGTGTAGTTCATTTTATTTCATTAGATAACAATAATATTATCATTTCTTAATTACACTACTACATTTTAAGGTTTTCTTGTTTATCATGATAAAACAATTACGCTAGCCTTTGAAAACATGCAGTACAATTAAAACGGATGATCTATTACAAAGAGTCAAGTTGCAGCTGTGTCACAGATCTGGAATCCTGGCGGAATATTTAGATCCTCTATTTATTACTTCCGAGAATAACAAACCGGTAATTTAATCTTCACAGGCATTAGCAACACATTTGAATTCTTTCATAGCCGTGCTTCTAGTGCACAAAAGTGTATTTTTGTCACATTTCATTGAATTGTGATTATTATATTAAAGGTTATAACAGAGTATTTAAAACCAAAAACGAATGAAACACCCATAAAAATAAGTGGAAAAAACAAATGTACGCAATACTACAGCACAACAGTCTATTGTGCCATCGTGTGCCGATGAAATCTTGACGCCGCAAGCTTCTATGAGTGAAGTGATTTTGGGTTCCTTGGAATCGTAAGAAATGCAGTCTCAGCATTGCACAGGAGATGAATGAGAGTTATCCAGCACGGATATAACGAAGGGTGAAAATTAAACTGAGATTCGAACTCTGATCTGCAATTGTAGCAACTTAGTGTTCTAGAAAACTTAGCTTTAATAATAATAATAATAATAAATTTAAATTATTGGTCCAGCACAAGCTTCTAGAATGAATAAAAATATATACCATTCTAATGTTATAAACTCTTATTTTAGTTTCATTATAATAAAACAAATTCGGAGTACGTTTCAACGGAAATGGAAAGGTAAAAGTACTAAATAAGTTACTAGTAAGGGAGCTTAAACAGTGGAATGAAGAGATTTATGTCAGAAAAAGGATCGGAACTAAAGATATTAAAATAAAGGTAGGAATGCAATGCACTCACAAAAAAAAAAATAGAATTTGAAAATTCACACAAAGGCAAAACCATTCGACGTTTTAGAGTCTGTCAAAAATAATTTTATACCAAATCATCCAATAATCTGATGACAGATGCGGTGGCAGGGGAATACACCGGCCAAAAAGCTATCGCTGGAGGCCAGTTGGATTATACAAGTCGTGAGGGCGGTTGGGGTTTACAACCTTGAGTCTCACGTCACTTTTTAAGAGAAAAACCAGATAATCGAGCTGTAATTCGTAATAGGATTCATAGATAGTTAATAGTGAGTGGGAAACGGGAAATGTTCAATATAAGAAGAATCTCTTTGGTGACGTGAGTGAGTACATTAAGTGCATTAGACTTTATTAGACACTCTCTCTAGTTACTAGGTGCAGCATTTCCCGGGTTTGTGGACCGTGGTCTATTGAGTCGTTGAGGCCTCCGCTAGAACACTTCGCTACTGCCACTGAAGAGATCTACCGTAGATGTGGACGAAATGCTAGGGAAGAAGAAACCCAGTATAGACCACGGCCTACAAGTCCGGAAAACGCTGTATCTAGTAACGACATCGGTGTGAAAGCTTAAGACGTTTGATTAAGTCCCTCTAGTGTTTGACAAAAAACTGTTAATATTACCCCAGTGCACGCCCCGACTCTAGTGTTACCCGCCTGGCCGTGAGGGATGACATATAAACCGATGAAGTATCCACCGCCTCGTTGGTCATCAGATTTTTGGATTACGCTGTATTATTCACAATTACTTTCTGTTATTCTGTTGCAATGAAGTATTTGTAATTATTTTTTGAATATCATAAATTAAATTTATTATTCTTTTCGTTTTAGTTGCTGTCAATTTGAGGATTCTCTGCCCTTTCTTTCATTTAGCCCAAGTACATATTTATAGATTAGTTCACGCTACTGCAGAGGACGCACTTGGGAAGAACGTTTTCCTTCGCCTTACTCAAGCTTCAAACCGAAAGTGAAGCTAGAGATGTTGGCAACAAGATAAAGAGCTTTTCATTTAGTGTACACATGCACGTTTCCCAAAGTCCCTAGGCTCTGGCTTTGAAGTATTTCTGGGAAAATAATGCCAACTTAGCAGACCTTTAGCTTGTGCGACTTAGAGTTTCCCTCAGCCTCCGATGAATCCTTGGCGTTAGTCCGATGGGAAATACCGAGACAAACTTCTTATATTGGTACTCGACAGTCCCTATCTATAGCGTTCCCTCCAGGGCCAGGCTTTGCCTTAGTCCCAAACTTTTCCATACAAACGCTTTTGTTTTTTACCTCGAAAAACAGACAACTCCTTACCCTGGAGAGTTAAAACATGCAATAGCACATAAAGGAGAAGAGAATGGTTGTGGAAAAGACGAGGAAACTGAGCGGATAACTTACGAAACAATGAAGGGAAATGAAACAGACAATATAGAAAGAAAACAATTATTTCAGCTAAAATAACGAAGAAGACTATAATTGATACCTTTTATAAAAATACAATTAATTAATGTAATAAAATGACAGAAATAAACAAATATAATACATAAAATTGAACCAAACAAACACAACACAAATTTTCATTGCAAGCACTAGAGGACGAATAAAGAGCTAAGAAATTAATTAAAAATATTGTGAAACAACTAGGATACGCTACAGTACAAAGTTACTTGTTAAATGCTGTTATTATCATCATCATCAGCAGCAGCAGCAGTAGTAGCAGTAGCAGCAGTAGTAGTAGTAGTAGTAGTAGCAGTAGTAGTAGTAGCAGTAGCAGTAGTAGTAGTAGTAGTAGTAGTAGTAGTAGTAGTAGTAGTAGTAGCAGTAGTAGTAGTAGTAGCAGCAGTAGTAGTAGTAGTAGTAGTAATAGTAGTAGTAGTAGTAGTAGTAGTAGTAGTAGTAGTAGTAGTAGTAGTAGTGTATTTACTTACAAAATATTGTATTTACAAATCTAACTCATCCATGTCGCATGCGTCCTGGGACCGCAAGTGCATTCTCAATATATTAGGAAATGCATTTTTTTTTTTAGTAGTGTTTAACGCCCGTTTTCACTACTGAGGCACCACAGGCGGTGGGCACTGATGATACATGAGATGAAATGATAAATTGGGAAAGGATTTTTTTTTTTAAGGAAGGAAGCGTTCCAGGCCTAAGTTTAGGTACCTCCCCGGCATTTGCCAGTTATGAAGACTGAGGAAAACCTGGAAAAAACCCCAGTCAGGGAGGACGGTCCTGGCGGGATTCGAACCGCAGACCTCCCGCTCACGAGTCCGTGCCTTAACGACCTCGGCCACCCGTGGCGGTGGGAAATGCATGAAATTGCAAAAATCAATATTTAAACTTTTTAAATATATACAAATAAAATAAATAGAAAAGAAAAGAAAACAGTACAAAAGCAAATAACTTACTTTCCCTCACATTATGTGCAAATAATTCTAAAAAGTGTCATGACTCGTATATTCCCCTATCTAACTTCAATTTCTGTGTCATTTCCGTTCTGAATTATCTCACTTTGTTTAAAAAGTTACCTACTCTCTCCTCCTCTTCACTACCTGCCAGAAAAGTCCATCATAGCCCCTACCCTCTCCCTCCGTTAACAAACGGGGACGGTAGATATCTCTTTCTCCATTCTTCCGTCCCCTTGTAGTACATCGGAATATGTTCCCAATATTCTAACTCCGCACATTTAAGGCATATTCTCGTACCCTCGCTCTTACTTCAGTCATCTGCCACGTGCCTAACCTAAAGCAAGCTTGGTCCTTGTTTGAATGTAACGCTCCATCCCCATCCAATTTTCAGCTCCGATTATTCATTAAGTAAATGACCGTACGTGAGGCATGGGAGAGTGCGCCGGCGGTTGTTATTCCCATTCAACAGCGTTAATTCACTGAACACAAAACTCCTTCCCGAAAACGTATCAAATAAAAGCATTTTAAACGGAAGGAAGCAGTTCTTGAAATAGCCCACCTTCATTGTCCACACATTTTTAGCACGTCTGTAAACCTCCATCCCCCTGCAATCTCTTTAATAGCGTTGTTTCAGTACTTTCAAGGCATCTTGTTACGCTTTCGCTCATATTTACTGCACAAAGTCGGCAAACCTATGAATTTTATATTGGAAGAAAAGCGGAAGGGAATTGCATTATCTAAGCAAAAGAGTTAAATTTGGAATAAACAGAAAGGAAACATGAATTTATAACTAAATTTTCTTCTTTCTTAGTTATAAATCTGACTCCGGCCGTGAAAGCTTCCAACTACTCAAAACTTATGAATGATGTTATAAATACAAATGAAAAATATGTGATAAAATTAAAAAGATGATGCAAAGAAGAAAATTACAGAATTATTCTCTCGCTAAACACTCCAAATATTGTCTATAAAATGTAGATGCTTGTTTACTAATTTATATAACTAACTTTTTAACCAATTTCTAGATGCGACACATTGCTGATGCACATCTTTCACCAAATTCAGTTCAAAATGCCATCTGGTATGCTTTAAATGAATCCTTGTCGGGCATTTACGACGAGAAACATCATTTGTGCAACTGCAAATATTGTTAATCTCGCGACACTGGAGGCACAACTGCCAAGATGCGGTGACGCGGAACAATTACTTTGGATGAGTTTATTATATCCTTGGATTTTCAATCTGTTTTGCATCGTTGAAGATGTATTTATATAAATGTTTAAGTCATTGTCTACACAATATAAATATTTATAGACAAAAGTTTGGGAACTTTTTAAATAGTGTTTAATGTCCAATTTTACAACTGTGATTTACAGAAGAAGGACACTGATGATACACTGATGATGATATGATTGCAAATTGGGAAAGGGCTTTTTTAAGGAAGGGAACGTTCCAGGCCTAGATTTAAGGTGACTCCCCGGCATATCCATTTACGAGGACTGAGGAAAACCTGAAGAAAACAAAAGTTTAATCAGGAGGATGGTCCTAGAGAGAATCGAATCCTAAATATCCAGTACACTCAGTCCCCCGTATCAGTAGTTTGGAGTCGCTAGCGAAAGAATCATCCTGAATGACTGTTCCTGATGGTACTATAGCTAAAGGTTAACTCAAAGTTATTAAATATCGAGAAGGTAAAACGAGAATTTAAGGAATGAAAGTAAATATGGAGAAAAATAAAGCGCAAAGAAGGTCACAACAAACATCAAAGAGCTCGAAAGTAATAAGAGAACGAACAAGGAAAGAGGCGAAAGAAGTAAACAAATTAGTATGGCGTAACAAAAATCGATGCTATTCCCTGAACAATGCCGTGAAACATTCAAACCGACGCTACTCTAAGCACAAACAGGGTAAGTCTGTCGCCGAAACTGTGACGAACAAACAACCGTAACCACAATGCAAGTGTGTTCATAAATCTCCCCAGTGGGCAATAACTTTATACTCCCTCTCAACTATTCCCATATATCTCACGCCTTTTTCTTATACTCAATTTTCCGCAAGCATTTTTCTTACTTCCCACACTTGCTTCAGTATTTCCACGGTATGTGGCTCTCTTCGTGTTATTATTCTCTCTCTCTGTCTCTCTCTGTCTCTGTCTCTCTCTCTCTCTGCAGCTTCACTGTTTCCTTTCCTACAAAAAGTTTAATAACAACCATGTAGATACTATCGTTATGACATCTGTGGTCTCAAACACAGAAACACACTGCTGGTGTTGTTTTCTCCGGACAAGTGTTTTTTGCACTTAGGGCAAAATTTCTGAGAATGTCTTGTAAACATTTGCTGTTGAACAGAAACTCTTGTACTTAAATGTTTAATGAATAAGCAGATATATGCTTAATTAGTAATGTACAAGCAAATGTTTCATACAAGTCAATATATCATTCCAAAAGTCTTCAAATCATCAGCCAATTGTTCTCTAGTCAATTCCAGTTTAGCAAAAAAATTTCTAAATATGAAGTCACTTCTGCAGGGCAAGTTTCTTCGCCGTGGAGAGCGGGAGTGCGCCTAGGAGAGAGAAAGAGGAAGATTATTTGCACGTCGTAGTTCTAAGTCAGTTTGTTTACAAAATTCTGTTTTGTTGGTTCTTTAACCACCCTCTAGGTAGCACAGTATCGTTCTCTAAGCCGAATCCTTCAAGACAAGGTGCACTGGCTATCAACTTCGCCATTCGTTCAAACTGATTAGCGATATAGTTCGATTAAACTTTATATACACCCAGTGTGTCAAATATTTTAAGGACATGTTCCAAACAACAAAATATTCAATAAAGTCAATAAATTACTTAATGATTCCGCCCCACCCCAGCATTTCGATTTCCGAGTGTCCAGACAGTACAAATAAAAAATATTCAAAGTTTCTGCCCAATCGTTCACGTGTGAAAGTAACGCTAGAGAATTATCAGAAATCTCATGGCACGGGAAATTGCAGTCAAAAGGCTTATGCCGCCTATTCATGAGAATGAATGCAAAAATAAATGGGAAATATGCGTGCCTTATCTATGAGAACATATGACGATCTAAAAAAGACTAAGAGAAGAAAGAGCCATTACTTTAGAAGTTCAGTACATAAGGAAAATGCCAAAATGTATGACAGGCTGTTTCCAGGAAATTCAGGATTGAGGTAAATAGTGAATATCAGAAATGGGAAAGTAATTTTAGCCAATGGCCATCGCATAAAAATAAGCGAAAGAGGAGAACTTAGCTACATATTAAATATTTTAAGATAGCCAATAGTGAACTTATAAGTCGGGAGTAAAACAATAAATGAGGGAATTTAATCTAGAGCGGGGTGCGGCGATAATATAGAAAAACGGAATGTCAGAGGGGCGAAGGCATTAGAGAAAGGAGTAAAAGGTTAGCGAGCAGAGTTCAGGAACGGACAGAGTCGTGAAAGCCGGGAAGTTAGTGTGGGTCGGTCAGTGTATAGAATCAGGGTATATCAGTGTCAGATATTAAAGTAGGAAACATTATATCAGTACAGCATAGTAATGGGAATTTATTAGGCAGCGGCGAGCAGTCAGGTATTAATAACTGTTGTCCTAAAATTGAATAAACTATTAGCAAAAGAAGCAGTGACGTGAATCTTTTATGTGATACATTTCCTTTTCCTGTGGATCAAAACTTATTTACATAATACTCCAGTGAACCTTGAGATTCATCATAATACAATTGAAGCAGATGACAGCTAAGAGCCAGTGGAACAACGACACAACTACCAGAAGCACTCAACAACGGAACCGCACCTACCCGAAAACCTCTCCAAGCAACGCAATCAGCGTGGGGCATTAATGCAACACCCACACATAATCACTCAATACATATTAAATCCACTGCTCCATTAAAACCGCTCCGAACTTTGTTAAGCATTCGGCAGAATATAGGCTATTCTAATACATGGGTTTCCTCTATAGATGAAACCTCAGATTCGATGGGTATATATATAGCAAGTGTGATAATAAGGAAACTTGACCCGATGAACCTTCGATTCCGCACCTTGCATGTGTGAAACAACTTCTGAAAATGAATAGCGAAACCATTGCTTAATTAGTAAATAAAAACCTACAGTAGGTAAATCTAGCAATAAAGATGAATCTAAACTTCTGTTGTTTCGTACTGATGCTGCCTAATACATCGTTACTGCAGGTCCAGTTTTTAAAATATTTTATCCCAACATCCTGCTTGTAGTCTGTTTAACTCAACGCCCTTCACAGAGTTACTGAAACAATCATGAACGAAGAATTCACTCTTGTTAATTCATTAATTTCTAATATGAAAAAATACTTATGCAAAGCCCCATCCAGGATTTCAATGTTCAGAGAGAAATGCTCAGATATTCCACTCCCACCTAAGCCTGTTGTAACACTACGAGAGGTTCAGTCAGTGGTGTATTATTCTAAATACTTTAAAGAAGTGGTCACAAGTATTAAGAATTGCCTGAATTCGATACCGCAGCGTTTGTAAAAGCAAAGAAAGAGTGTCTGAATGACCCGATATTGAAGAAAAATATTCCATGTATAACATCAAACTTTTCATTGATACCTGGAAGTACTGAATACTTAGAAAGTAAAGTTCAATCTCTTTGTAGTCAAATTGCAACAGTGAAGAATGACGAGGAGAAAATACCATTGTGCTTTGGGAGAAACTGGGAAAAAAGTAAAAAGTAAGACAAAATTTACTAAATAAGACTGTAGCATTTTCACTGTTGGAAAAAGTGTCAAGATATAAATGTTCCAGTAGATATTGATGTTTCTGCTATAGCTGATTTAGAATTTGCTCCTCTGACATCTGTTGCAGTAGAAAAATTCTGGTGAAGTTCTGTGCAGATAAGTGCAAAGGAGATTGAGTATGTAAATGAATTTCAAAAACTTCCAAAATATTTTTTTCAACATATTCAATTTCTGCAGCTGTGTTTGTATAATATGGTTGTCTGCCTCCATTTCTTAAATATGCTGTTTTTGTATTTTAGTGTATGATTTGTTAACTTTAGTAAAAAAAAAATAAATAAAAAGTTTGAAGCCTCGGTTATGTGTCTAAAATGAAATGCATAGTTTTGGGGCTTAATTTATTCAATTAAAGCTTATTTTATACATCTTTGCATTTTACACCAAGTTTTGGGTATGAGAAAGCTTTCCACTCGCGCGTTTATTAACAATGGACCAATCAGGCATTCGAATGAATATTTTGCAAGAGTGTTTAGACACCCCCACGGGTGACCGAGGTCGTTAAGGCGCGAACTCGGAGTGGGAGGTCTGGGGCTGGAATTCCACAAGGGCCGTTCTCCTGACAGAGGTTTTTTCTAAGATTTCCTCAGTCCTCATAAGTGGCAAATGCCGGGTAGGCACCCTTAACTTAGACCTGGAACGTTTACTTCCTTAAAAAAAAAATCCCAATATATCATTTAATCTCATGTATCATCAGTGTCCACCGCCTGTGATGTTTCATTAGTAAACACTGGTGTTAAACACCATTTAAAAAGTGTTTAGACTTGTTTAAACGAAATTCCAGTGAGTTTTTCCGACGTTTCATAACAATGGATGAAAAGTGGATTCATCACCACACGCCAGAGACAAAGAAGCAATCCAAATTTGGGTGGCAAGAGGTGAAAGTGCACCAAAGAAAGCAAAAACGTTTCCATCTGCAGGAAAAGTCATGGCTATGGTTTTCTGGGATTCTAATGGTATGGCCCTCGTGAACTACCTTCAGAAGGGCAGAACCATCACCGGGGAGTATTACGCTTCACTACTGGACCAACCAAAGGATGCCATCAGGCTAAACGTCCACATCTTGTGAAAAAGAAAGTTCTCTTTCATCAAATAATGCACCTTCACACATCTGGGATTGTTGCTGCAAAATTGCATGACATTCGCTTCCAAGTGCTTCCACATCCGGATTTGGCTCCTAGTAATTAATTTTTGTTCCCACACTTGAAGAAATGGCTGGGTGGACGAAGATTCACAACAAAAAATGAGGTTAAATCTAAGACAGACGTTTACTATGGGATGGACTAATCTAATTTTACTCAGGGTATTAAAAGTTGCAAAATATTTGGGATAAATGTATTGATTTACAAGTTTACTATATTGAAAATAAAAAAATCTTAAATTCTGTGTTTTCTTGGTCAATCCGTTCTTTTAGAGCGCCCCTTGTAGGTAATTTTTAAGAAGTGGCCTCATTTTTGCTCTTTTAGCAACATGATACATTGCACAGTGTTAGCACATAGAATACTAAATACAATAATAGCAGATAGGTCAGTTTATTGAACATAAAGCTACCTGTAATTCATCATAGAAAATCTGTTCAAATATTAAGTAATGTTATATTAATTCTTCATTACAATTAATATGGTTAATTAGTTTTTACTGTCTTAACTTTTGATTTTGTTAGTACCTGGTCACGGAACATCAAAGAATTAACTATAAGATGAAGAGAAATACTTTTTCACATAAATTCCCATACTGTAAATGAAATGTTAAGTTTTCGCAACCTGATATGATATGAACTTTTAGAATAGCGGGCTCTTCTCTCTTTCTTGTTATTTTTTCCGATTACTTTGTCTTACTGATGGGGAAATTATTTTAAGGGTTTTCTCTTTCTGTTCTTTGTGCACTCCATTTGCAACATTTTTTTCTCTTCTTTCACAATTACTGCTCTTGGCACTTATCATAAACGAGTTGTTATTGTGTAGCGGCTTCCTTTGTCAGTACATCTTTCAGTTCATTTCCTTCTATATCCACATTTTCCCTTACCAGCTAAAGAATATTTTCCAGCATTCAGATCTCACTTTAATTATCTTTCTTGTAATGGCTTCTATAGTATGGTTCTATTTCAATAACCTCTTTACCAATCCAATATAATATTACTATCTACACTATTGGTAAAAGTAGATACATTGGTGCATTTTTTTGTATTTTGTAAATATTCTGATTTTTTTAAAAATGTTTATCCACCTATGGATTGAATGATTTCTGCTGTAAAATACGAAACTTATTAAGTAAAATAACGGTAATATATCTATGTCTAAGTAAACCTGCATACTGGCATATTCCTTCATTACAATTCTCCACAATATTTATCATCTTTTGCCATACTGCTACGAGGCGCTGAATACTACGTATTAGCATTGAGGTTTTTGAATAGATTGGTTCTCTTTTATAGAAACGCTTTCCTCTGGCTGGTCTCTTTAGTTTGGAAAAGAGATAGAAGTCACAAGCATTCTGTACTAGTAAAAACGGCGATGAACAACCCAATGGATGATACCTATAAATATTTCAATATACGCAATCTGACAGGTGAATTATTCCTAACTCTTGCTTTATGTATTAGTATGTAATTGTTTCAATGTAACCGGAGTTAAATGCAATAAAATTAAAGTAATTCATTAACAATCCAAAAAGGTTTATTTTATAAAACAAATAGCTCAATCGCCTTACCAGTAAATGTAACACTTAAAAATTGTAGCTAAACGAAGTCTCAAAAAATAAATTGGCAAGCCTGACAATGCTCGCCGCTTGTGTAGCTGTGAAAACGAGGCATCCAATCACCGACACATTGCTCTCCGTCCTAGATGCTGCCTATTGTCCGATTCTCAGTTTTGGCTGTACTTGCTCCCTTGGAACATAAAAAAGCAAGCGTATACCATCGCCATGGTAACCGCTATGAAACAGATCGCAAGTGCAGCCAACTTCGTTTTAATGGGATTGGGCAGTATCAGAGTTTTGCAGTTGCCAGAAGCAATTCAAAGCAGCGAGCTGTTACCAACAAATTCGTAATTCAACACTCATAAATAGTTTAAATTGGAATTAAAAACGGAAAACTATGATGTTAATAATTACATATATATATATATATATATGCTGGATAAAAGATTGGTGCAGCTGGGTTGTACCTACAGGACCTAAAATATAGGATGTTGAAGTAATGAACATAGTTTTGCACTAGAGTTGTAATGAGTTTTAATCGGAAGTTAAGGGTATTTAGAAAAATGCCAAATTCGTGTAAAAGAATCATATCCATATAATATATACATATCGATGTGTGTGTGTGTGTGTGTGTAAATTTAAATATATTGTTTCATAAGGTTATTTAAATTCTTTGTTCCTTTGGAAAACTCTATATCTTCCTTTTTTAACACATGTTTAGACCTTTATTATTTCAGTACGTTTTGGCTTCTAACAACAGTTTAGCCCATATCTTCTTGGGTTTTTCTTCACGTTGATAATTTTGGTTGTTGTGTTTTACGTCATCCAGTATTAGTGTGTTATCTCCAGTGTGTTACAGTGATATTTAGATTTTGCTTTATTTCGTCGTTTTGGTATGTTGTTTTTTTATCCAGTCTAGTAAATCCGATATTTCTCTAAATTATTTTTATAATTCAGTTTTATGTTCAATAGTCATTATACAATTTCAACCGTAGGCAGTAGTGGGTACGGCCATTTGTTTATTCTAATTCTAAGAAATAAATACGATGTTTGAGAATAAAGTGTCCTTCTCTTGTTCCAAAAACTGCACGAGATTCTCTGCTAAATCAAGAGCCATATTTTCTTACGAGAAATGTGTTTCCAACATCAGCTGTTTACTAGTGACGTTTTAATTGTGGTCTTACATACAAGGTTGGCAATTCGCGATTGCTGTGGTAAGATTTGAAATGCTGTAGCCAGCCAGTATAAGAGGAAAATGGTGTAATAAAATTAATTATCTCGTAAAACATGTGTTTGTTCCTTTAGCATAGGTAGAAGAAGCGGGGGGGGGGGAGTGGGCTGTATGGCAGCTGTGTGAATTAATTTAAGCCGGTGATCCCAGATTTCGCCACTCTGCTTACCTCAGCCTCTCTCTCTCTCTCTTTCTCTCTCTCTCTAGGGCTTTTTGCTGATTTCTGGAGCTGTAAGCTATCCAGGCTTGAGTGAATGGGAATTTGATATGGAATTCGCCGATAAATAACATCTCATGATTTAGTTGCAGAAGTTCTTTATTCTCCAGAACGTAAATATTTAAGCCAACTCACGTCTCACTTCGAATCACAGGCAAGGCAATCTTGGCAAACAAGTAAATTTATTGTGTTCACCAAATGTGAAGAGATTGTTTCTTCAACAGTATTCTTGGAAAACAAGTAAATTTATTGTGTTCAACAAATTGTGCCGAATGTGAAGAGATTGTTATTTTAACAGTATTCTTAATGCGACTCAGTAATATTGTACCGACATCTCGCGTGGTGATTGACAGTCAAGCCTCGTCATTGCCGTAAATGGTACTTGGTACTTAGGCCGCTCTTCCGCTGATCTCCGGGCGACGGCAGCCACACGTATCTGGGCCCATACGCTGATGACTTAAGATGTTAAAGAGCGTCCATAAATAAATCAAAGTATCTGGGCCCGGAAAATTCTGAGACTGCGCGACTTTTGGGCAAAGGCCATCCCTTTTACACTCAATATAAAATTACGCTATCCGCGGACAGCGGCGCGAAATGTTCCCGCCAGTTTCGTGTTAACGTCACTCATAGGTCAGTGCTTACCTCACTGATTTCCATTTCTATTCGCTGGACAATTTTGGTAAAGCCAAATGCTTCGCTAATCGTCAATAAGATGAATGAAAACAGATTTCATACGTTACTATCACTAACCCTTTTATTGCGACTCTTGTGACTTTGCCACAGAACAAGCCAGTGTCTCACCCGAGGCGGGGGCATTTCCAATCTTAGCTGCATACCAGAATGAATTAACTTATATTGTCTTACTGTGTTTGGAGAAAGACAAAAGTATTTCCTTATTTTGCTATATTATTACATGTTACTTCTTAAATATTACCAAAAGTACACTTTAAGAACGCATTTAAACACTATAAAGTCTTAATTCTACATATACGAGTTATGTCATTACAGTTCTTCCACTGAAATAAAATGCAGAACATACTTGCACATAATTACTGAGTTGCTGATTCTAAAATTACAAATATTAATTATTTCAATTACTCTGTAATTGTGGGGAGCCCGAGACAGCTTCAAGACGAAGTTCTAGTCTTTTCTGTTGTCCATAGAGACTTTCGGAACACGTGGCAAACTGCAAGATTGTTTTAGTTTTAACTATCTCCCACATTGATGTGAACCTACACCAAATTAATTAATTAGCTAAGAATACCATAATTACATCTTTAACAAACATTTTTACATTTTTCACTTTAGTTTCTGTACCCAAGACATCTAGCAGCGAAATTCCACATCAGAGTGAAAAACTGCCTTATAACTTCAAAATGTTGTGAATGGCCCAAGTGTTGGTGTGTATGCTCTCCGTGTTTACCGCTGCAGTAGACTCGAACAATACCCTTGTTAAACCCTCAACGCTAAATCGCATCGATCAAATTTTAGGGACATATTTATGATTAATTATGGAAAAAATTAATTTTCAGAAAGATCCAGATAATCCGATTATCCGTTAACTGACAGACGAATAATCAAGATTTTGTGTTTAGCGTTCGTTTTATTTATTCTGTTTTATAGTTAAATATTATTATTATTATTAATAATAACAATAATAACAATTTGGGAGACATGTTAAAAGGGAACTTTAGCAGATAGAAGAAATCAAGGCTCTGTGCACTTTTACTAAAGATGAGCCTGCATGCAGTGACATAAAATTAGACTACAACTGCCAAAAAACATTTATACACAAAAATTGTTTAATTTGTATACAATAAATTAAAGAAAGTAGAGAACAGATATGACGAAATTGTAATTTCCGTATTGAACCACAGGGAGGGAATAGCTGATCTAGTTCACTTACAACAAACAAACGTTCTAGCATTTAAAACCGACTTAAGGTAAGCACTTTAGCTGCCTGTACTAGTGTGTATGCATTTTCGTGTATTTTATGCCCTAGGCGTGTATATAAAAGTTTGTATGAGAGAGATTGTTGCTCTAAGTGCCAGCTATTACTCTGTACACTATTCTTGTCCTGCTCTTAGCTTTTATTACTTCGATGCCACCGGGTGTGAAAACATTTGCAGTTAATAAATAATGAATGAGAAGTATTTTTGGATTTAATTTTCTCTTTTTGCTAGTAAAACTTGATCAGCGAAAACCACAGTTCGTACTTTTAATTTCTACAGTATTTTGTTCTATCAACAATATTTTCCTATTGTCTGAGGCGGTAGTTCTCAACCTTTTCAAGTTTGGGACCCATCTTGAAGGCTTTAAACTTCAAGTGACCCATAAATTAAATTAGTACAATCTAATGACTAGTGAAAAATTAAATACTATATTGGGCCCGTCGTTTCTGTATGTTGGGTTTAAGTGTAGTTAATTTGAGTCGTAAATTGGAGCGTGTGTCGTTTATTCCTGTATTTGCTTTTCATTTGAACAAAAGAAGAAAAGAAGTGGAGAATGGCATGAGTAGCTTTAATGCCCCATCCGAAAATTCAGTATGTTCACGCCTTAATGATGCTATATATGTGGGTATAAATGTAGTTTTAATGTAAGAACCACAGCTAGTATGAAAAAAACTTTTCTCTTTGTTTCACTGGCAGCAAGTTTGAACTATCAAAGTACAGGAATGGGCCTGGATCTAATTGAAGTTTCTGTAATTTTCTGGAAAGTAACTTTCATTCACATCATTGAGAGCAGAGAGATGGGATAGTATAGAATTACAAAAATCAGAAGGTAAGGGAAGATAATTCTCACTTAGAAAAGAGTTTAAGATTTGGAAGGAAGGAAAGCCATTACTTTTAACATACTCTGAGCACAGATCATTAGAATGACTCGACTTTATCATAAACTTGGAACAATGAGGGTTGAGCCTTGAAGGCAAAAATTAGGTTCATTTAGTTTATCAAATGTCTGCCGTATAAGCCAATGGGACAGTCAATTGTCATTTAATTACAAAGTCACATACTCATTCTTACAGTTACATCATCCAAAAATAGTAAATCTCCTTGCATAAGCTAGAAAAATCTTACAAGAACTTTACACCTTGAAAGCCAAGGCACTTCTGGTTAAGCTATCAATTTCGTCGGAAAGCGCATTAAAAGTCTCGAGTTCAATGGACGAGCACTAATGAAGTTTATCACTTTAACGGTAATGTAGAAAACTGTTTTCATATCAATCGACATGGTCAGTATATAATACTTCCCTGTGAATAAAACAGCATACCCAAATCACACATGGTACCACTTTGCGAAGACGCGCAAAAACACCACACACCGCTCGACAGCCACCGGAAGTTAGTCCAACACATTGTGTTTTCCAATCAATTGTGTGCTTAACCACATGTAAATTAAGAACTTCGAACTTCGAAATTTCTTTCTGTTGTATATGCTGTGTATATGTATACAAGTTTTCTGTGAAAAGAAATTTTCATTTACGGTATTTATCCTGATATTCATATTTAATTAAAGAAATGATATCAAAGAAATTAACGATGTTTGTTTATTTATAAATTTGCAATGCAAAAATATACTGTCTTTTATTTTCATGATCAATTAATTTTCTACGTCACTAGTCATTTCATTGATACGGAGCTGCACTGTATGGTTAACCAGGTTTTCAAGCTTTGAAAATAGCAAAATATGATGCTTCCAAAGCCTTTGAACTTATTGTCTCTATTTTAGATAAATACACTTTTCCTATTTAAATCCCATTAATCTAATGTTCCCGATTTAAACTAAGCAAATCTTTTTAAGTATTAAGACGGAAATAAACTTAATCTTGAACGAAAGCAGTCTGAAGACACTTGAGTATGAATAATGGCAAAATTATGATGTTAGTATCAGACTGATAGTGTTGATGGTCGGGGACAAAAGAAAAGCTGGCCGGAAGAAATAATTTTGACATTGTTTGTTCTGGCGACAATCATGGTTAAAATCTAATTGTCGGCAGAACCTTGACCCCGCCATCTCGTGTCTTTGCGACAGCTTCAAAGGCTGCCGCCTGTCAAAGATCATAGCGGCCCTATAATACAGGATGGTATGTTTGGATATGGATAATATGAAAACACTGTAAAACATTTACTGCAGAACTTTATATTTTGAAGCTTTGTGTATATAACATTCAAAGATGGGAGAATGCTAAGAATGCTATGGCCCCCATCACGCAATTTACACAACTCATAACGATGATGCAATTCAGCCCATGCAAAGAATGCTCCATATACTTTTGAGGGTCATACTACGAGTATAATTGTGAAGATAGTGGTTTCATACCCTACCTTCCCGATGTTTTTTTATGTTTATTATCCTGCCGGAGTTAAAGGAGATTTTCCATAATTACAATGATTTACTTGCTTAATTAGTTGCAAATTGGAATAAGAACTTGTTGCCACAATTACAATGATTTACTTGCTAAACCACTGGGTCCATCGGATTCTAAGATTTGCCTGAGGTTAGCTGACAGTTAAGGTTAGTTTATGTATCTATGAATTAGTTGCGAAATAGAATAAGATCAGGTTTTCCACCCTTACAATAGTTCACACACCTAATAATGCTCTCATTACAGTGTATCCCCGTCCCTATCCATTTATAATTTGAAAAGCCTAATATTTTACCCGAGTAACAATGCATTATTAATTCATTTTTAAAAGGGCAACACATAGGTTACATTATTTTTAAAAGTGTTACATTCAACATGAGACACAAGTGTACTTCGCTGTCGCTTGGAACCGGCCAGCCGCTCAGAGATTCCACTGCAGTAGGATATTCCACACGATTCCAGTAGCAGCACTGGTGCTTTCAATCCTGCTTCTAACGTCAGGTCTTACAGCAAGAGAGGAAGAAGCAACAATCTATGCTGTATACATTATCAAATGAAACGATTATTAAGTTATATAAGAAGTGTAAGAAAATACAATTGAAAAGAAAATACCAAAAGATTATAGCTTTATAACGCATTTGTATTGCAGTTTTACCTTTGGGTATAAAACATTTGTGGAAACTTTAGCATCATCTGGGGACTTTGTGATCCACATTCATGACCCATTGATTGAGAAAAACGGGTTTAAAGTATATATAAGTTTAAAAAGTGTGGATAACATTGGACAACTCTATATTATCCCTTTGTAATCTGTACTAGCTCCCATTGGTATAACTTAACTTTTGTTTTATTGCGTAAGTTTTAATAATATTAATTAGATGATGTTCCTCTCTTTCTAAAATCTCTCAACATTTTTCTAGACACTTTATCAAAAGAATTATATAGTTTATAAAGCGCATTCGTGTTTCCAGTTGAATTCTTTACGCTATCTATTTCTATTTTATTTCTAACCACAGCACTCAGTACTCTATACTCTATACTCTAAAATCAGTATAGAGTACACCAAACCAATATATATCAACCTCAAAATCACTTAAACCCGCAAAAAAATAAACTTGCTTGAACTGCAACAAGCTTCAATACACTTCAAGCAAAGAAAAAACTGTGTTAACATAACAAAAATGAATTCACACAAACAGAAAATGATGAGCACTAATCATCATAGACTTTTACAGTTACAACAGTTACTCAAAATGCCCCCATCGACAACGATACACTGATTACATTGAACTACTGATTGAGCAACGTTTGCGAAAGTGTTCTCAGCGATTACAGCACATGCTGTTTCAATTTCTTCCCGATGTGCTGCCGATGTAGCTGGTTTTCTGCGGTATACAACATTCTTAAGAGTTCCCCATAGGTAGATGTCCAATGCAGATAGGTCCGGAGAATCTGTTCTGTACACACGTCTCCATTACCTTAGAACTTCAACAACATTCTCGGTTTTCCAATACCAGTTCAAAATTGCTTTCCGCTGTTCAAACGATAATCTTGGCTACTTTTGTAGTAGTAACGCTATCATAATATATGTGAGTCACATCTGTTTACAAAACATCATACTATACTGTTGTTTTTCGATTCAACTTTAAAATATGAAATATATCTAATAAGAAAGTGTGTATACATTTTTGGCACCCTCGGTATATTATAATTTTATCAAAAAGTTTAAATATCACCACTTCATCGTCAATTCAAATAAGAAAGCAAATTATTAGATCTCCAACAATTTAATGGAAAATGTACATTTTAGGTTATCTTGCATAAATGTTTCACATTCTCTGCAATATGTTTGCAATCAAACCCCGTTTTTCCATGTCCTGCTAATCGCACCTCGTTGCTGTAGCCTCTATAGAGAAACACACCCGATGCGGGTTTGGTCCAGTGCTTCTGCAGTTGCTGCTATGGATTAATTTATTTTGTACTGGGCGGGGGCATCCAAAACGTGAATATGCTCAAACCAAATCAAGCAGAAGCTCTAAAATTACATACAGATGTTATTACATTTCCGTGGGATACGCAATGTCGTTTTGATTTCATCCATGCAACACGCAGCGTGATCACACTCAACTGTTGTGTATTTCAACTCATTTGCTAGTCATAACAATCCCATGCAAATACTATATACGTCGTATTTCCAAAACTCTAACTCTGTATGTCGTTCAAATTGATGATGGTCTCCAACAGAATGGGAAATTTCAGCATCGCTGTTCCTTCATGCAAAACTTATGGGAGTATTTCGCTGACGCGAATAATCTAGTACAGGCTGGTGTAAAAGGGGGGGGGGGAATTGGAGGGAAAAAGTCTTCATGTATATTCGACAATTTGCAGTTTTAATTAGAATTTACATTTACAGTAACGGCATGTGCACTAACTTCTAATGTTATGGACGCTGTAGATGCGAATCATGGTATTGAATTTAGTGTACATTGTTCTTTGACTCAAAAAACTAAAATGGGGAGCCTTATTAACGTCAAATAATACTTCACATTTAGCACTTAATCTGCATCCTATGCCATTGGTTGCATCTTCAGGGTGATTTTTTATGAATGTAACGCATTCTTACACTAAATAGCCCCATTTAAGCATGTCGCTGCATAAGATGGAAATTCACAGAACGAAAAAAATAAAATATAAACTCAAGAAACAATACTTAACCCAGGGAACCTTAAAGGGTTTTAAACTCTGCTAATAGAAGAAAAAAGAAAAAGTTTACTACAAGAGGGTCTGGGATTGCCCATAAATTCACGATTGTAGTGAGTGAATTTATCTGGAAAGCTCAGACTCTCGAGTGATTTATATTAGGATTATTTCACTAATAAAATAAGAATTTAAGTTTAATTCCCGTAAACCTGGCTTAAAATATTGTAATAATTGTACATTAGTATTATAAATACTTAATCTTTTCAAGCTATTTAACAACAGACGAATCGATTGTCAGTAATGCCAATAAAGAAGTGCCAAATATGGGTTTGGAAATATTTCATGAAATGAATAAGAATAAAAGTAAAATGTATTTGATTAGACAGATTATTAACAATTGTATAAAATATTATACTTGCTTATGGATACCTAGCTATTCAGCCGTGAGACTGAAATAGACGAAAGTCAACTATTAAATTCGCTACCGTTTGATTTACTAATTTCAACTGAGAAAAACAAAAACAGAGAAAAGATTTTACTATTCTGAACAAGTGTTTACTAAAATTTATTTGTTTAGGTAGATATTGTTACACAATTTACAAAAGTATTTAAAAATATTGGCTGAATACGCAAAAGTAATTGCTACAGTGAATTAACTTTAAGTTAGTTAAATTTACAATTACTGAAATGACAGAAAAGCTGTCAGGATGCATGCTCGGGAATGATATATTGAAGGTATAGAGTTGGCTATACTGACCACAAGGCTAAGGCGCTTGATAAAACGGATTTGATAAAACTTTTCCATAATTTCACTGCGATATCGCGCTATGATAGGTCAAAATTCAAATTTTATTTTCATTTCATTTATCGATTTTATGACGATGTCACATAAGTGAAATAGTCGCGGTAATTTCGAATGCAATTAATGAAACCGGTCATATTTCTGAACCATTTGGGTGCGACTTAAAAACTGATGAAAGAAACTTCGTCTTAGTTTATCTGAAAAACCATTAGTTCTTATTTAAGGACAATTAACAAATAACCCATTATACCTAATTAAGAAGAGCAGGAGGGGTAATTTATACTTTCCTCGCATGAGATACATAGTCAATAAAATGGTATAGTATAAAATTTCCTTGAGTTTTTCTGCATCCAGATGTCTTCCAAAAATTTAGAGAAGTAATTTCATACTAAAGAAGCTTAATTAAGCATAAAATTGTCAAGATTTCTTTGGCAATAGTTCATGAAATTCCTTCAAATACTTTAACAAAATGTATTCAACTATCAACCGAAACCAATTGTGTTTTGAGCAGCAAATATTTCAACTACTATGGGAATAGAATTCTTTAAGAAATCAAAAGGCACACCTTCATTCTATTTAACATCCGATCTGCATCTTGAAACTGAAAAATCCAAGAAGGCTCTTAAAGACACAGCAATCAAATCCGGACTGACATTACAAGTTTTCGATCAAAAAACTTCAATAGTTAACAATAATCTTGCAGGAATGTTTATATTTTGTCGAAGTTGTATCATTTTTGTATTTAATTTTTTGAAATCTCCATAATTTTAATTTCATTTATTAATATTTTAATAACAATAATAATTCCTCAGATCTGAATAGTGTACTTTGCAGGAATGCTGTTATCATTATATTAATAAATGATCATTTCATTAGTACTGTAAATCAGTATGCATTTAGTATTAAATGTCAGATCTGAAAGGATTTTAAAACTGTTGGTTTTATTGTCAAAATTAATATTTGAAAGTATGGTTAAATATGTGCTAATTTCCTCTATGCTTTTGCGTGATTTAAGTTTTTGGAATAAAAATACAATTCAAAGGGGATTTTCAGTGTGAAAAAAACGGCAACTCATTTATTTTGTGTTTTAGGTGCAAGTAAAGGTTTCCTGAAATAGCTTATTTTTTACTTTGTATATTGTAAAATGTCACTAATCTAAACGCACAAGAAAATTAATTAACATAGTTAAGTACAAATTACAAGTTTAGAGTTTAATATTCAATATTATCCTGTAGTAAGAAATATCAACTCTGTTTCTATCGTGCAACCCACGAAACGGCAAGGGCATATAACGTTGTTCTAATTTAGTAATACCATGTTACACTACAAATGTACGTTTTCTCCCTTTCCCCTTCTCTCTCATAAACAGTTATAACAAATACGAACAAAAATTAACCCTAAACAAATGCTTTAAACCACTTCATTCAATTTCATTTCTAAGCGATGTATTCCACAAGGCAACTTACATTAAAATGGATTTCCAGCATAACAAATTACATTAATAAATTATATCAGTGCTTTTAGTTTATGTACAATATTCGGGTCCGCAATGTTCATCTACGGGCACAAAATATATTCTTTTTTACAAATCCTTACACCTCTAAACTGGATTTTGCAATGTGGATGAAGTAAAATAGTATCAGTGAACATGGTTTTTATTAAACACTAATATCTCACAGAGATGCAGTTTATAACAAAAAGATATTCAGTTATGTGTATTATTTCTCTCACATTCAGTATTAACTAGCTCTGCTTCTTTGCTGCTGGTTCTATTGTACATTTACTCAAAGAAAGAATGGCCGCATTCTTGGATGGCAAACTATGAACAAGGCCCCTGCAGATGATGACGGATTTCTGAGGTAGAATGTGTTTAAAGAAGACACTAATACTCCCTACAGCAAGCCTACAGTAGATTGCAGCTGCGGCCGATTGATTAAATAGAAGATGATGTTGGAAACTATGTAAGTTGGAATATCGCATCTTTTTTTAAATTTGAACCTCGTATTTGTATGCATTTTTTCATTCTCTTTGTTTTATGAACTATATAATTATTTTAAAATAAATTACATATAAATCATCACCATTTTTTTCCAATGCTAAAACGCTTCTACTGATTAAAAAAGAAAAGGTATGTGATTGTTTAATTCTTTTAAATAAAATATGTCATATTATTTAATAAATATGCATATGTTACTATATAATAAACTTATTTCTATCACAGTATTTAAACAACTAGAATGTTAGTTTTAGTTCAGTGCCACGAATGCTCCTATTATTTCTCTTATTTCCTAGAGCGAACATGTGTTACAGCACACTACTGCCCCTCTCAGCGACTGGCCGAACTAAAGGATACTATTTCGACTGTCAGGGTCGATTGCTGTGTATGATTTCTGTTAAATGAGTCGCCTTGATGGACAAGACGTCCATCAACATTGAGTAACGAGGGATTTTCGCCATCTGAGGCTGCTCGTAGACATGGCGTATCAGAATATACTGGAGGCGTTGGGCTCAGCAATATAGGAAGGTTGAAAAGCGACATAGTACAGGCCTAAAAGATTTTCTATTTGAGAAGATAATGAACGTCTTCGGGCAGAGGTAGTAAGAAGGCTCTTTTCATCTGCTGCCCAATTGAAGGTGGCTTGACACTTTCCGGTGCTATACTGACCGTAAGGAATCGCTGAAGTTTAGGCAACAACTTAGCTGCGCGTAAGGAGGCCCTGTATGATGAACAGGTCGTGGACCGTCTTGCATGTACCGTCGACGCTAAGAACATGACTGGAGGACTCGGTTTAGATCTTCCTGTCATTTCATTCTCCTAAAAGAAAATATGATTATGATCATAATGATGATGATGATAATAATAATAATCAGCCCTGAAATGTTCTAATGTATATGTAATACTGTTACAAAATATTAGTTAAGAAGCTACGACAATTCTCAAAATGACTGTCCTCACAGATGATCGAAGTAGTAGCATCTCCACTACCGCCACGGATGGCTGAGGTCTTAAAGGCACGAACTTGTGATCGGGAGGTCTCGTGTTCGATTACCGACAGCACCTCTTGACTGGCTTTTTTTTTTTTTCAGGTTTTCCACAGTCCTCGTAAATGGTAAATTCAGAAAGGTGCCCTAAAACTTAGGCCTGTAACGATTCTTTCTTTAAAAAATGAGTTTATTATTTCATCTCATATATCATCAGTGCCTCAGTACTAAAAATGGACGTTAAACACTACTCACAAAAAAAATCTCCACTGATAAATCCACCACTGCTCACTATGAACTCCTTAAGACTCTCAAACATTAGATGTGTTTTGTTACAAGCCCGATCTTCAAATACAGACCTCAATTTTTAGTCGCAAAGATTCAGGATTGAGCTGCTAGAAGGACTAACAAATTTGGAACATTTCTCTAAAGCCAAGTGCTTTTGGGTGGCTCTTCCTTTGTGGGCTGGAAATGAATCTTACTGAAAGTGCCACTACCTGTTCTTGAACGAAAACTGTTCAACTTCTTCGCCACGGGTTTCAGTAGAGAGGTTTTAGTACACTTTGTCGGCTGTTATCAACCCCTGTAAACAGAAACGGAGCTTGATAACACTATTATAGCTCACTTCACAAGAAAATGGCTTACAGAACCTTTGGGACTCTCTCATAATTTTCGTGAAGTTAATGCATACAATCTGATGCCGATAGCTTTCTTCAATACTGAACACATTCTTATCAGTAAAAAAGAATTCGGTTGGCCATTATTAGCAAACGCTGTAACATTTTTTTCCATATCAACGCTATCTGGTACTGCAACAAATAGCCCTGGCTTGTAACATTGATCTCCTAATCCGTCTGCTTTCGAACTAGATATCCCAAAGACGGGCTGTCACTGCTTTGACAAGAGCTGAGGCTCGCGCGGGCTATTGGATATCATCAACAGTACCAGAGCCTCAGAGATCAGTTGATTGTTGAGGTAGACAAACATCCTACTGATTTTCAGCTTTTTAGGATCTGAAAAAAACCTAGTTTGATGATTTTTAACCTAGATTTTTCAACCCTCCTCGATTCATCTTATTTTTTGGTGGACATATATAGTTTTTTATTAATACCCTATGATTTGTCTTGGGAATCTTTTTTAAAACAATGGTTCAGTGTTCTATTTATGTCTACGCCCTAAAATTGGATTTGTTATGAAAAATTCCAAGATCTTGTCTTGTTTGTGAGTTTTTTTTTCTTTCTTCTGTAATATAGCCCCTTACTGCACGTGGGAATTTCATATTTATTGTTTATGTTTTATTCGTCTTATATTTCATAGGTATTCAATCTTCTAGTATTTTATTTATTCCTTTCTTATTTTTGTTTCATAAAAACTCTGTATGTTTATTTCTTTATATTAAAAATTAGATGTCAATAGCTTAGTGGAGTTCTGCTTAATGAAAATGCCCTTACAACGAGATTTCCCTGTATATCTTGCTTGGATAACAGAAGAAAAACCCATATCTCCTGCTTGTACTGTCAATGCGTGACAAAAGCTCAGGACCGCTTGTTAGCGCTGGAGTGCAGCATTGGTATTCAGATATCGGCTGGAATGGCGGGAGAGGAGCCAGTTTTGGCCAGGATCAGCAGAAGCAGGTGTGCAGGAGTAGGGTTCGAGTGAGTCTATATTATTGATCTACAGTTGTGGGACCTCTGCTGCTCCCCCTCCCTTTCGGAACCCCTGGTTTTGAGCCCACGGCGATAAAATCGTCTCCAACAGTCGTTTGCCGAGCCCGGGATGCCTTTTCCACAAATTGCTTGACCATGACAGCGAGCTAAACACTGGCCACACAGAAGACGACCGAAATTAAAACAAATCGGTACTAATGGGGCTGTGTTCCCTGTTCTGACATATTAATTGAAAAAGGCTTGAAAATTAAAAAAAAAAAAAATCTATCTGCAGCAGTGGCCAACTGGTTACTTTCCTACTCTGTGTCTAGTTCAGCCTTTTCCTCATTTTCTTGCTTACTTCAAGCATTCCTCACTCATTGTTAACAGTCAAATTAGAAAAATTAAAAATTTTATTTTTCTAATTCCCGAATGTTATTTTTTCTTTATTTATTTAATGTAGCTCCTGTCATTTCCTTTAGTTTTTATCGCTATTTTTATTATCTACTTAATCCTCACTTATCTTTCTGCTGGCTTTCCTGCTGCATTTGGTGTCTCAGCTTTATTTTAGTCCGCCGCTTAGGCATATTCCTATAATAATTTCTCACAGAATATTTTAATAGTGTTAAACGCCCGTTTTTACTACTGAGGCACAATAGATGATCAGATAAAATATGAAATATACCAAATACTTTATAGAAATACTCAAAAAAGAACCATAAACCAAATAAATTTAAATATATAAAATATATTCAAAGCAAAAATATAGAAGAATGATCATTTTCTTTAAATGTGTTCTAAATATTCTTATTGGTAGTCTTTTTATTCAGTTTTAATGCCATCATTGTTAAAAATATATTCTTTTAATAAAATTATAGATTTCACGTTGTGTACTTCAGGCATTTGAAAACAGAGATGTTTTCAAATGCCTGAAAGAAAGGTGTGCGAGGAAGAAATATATGGGAGGTTATTTGGGAACCTGGGTACTAATCTTGGTTATATAAATATTCGTCTCTGAGTTCATTTTAATACAGAATGACTCTTACAAACTTTTTACTCATAAATATCTCGGCAGGGATGATTAAGGAACAACTGGCATACACAGAGAGTGAACCTTGAGAATTTGACGGTTTTCAGAACTTTCTTGTGGGACACTCGTACAAAATTAAACAAAAATACTTTTTCAAGGAATAAACAGCACAATGCAATTTATTAATCTGAACTTATTTTTGAAAAATCACAAGTGGCCCATTGTAATATGATGGTTTTCAGAACGCTGCCGTTTCTAGTCATTTTTCATTACAATTATGGTATTGGTTGCTATGTAGCTATGCAATTTATGCTGTTCATTTACTAAACAACGGTAGAAAATATAATAATTGGACGTTGAAAAACATGTATTCGTTGTTGTTAAAGATTTTTTGAATTTAAGTCAATCTATTACGATGAGAGAAGATTTAGGGTAGAATTTAATGTTCTAAAAATGTTGGCAACACTGGACTGTAAGATGGATGATAATGGAAATAAGTTTTGGTTCCAGCGAATGGTGCCACTCGTGAAATAATGAACACTCTACGGATCCCGTTTCCTGGATGAATAATTTCTTGATTCGCTGATGTTGCCTAACCTGCGTGACCTCCAGATCTGACAACAGCAGACAATTTTTATGGGGATACATCGTGCAGTTAAAAGAAAACATAACCCGTGAAATTAGGGACATCAATAATGATTTATTGCAGTGAGATATGGTAAACTCCCCGAACCGATTACACGAATATGTTTGCTGTCATGAAGTCCACTTAAAAAATAAGTTCATATTAATTAATTCCATAGGCTACTTGTTCCTTGAAAAAAGTATTTTTATTTTATTCTATACCAGTGTCCTACAAGAAGGTTCTAAAATCGCCATATCCCATTGGGTCACCCCAAAATATAGCTAGTAGACTTTGGAGGGCAATTTCAATCAGGTTTGAAGACAAACAATTACGATATTTTCTACCTGACCTACCTCTATAAATTAACACCAATTCTGGTAATTCATACATGGGGTAAATATCGCACTCGAGAAAAGCTCGTTAAGAGCTTCTTACTTAACCAACCACATAAATCAGCTATAGAGAAACAAGCTAACAAATGACGTATTGACTTCTATAAAATAGAAATATTAGCAAACAGCATTCATTTTCACCACAGAATTATCAGAAAGAGTATAAAATATTACTTAGAAAAAGAGAGGCAGGCTACTAGACCACGCCTGGAAGACATTTCTAAAGCAAAATGAATAGTTGGACAGCAGCCAATAGGAAGCGAGTAACCTGTACTTAATCTAAATTTACATTTCACAGGTGTGACACCCACGATTAAAGGGGCCTCGCCGGCCTGCGGGCACTTTGTATAACAATAGTTTCCTGAGCCATCAATATCACAGCAACTTGGATGGATAGCTCCTAGTTAATTAAACGCAAATCAGCTTCTGGATGACTAATTTTCATCAACTCCCTAGGCTTCATGTAGCCTAGCAGCTTGGATAACAAATGAGCTTCAGCATGCCTACGAGAATCCTCTGATGTCACCCTGGGTAGCTGAGGAGTCAATTTTGATACTTCTTCCTTTCATATCCCAAGCTGTACTTTAACATCATCCTATACCCTCCACCCTGCTCAATGACTAAACCCTTTTCGCGGGTAGATAGATACATTTGCAGCACTTCACAAGCTGACCATTAGCTCAACTCGCTACACCAGATCAGCGGTCAGGAGGGGGCCTCCGGGACTTGGGTCGGTGGTGTGGAGTCTGGAGGGCTTAATTATTAAATATTGTTGATAATACCGATAAGTGACAATGTAGTGTGGATGTGCACATTGTCGGGCACGTAGACCGGGCGATGGGTTTGTTCCATGTGACGGTTGAATGTTTGAAATTGGGAAAGACTAGCTCTGCGCATGCGCAGAATGTAGATGCATTCAGCCTCAATATTTTTTTCGGAGAGTCTGGCATGGAAGTTGAAGGGAGAGGATGCAACATTATCAACTCCTTGATGGGTCATCTTGACGACTAGTGTGATAATTATTTATTATGCCATTAAAAGATACCATTGAATTTAAGAGTGTTGTATTTCCAGAGAGTACGTAGGTCAATCATTTCTTGGTTTTTATTTGGTTTGGGCAGGGATATCCAGTGTATAAATTTATTTTTAAGCAATGTAAGCTAGCCCCGTGTCGGCCGAGTAGTGATGAAATGGATGGAGGATAAGAAATAAACGAGTGGCTCATATTTAGGCCGTGACAGTGGTCAACGCCACAACTCATGAAACACGATCAATTAAACATATCCCTGGAGTGTTAACATAACAGTACTTTATGAATAAGGCCTTGTTCTTAATGCACCAACATAGCAAGAGAAAATCTGGAAATTTGTAATGTTACTGTCCTCGTAAACATAATTTGTGCTGTTGGTCCTCAGGTGGCGTTTTGTGAAAATGGTGACCACAGTTGCAGAGAAAGAGATTTGTGTGCTAGAATTCTGTGAGACTAAGTCCATAAGTTCAAGGTCGTTTTCGAGCAATACGTGAAGAACTCGCTGACAGGTAAGATAAATCTATTGGTCCATAATATGTTCAATTTAAATATTCTGGTTATCTGTGCAAGAAAAAATTAACCGTGCGTTCACCTACGATACATCTATAATCGACTTGAGCCTGTGGGGTAACCTCCCTCTTTGAAATAAACAAAATAAAAAACTTCCACACTTGTTGTGTCTGTTGGTGTATACAAGGTCATGATAGTTCATCAGTGCGTTTGCAACTACATTGTAAAACTCCCTTTTGATTAACTCCGCCACTGCAGGGAGATTAGGTTAAAAGTATACGCCACCATCTTTAGCAGGAAAACGGTCTAAGTAAAAGTAAAAATGTGCCAATCATTTATTTTGCTTTCTGTCTTACACACCTCGGTCAGTATCCTCAGGCAACTGCAAAACCATTTCTTTAGCAGAACCATGCGCGTGCTCGTTATTAATGATAGCAACGCTACAATTAACAATGAGCTGGAAATTAAGCTTATGGCCCAGCTGATAAACAACACGACCCTGAGAATCGGCCGATAATCGGAATGATTATGGACTGAAAGAGCTTCTAACTAATCAATGGAGATGCGATTACCAGTAAGATCGAAGCTAAAAGTTCCGCTGACAGGTAATTCAGCTTGCCCAGTTGTGTTTATTACACTAACTAATTCAGTTACTTTTCTGTAAGATGTGCGTGTTGAACTTTCAACTGTGTACTCGTACATTGTGGAATATGCAGATGGTGAGATACGCGCCATGTATTCGTGTTTTATGGGCAAAAGAAATAGCACAAGTACTGCAGGAGAAAATTTCGTTCTAAGCTTCCAGGAGTACTACCTCTATCAGAAAATTAAAAAAAAATTTAATAGAGGAGTTAGATGAAATTGACTGTCGATTAAACACCATTCGAAAGTCTTTAACACGATTAGTTCAAGTTTGTCTATCTGTCGGTTGTACGTGCAAACCACTCAGCTGCAGCATTTTCATATATGTAAAGTTACTGCTTTGCTGAAATATGAATCCGTGGAGACGCTGAAACAAAATATCCTTGAGGGAGTTGATAAATAGGCGAGTGTCTTAAAATATTTTAAAACGAATCCAAACATACCTCACAGTCACATACTTTGATTACTATTAATTACTACAGTATTAATTACTATTTACTACGAATATTCATACATAAAGAAAGAAACAATGAATTCCGGCCGCCCGACATGATTTCCCCTAGCAAGTTTTTAGCAACTTCCCCTCGGCTAAATCAATTTCCGATTGCGTTGCGAAATCCAAACCCTATATTAACACATAAAGACAATCCAACACTCTTCTCGGAAGAAAATCGATGTTCATGCATGGGTTTTGGCATCGTAAAAGCCAACGTGTACATTTAAAACATGAATGTAATCACCATGTAAATTGTAACCTGGCTCCCTGATTACAACAGTAACAATAACGCATTGTTATTTCGGGAAAAACATCTGCAAAGAATGAGCAAAACGTCGGAAAACCAATAATCCAGAAGCCTGAGATAACTGTAAATTAAACGTTATTTAATGACGGGTGTTTACTGATATGTATAATGGATACTATAGAAAATGTATTGCTTGCTTTTAATTAGGGGTCAGCATATCTATCGGTTTGAGGGAGAGTGTAAAACAAGAGATGTTTATCCAATTTGTACGACTAATGCTAACGCCACATTGCTCGTGTCGGTCCTGGTGGTGTAGTGGTAATCATACTTGCCTATTAAACCCAAGATCGCGGATTCGATGGATTTTTTCGGGAGTAAAAATCCTAAGTATTGCTTCCTTCGTAAGGGAAGTAAAGCCATGGGTCCTGTGTCGTAGATTTACGGCACGAAAAAGAACCTCAAGCCTGATAAAAGAGACCTCTGAGCAAAATTTCATCAGCCGTTTCATGCCCTGATTTGAATGGGACGTTGATGGTCTGAGATGTTAAAGAGCGTTTGTAAATAAACTAATTTTTTTTTAAAAAAACTTGCTCGTATTTTGAAGAAATGACGGACGAGGAGAAAATATGTATAAAACATATTGTCCACCCCTAGAAGAGCTGGTGACTTCAAGTACTCTGAATATTGTATAATTAAATTGAGACTGTAAAATCATTAAGTAAAAAGCACTACAAAGAAGGGGGGGAATCAATAGATCTCGTAAACATTAATTTAAATCCTCAGAAAAATGCAATTATTAATACAAGTGGAACAGACATTAAATTGCCTTAAGAGACCGTCAATTAGTAAAGCATAAAATTTATGGGATTAAAAATCCAGAATCTGGAAGCTGCTATGCAGATGTAGATAATAGAATACTTCAGACAAGAGGTTCAATAAAAAACCTAAATGATATTTTATGGAGCAGAAATAGTAGCACATAAGCAAACAAAAGAAATCACCAAACAGTCATAGAGAGTGGTTAACTTATGGTGCTTAAAGGTAGACGTTAGTAGAATTACAGAAAAGTAAAATACAGGCAGTGGAGATGGGTGGAATTCGAAGAGGGGCCAGGATATTGAGGTTTGAAAAGAGGAGGAATGAAGCCGTGAGACAGTTGATAGAAATGAAAGAACCAGTTACCGAGAGGATTGAAAGGTGAACTCTACAGTTGTATGGACATGTCAATAGAATGACTGGGAGAGATGACCTAAGACTTTTCATTACTGGTCGACATCTGGCTTCTAGCCGAGAGCATCATGGAAATTTTGTATAACCAAAAAGAATAAAAAACGTAATCTACAGGAAGAAGACTGACAAAATTATGAAGGATGGCGGCAAGGAATACAGACTGACAAGTGCATAAATCTTCAAAAGTAAGTAATGTAAGCAAGAAAAATTACTTTAAATCGAACAATGTTATGATTCTTTGAGAATTTAGATGAATATCTTTAGCATTTGAGGAAAATTATTTAAAAAAATAACAAGTTAATTTGAATAAAGGACCTCCCCAAGCACCGAAATGTAAAATATAGTGAACCTGTTTGCAGAACTCATCAGCTATGGATCTACGAACTCTGTGGCGACTGTTAATGTATAGTACAGGGGTTGCACAAAAAATACAAACACCATGATAGAAATACCCGATCCCTGATTTTTCCTCCCTTGACTAGACTGTCACGCAATGAACGTGTACTTTGTTTTCTCTCTTTGTATTATAACCTCGTCAGTCTGAGCTACCAGAAGGCCTGTGATTGGGTAATATCAATCAATGGCCATGACAACATACGAAACTTCTGCTATGCGAGGAATAAGTCATAAGTCATGGCAACTATTTTTTTCTCTCGCAAAGAAGGGACGAAATGTAAAATGTAATATATACGATTGAAATTATATGACATTTACTGCAGAACGGTGCCACCAAAGAAAGGCTGAATGTAGTGGCCCTCGTAGGGAGGAAGCAAAACACGCAACCGGACAACACAGTGCGGGTCTCCCAGTAATCCACCGTATTAAGCAGCCTTCGAAGTAGTCTCTAAATACATCGACGGTTTTTTTGCCAGGGCGCTGAATACCATCTGCTGCATGTGAGTCGCCTCGCGCCAAAATGTCCGGTTTGTTAGCAAAATGTTTCCCAACAAATGCTGCTTCAGTTTGGGGCTGAGAACATAATTACAGGGACTGAGATGGAGCTAATATGGCTTTAAAAGACACTTGACACTTTCGGCTGTGTTAACTGTTGCATTTATGTGTAGATTAATGGCGTTGTTAAAAAGTTCTGGCCTTTTGGTGCGTATGGCAAGGCGCATTTGTAACACCAAAAAAAAAAAAAAATAATAAATAAATAAAGACCTCTAACACTGGGTACTGACCAATGAAAACGTGTAATGTGGACAACCCAGATGTTTTCTTCCAACAGTGAAGTATGGTTTTCAGTGGGTTCTATAAGAAAGATAATTGGCAAGGTGTATGTAACTATTTCATTCAATGTCGCAGACGTTGTTTCAAGTAGGAGATGCTATCTTTCAAGATGATAATGCCCTATTCATGCAGCTGCAATTGTGCAAGATTGGTTTGAGAGGCGTAATGAAGAAATAGCATACCTTCCTTAGCCTGATCAATTTGCTGCTTGGAATATCATCGAGCCATTGTGGTCTGTTTGGAAAACAAAGTAAGAGTCTGTTACCCTCCTTCAGCAAAGTCCAATGAATTAAAGTAGTTTCTTTTTAGGAATAAGGTAGAATTCTATTAACCATTACCTAGTAACTGTGTGTACAAGTTTCTGGGAGGACTGAGGTTGTTATCAAAGTAAAACGTAGTCCTATTAGGTGGATGTTCATATTAATTTAACAACCCCTGTCATTCTACTTTCCGACAAAAGCCTAGCACATAACCAACCTACATCGTTACAGCAAATCTGGCGATAACACTGAAAGCACTGCTGGAATCAGAGTATACCGCAATGAGTTCGCAAGCATTCTTATTGCATTAACACATTTTGAAGAGAATTTGTTTTTGGTATTAAGAGGAGATATAGATTATAATTACATAAAAAGTTATTTAGGAAACGTTTGTGTTTAAAGCTGAAGTAAAGAAGAAATAATAAAACATTAATAAAACAGAATATACGATTATTTTATAGTTGTCACTTAGAATGGAAGAGGGAGACTGGGGGTAAACTTTACCATGTGATTAAGTGAAAATAAAGGCATTGTAACCATTCTATCCCAGCGTGCTGTCACATTCTTAGGGTTTTAAGAAGATACTGGGAAAAGGTGAGAGTATGGATGTGTACTTTGGGTGTTTTTTGCTAGCCTTAGAGTAGTTCTACTGTAATTGTGACCTATAAATAAAAACGAATATTTACCATTTTAACTACACACACACACATAGGGAAATATTATTCTTAGCGCTGATTAAACCATGAAACAGCCTATTCAGGGAAGCAAAGAAGTTGGGTAACTGTCGATAGATGACGTTACATGCTCACTATATTCAATTATTGTTTTTCCTCACAGCCCTCCAAACTATGGAATGCAATTAAAAGTTCACATCAATTTCCTCAATTAATTAAAATGGAAAATATTTATATGGGCCACTTTATTTTCAGCCCCAAAACATAACAATATTCAGGAAGTAAACGTGCAATACAATACACGCTTTGTATTTCCATTTCTTCTTTTAATTTGTTCTAAAGAATATAGCTTAAAGGTTATCACCTAAATGGAGATCAGGCAAGAAATGTTTAAAGAAAGGGTGTGACAAACCCGACAGTAATGATAGTACTCGCTTAGAATGGTGCAGCTTGTCCTGGTACATATTTTAATTGTACGTGTTTTGACTCGCGCTCTAGTATTCAATCCATTTTTGGAAAAGGGTTCTCGGGCTCTCCATGAAAAACCATACTCTGGCGTCATGAGGGAGGTGGGTTGCTATGAAGATACGATTAACAGCAATTAGGATGTTGAAACATTGGCTTAAATTAATGCAGATAGACCAGTCAACACTTCGCGTTAAAAGCTATAGACACCAGATGCAAAATATTACACCGATGTTTTGGGCTGCAGAAGTGCAAAGACAACTCAGAGGAATTGGCCTGGATCCAATATGGTAACGAGGCAATGAAAATAATAAAAATGAATGGAAAGATGCTAAAACAAGGCTAGAGGTTATCACCAGGCAGAAAATTGAGGCAGAATGTAAAACTTAAGCTTCCTTGGGCCTATCGAATGAAATTAAATTAACCTGGGGTAAAAAGATGTATATGCTTGTTTTAGGAAGAAAGCCGAGATCAGGAATGGCCTGGTTTAGACTGAGAGGTAAAAAGACTAAAAAAAACCGGATAGTTCTGGTAGAAAAATCTGCCTATTTTTAGAAGGATGAGGAATGGGTACATATTCCAGTAGAATGTTCCCGTTGGGAATACCTGAGAAAAACGCTGTTCCCAGAAAACTTTTAAGGCAATTAGAGGTCCATTGGCATGCTGGAATCTGTTAGCGAATCACGCTAATTGATTGGACATAGGCATTTTCTAGCCAAAGTGCGCGAAGCTAGAAGCTGGTTATAACGCAATAACTCTTTCATGTAATCTGTCAAACATACCAGTTATTAAAGTGAACGACTAATAATTTAGGAAACCTGTACAACAACTCTCTAACCGCCTGTGGTGCATCATTAGTAAAAACGAGCGTTAAACACCGTTCAAAGAAACCCACTTTCTAAAGCAGAAAATAAATATTTAATTAATTATTCTTTTCAAATCGTTTATGCACTTCGTTAAAAGTGAAATTTATGTTTGAAGAAGTATGAAATATAATGATGCATTTTAAGGTTAAAATTGCTCGGACATTCAAAATAGAATTAATATCTGTATCATAATCATTATATATTATTTTTTGTATTATTTTCTACCTGGTATTAGCTTTTCCAAAATGTATACATATTAAGTATCTTGTTACATTAGTAATTCTTTTTACGATCTCGATTTCATACTTCAGTGTTGCAAGATGTACTGAATTTACAGAATCACAAGAAATGAGAGATGCACATGAAAAAAAAAAAAAAACGAGGTAGAGTGTGATCCATTTCAAATCTGCAGTTTCCCGTTAGAAAGCGGTCAGTTCTCCCCAGTAAAGGCTCGCCGCACGGCCCGCTAGAACGCCAACAAGTTTGAAATGGATCGCAAGGTACCAATGAATTTCTCTTTAAACGTTAATGATTACATTAACGTTTAAATGCAGTCCGGAATATGACATTTGTCGGTCATGGTGGTGTAGTGGTTACCATACTTGCCTCCTAAACCCAAGATCGCGGGTTCGAACCCGGCCAGGACCGATGGATTTTTTCGGGCGTAAAAATCCTAAGTATGGCTTCCTTCGGAAGGGAAGTAAAGCCGTGGGTCCCGTGTCGTACATTTACGACACGATAAAGAACCTCAAGCCTGAAAGAGAGGCCTCTGAGCAAAATTTGTCGGCCGTTTCACGCCCTGAGTTGAATGGGACGCTGATGACTTGAGATGTTAAAGAGCGTCCATAAATAAATCAATCAATCAAAAAGGAATATGACATTTTATAAAGCAGTGCTTTTTGTCTGCTCCACTACATTAAGAACTAAGAGGCGATTCTTAATGAAGAAACTCCTACATGTAATTTAAATTTACTGTGCCATAATGTACCTAAATTAAAAATCTAGTCACAAATAAAATACTTGTTGGAGTAATGGAAAATAATATATATATTGGTTAAATGTTAAAGTTTCAGCTCACTATCATACAGTTCACCATACCGTAAAAAATGTTATGGAAGCTTCAGAACAAATGAATCAATTTAAATTACTACCGAATGAGAATAGGTAAGTTTTCATTTTATCATATTATCATCGCTTTTTTTTTATTTTTTTAAGCAATTTCCCTAAGCAATAAGCAAAAGAAAAGAAGTACTTACATCTACTGTAGGATAAATCCTTAGGTACAAAACTTGACACGACAAGAACGATAGCTACTAACATACCACGTTTGTTTTAGTATTTCAGATATTTTTTGTACTAAAATTTTAAATCACGATAATTCTACACACATTCCTATTGGAAAATAATACAGAAACATCATCATAGATATCTTTATTGAATATTGTTTAACGCCCGTTTTACTACTGAAGCAGCACAGGGATGATACATGAGAGGAAATGATAAATAGTGAAAGAATTCATTTTAAAGAAGGAAGGATCTAGTTAGGCCTAGACCCTTCAGAGTATCTGAGCTCAGAGTATCACCCGGCATTTACCATTTATGAGGTCTGGGGGGAACGTGGGGGAGGGAAACCTGTGATGGAGGAGAATCCTGGTGGGAATCGAATCCTAAGCCTCCCGCTCACGAGTCCATGCCTTAACGACGTCCGCCAGTAGTGTTGGTCTATTTATTTATTTATTTATTTTATATATAGACGCTTTTTTACATCTCAGGTCGTCAAGCTCCCATTCGATTCGGAGCATGAAACGGCCGATAAATTTTACTCAGAGACATTTTCTTTCATGCTTGAGGTTCTTTTACCCCCGGAAAAAATTCATTGACCCTGTCGGCATTGAACCCGCGATTCTGGGTCTACGAGACATTTATTCATGTTTGGTATCATCATAGAGATAAAGCTATTTGTCTCACATACCGTAAATTTAAAATATAAAATCTTAAAGCAATTATCAACATTCAGTTTCCTAAGGTTTCAGATAAGTGAATATGAAGCACATATTAATAAAATAATTGAAATTAACGAATTAACAGGAACATTAGAATGAACGCTAAAAACAAAGCTAGCAAACAATCAATGAAGTTATGCAAAACAATGGCCTGCTACATTATCTAGGTTCAGAAATATGGATTTCATTAAAACAAAGCAGATATGTCAGACTAAATAAAAAAGGAAACGACGAAATAAGACAACTAATTTAGACGAATTATTGAATGTCTATAAAAGTATAAAAGCAACTGAATACAACACTTAATTAGAATAACCGAAAACAGAATGTTCAATGCGGACTTAGGAGACATTACCGACCTCAAAGAAGACAACACACAGAAAAAATGAAACAGAAGTTCAGAAACAGACTGTGTGTTGGAGAGGTGATTAAAATTCTATAAACGAATGGTTAAATCAGGTACTCTTGCTGTTCCATTGCTTCATACAAGAGTGAGTGCTTATGGAGAAGACTTAAATATGTCAAACTTTAAACTTTAAAATTAACAGTACAGCTGTGCAGCTGTAGAATATGACATGACAGGCTTATATGTTTAATTTACCTGGATAATGAACTGACCAATTGTAGAAAACAATTATCCAATATAGGGGGCTCTTAGAATATAATTATTATATTTTGATATGACAGAGCTGAAAACTAATAGAGAAAGAATGTACATTTCCACTTTGTGATGTTCAATACAGCAAAAGCACAATCTTCTATTGATACCTATATAGCAAATGAGTCAATGTAGCGTATATTTAATTTATATGGACAGACTTCTGAGATTGCAAAGAACGTTTAACTTCTACTTGAGCTATGCAAATATAAAGAAAGGTAAATTAATGCTTATATTAACCATATTCACAAAAACATATTTCTCTATAGCCACAAATTATTGTAGCATGCATTTCCTACATCTTTGCCAAGAGAATAACAATTTGCTCTACAAATACTATATAATTAAAAAAACCGAAACTTTTATTGGTGTCATGTCAATGGTAGACTTGAAGTTCTTGTATGCATAGATCAATACAATTTGGACAAGAATGCAATTTATTTAGTAAATGTTTTATGTTATTTGTGTTAAATCGAGTAACTGGCAGAACAGAGAAATACATAAAAATGAAAATTTTAAAGCATGATCACATTAGCTTTTACATTGCCCTACTGTATCCAAGAATTTAAAAAAATATGCATTTTAGACAGCTAATATAAAAAAGTGGTTATTTTTTAATACAAGGCTCTCAAACTATAAACCTAACTTTGAGCTATAAAAATGTTATAACATTCATCGGTACCAAATTTGAATCAATGTGTAATGTGATGATTATTACATAATTTAAGCGATTTCAAATTACATGTTTATAGTGTATTATATATCTTCTAAATTTTGCATTCATTATACGGCTTCAAAATAACGCCATAATATAATTGGTAATGTTACTTTATAACAATTAAACATATTTCTAAGATTTATTCGCTTAAGTAATGCCGACAACGTTGCCGTCCTGTCAGGCTGAGAGAAAATCAACAACAGCTGATCCCATCCTTGCTTAAACTATGGCTTATTTAAGCGCAAGAAAAGTATATTTTAATATATCAATAAAAATAATCGTGATAAAAATAAAATGCTAATTTGTAATTTCGCCCCTTTAAAAACACCAATTACTTACAGCTGCAATGTTAGAAACACTATCCATAAATGTAGTTAACGTTTCTTCCATGATTCTCCTAGTGAGAAATAAAGGAACTAATTCGATAAAACGAGAAACACTTCGAATCGATTTAATATTTCATTAGTGATACATTTATAGAAACAATTAATGTAAAAATTAAACAATTAATGTAATGATACACGGAGCAAGCTCCGAGAGGGTGGGTGCGGCACAACAGTGAACCCCAGCGATAGCTACTTTGCTGTTGTGGGTAGCTCGTGTAAGGCCGCGCTTTATCAGTTGGAGGAACACTCGACCACTTCTCCTTTTGCCGTTACTGAATCCTGCGTCTAAGCCATGTAAGGATCTCGCAGCACACCTGACAGTCGTCCCTTGAGGAAGCCATTAGCAGTATGCCTGCAGTGTGCCAAAGATGATGATCATCTGTTTCCAGCAGACGGAGCAACGTGTGCTTTCTTGGACCGGGGTCTCCTTGGATGTTTCCATTGCAAGGAATGGACTTTCTTCTTTGGTGTGTGGTAGTGACACCATGACTCATTACCAACTTCTCCAGAAAATCTGGATCTTCATTATGTTCTCAAATAGCCGACGACATAGCTCAATCCCTTTGTTTTTCTGTACCTGGACCCGTGGAATACAACCAAGGGTCTGCGATTGATGTCAAATTCATCAACGGTTATGCGCCTGTCAGCCATCATTAATTCAGATACAACGCCAATGTTTTGGGAGACCGCGATAATGACGGACGACCAATACTCACATTCATGTGTACAGATTCCCTGCCGTTGACGAACCCACCCACCCACCCAGTTCTAAACGGTCTTCTGTGAAGAGTTTCTTAAACGTCTATGAATTTCTTCAGTTTTGAAACGTTCCTTCCACAAGTACCATGCAGCCGATCTATGTTCACCGTAGTCGTCTTCTATCTTGTCCACGTCTTTCTCTACTTGACAACAAACGAACACTGTCCTTTCCCTACATACATTGCTCAAACCCGCAATGTATGGCAAGTTAGTATCAGTCCACCATACAATAAATGGACATGCCCATAGACTGCGCGGAGTCGTATAGCACTGCTATTGAAAATCATTTGCGAACGCCCTTCTTATAGTTTTTAACACTTTTATCATAGATAGCTTTACTGAAATAATTTTTTGCGCGCAAAAGTGTTAACTTAATATTGACTGTAACAAAACCACTCACATCAGTCTTAAATGTTATTTCCAAAAGTAGACCTCTGTATACTTGCAACAGATTTCAGAGAAGTGTACTCACTAACACTCAAAAACGAGGAACATCTTACTGTTCTTTAATCTTTGGTATTTTCTTCATCCATTTGCCCAAAGCAACAATGACACAGATCCTAACCACACTTATAAAAATTAACATTATTAGCAGGTGAGCAATACCCATAAAGAAAACTTGGTATCTTGTTCTGCAGCATGCACTTGAACATGGCTGAATTTCCCTGTTTTAAAAAATATTAGAATTTATTATAGTGAGTTCAATTATGAGGCCAGAAGGCAGCAAAAAACTCTGGAAGTAAATCGCATGAAAGTTCAGTGTTTTCTAGCCTGTCAATAACTGCAGACATTTCATTCCTTTTAGTTTATCTGCTTCTCTCCAGATAGGAAAGGGCATTATCAGGAATTTCCTCCAGTAAAATACTCTCTTTGTTTCTGTTCCACTATAGTGTGCGATTTACTTAGCCCAGCAAACAAACAAAGCAGGCTAGAGCCTTAATGGAGGGTATTAATAAGCAATATGCGTTGGGAACAACAATCGATTACCCTGATCGATCAGAACAAAGATTATAAACCATTATGACTGCACAACGCAGCGTTTACTGTGAGAGGTATTTAGCGCATTTAAGTTTGATAGACAGGAGAGAGTTTGCTGTTTGAATTTCCATTCGTAATATCAAAAATGAATACAGAATACATTAGCAGGGCTTTAACAAATAGGACAGCTGTCATTGGTAAGTTTAGGGTAATGTGCATGACATTTAATCGAGAGAATCAGCTTCGAGATAGCTTGTTTCATTTTGTTAGTCGATTATTACATACATATTAAATGCATAGTTTATACGAAAAGGGAAAATATAAAAAATAATAAATAGAACAGATGGTATACGAAAACGCATGGCCGAAATTAAAGTTACAGGAATGCAAAACATAGATGTAGCAATATGCATAGTTTTTATGGAGATCATTCCAGTGCCATTATAATGAGTGGTGTTCTCTTCAACATATTTAAAGCGCATGTTCTTGTTTCGATATCAGTCCGCTTGTACACTTATGATGAGGCAATAGCAAAAAGTAGAACAGATGTCGTATCAATGTTTTTTGCCTTTTGCCTTGAGTTTTCAGGATGGAATTTGCAATTTGTTTACGATTCATGTCCTGTAAAAAATAAAAACTATACCAATATTTGCTTCCTTTATTCCATCGTATGCTTATTTTTAAGTAGAAATTCAGTGTGAAATTTAAGGCGCTACGGAATATATCAAATAAATAATACATAAGTTTTTTTTTTTTTTTCATATACGAAGGTGCCACAAAACTATGCTTGTTAGTTTGAAAATTATGAGAGAAAATCGACAGATGGGAGCTAGTAAAATAATCTTTAGATTTTACTTAAAACAATGCAACTAATACACAGATAATTTAATTAACTGTCTAAAACATTAGCCAAAATCATAAAGTGTTGTAAGAAAGAGGTAGAACAATTCTACATGTGCAATTTACAAGCTTTTGTATTCTAATTTCTAAGATAAAAGTTGCGTTTTATAGTATCAGTAATAGGACATTTTATCATTAATTAAAAAACGAAGAATCAGACTTGAAAAATTCGGGTCACGGCTGGGATTCTTACCAACGATCTTTGACCTTCCGCCGTGTCAAGGCTCTAACCAAGTGAACTACCGCATCCTCCTCCAAGCACAGAACCACGAACCTCTCTTATCTGATTCTACATATCTCTACTCTAAATCTTTCACGATATAGAAAACTTTAAGGAAGTCGGTACATACGAATCAAATGAGAGAGACCACACAAACGGCTAATGTGAAATAACTAATCCCACATATCATGCACTAATTAGTTACAGTTATTCCCAAATGTACGTGATTAATAAAAATAATTCAGTTGTAACAGTATACATACAAATACGTAATCGCCGCTGGGTAAGTTTGTGTGCACTCTTGCTGCTCTAGGAACCTTGCCTTCCACTCAAATCTTCGAAATTTTACTTTCTTTTCTTACTGCTAGGTAGCGCCATGCTTTCCTACTCCTTCTACTTGTCGCTTTAATTATATGTTCTTTTCTTTGCTATGTTTGGGCTCCGGGCTTGTCCTTGCTATCGTCTGACTGGGTGAGAAGTCGTGCTCAATCGTTCTGCGACGATATCCCCCATATGCTTATTCACTAAACTTTTCTTTAAAATTTGATCAATTTGAAGCTTGACTTATTTTTATGTGATGAGAGCAGTGACCTGAACAACTTACCTTTATGGTATAATTGTCTTTACATTTATCCTTTCATTTAGGCAGTAAGATTTTAATTTTAATTTTGTGTAGGCTTTTAGCCACGATGAATAAAATTATTTTATTAGAATATAAGAATATTTCAATTGAATATAGTTGTTCATTGTTTATTCTTGTTATTATTCAAATTGGAGCTGTTTTCTTCACGAAATCTTCCACCATGGTTTCATTTTTAGGGGAAGATTTGAAGGAGGATTAAGTATGTTAAATAGGCTAAATAATCATTGAGACCGATTATCTTGAGTTTCTAATATGATTAATTCAAAATAATACTTCATAAGTTGAAAATATATTACTCATATGTATATTTTGGAATAATGAATACTTTATTAATACACAAAAACCACCTTGCCCTGTTCCCTATATGTCCACCTGGACACATGCACTCGTGGCATAAGCAGGATGAAAATAAACTAAATAAATAAACGAAGTACATATTTAATATGTAAATTAAAGTTTGATTTCTTGAAATAAACACCAGTAACATAACCTGGATTCTTTGTTAAATAACACCGAGCAAACAGTATATATGTACATGTATGTTCGTTGTACCATTGTTTTTACCCCCCCCCCCCCCCGCCCCACAGACGTTGGACCAGTTAAGTCTCCATTTCACGCTCCATACAATGGCTTCCCTTTCACAGCTGCAGCTACAACTACAGCCACAGGCGTCGTAGACACTTGTTTGACTTTGCATTTTCATTGTACAGCTAATTTTAGAACAGGAAATTTGGTACGAGTCAAGTCTTGTGATGCAAACGTTCTTTTACAGTGTTTTCTCCTTTGTGGAAGAAATGCCTGCCTTTACTACTGAAATATAGGGTGTGCTAAAGTTTGTTAAACTTGAGCCTTTCTTTGTTCTACATAAATACTCTGCAAAAAATATAATTTGTTTTATTTGTAAGGAGCTTATATAAAAATTACTATAAATAAACATAATTTTATTGTTTTTAAACTGAAGTCTTTCATTTAATTCAGAGGAAACTTTTCTCTAATATTTTTCCATTGATATATTATAAATAAGAATTTAAAAGCAATACACGTAAAACTATTACTGTATCATAAAATCAAAATGGTCATACAGTGATTTATTTATCGGAGTTGGGAAGATATTAAGCTATTTACCGTTATTCCAAATAGTTTTTATATTTCGCCTTGGAATATTTTACCCTTGTTATAAATATTTTGTAATTAATGTGAATTTTTTCCTCTTATTATGGATTATAAATTTGCTATTACATCTATTTCTATTTTTGAATATTTAAAACTCGCAACGAACACATGAAAACTGGCTAAGAAACAACACATTTTAGATAAAATTCTCGATACACTTCAACCAGTGATAAAAAGTGATGGATCCTTTCTCGTTTGCTTACCTATTAGTTATAGCAGCAGCTAATTATTAGCATTTGTTCCATTTAGTTAAATTTTATACTGTGCATAGATAAATAATTTGCTTTTCATAGAAATCCAGCAATGTTCCTCTTTAAATATTGAAAAAAAAACCGTAAAAAACATTTTAATAAACGAAACGAGTGTATAAAGACGGCATTTAAGGCGAGATGAAATGATTGTGTCGATGGAATCAGTAAAAATGCTGGAACACGAGCTGGTGTCATTAGAAATCTCAATACCGAAAGAGACCTTATATCCAGAATATGAATGTGTTATCAAGAATTTGGCATTCCAGAAGAATAACAACCAAATAAACCAAGGAGTACTACTACTGCTTTTTATGCCTAAGGGTCCTAAGAGAAAGGAGTTACAATATGTCTACATTCCAGCGGTAACAAAAGGTTCCGGATTCAAGTCCCTTGAGGCCCGAACATAGATAATTTTGTGGTCTCCCCTGGTCACAGGAGAACACTGAGGTGGATATTTACTTTCCACGAATTTTACGCACTCCCATTTCATCCATAGTTATGGTTACTGAGTGGCAAGTGACAGGCGAAGCGGGTTGGTGACATGGGTGGTAAAATTTACTCACTGTGGACGCTTCTGTTCCAAGGTAAACTGAATAATCTGAGTAGGAAAATGAAAGTGGTAATTAGGAATAAGGAAGATAGCGAAAATAGATTGAGGGAAATGGAAGGGAATGTGGAGAAGATGAGACTGGAGTTAGAGAAAAAGGAAAAAAATAGAACTAGTCAACGCGAATAGGTGGATAGAATTAAAGGCAATGTGGATAAGACGTCTGAAGGATTATAGGGGTTAAAGAGTTTACAAAATTGGGTAAAACCTGTATAGGTAATTATGAAGAGGAGAATGAGTTTTGGAAATAATGCAAGTACCTAGGACGAGATGAAGGAAGATAGTGATAAGGGGAAAAAGAAGTAGTAGTAGTAGTAGTAGTAGTAGTAGTAGTAGTAGTAGTAGTAGTAGTAGTAGTAGTAGTAGATAGTAGTAATTAGTAGTAGCAGCAGTAGTAGTAGCAGATAGTAGTAATTAGTAGTAGCAGCAGCAGTAATAGTAGTAGTAGATAGTAGTAATTAGTAGTAGCAGTAGTAGTAGTAGTAGTAGCAGATAGTAGTAAGTAGTAGTAGCAGTAGTAGTAGTAGTAGATAGTAGTAGTAGTAATTAGTAGTAGCAGTAGTAGTAGTAATTAGTAGTAGCAGTAGTAGTAGTAGATAGTGGTAGTAGTAGATAGTAATAATTAGTAGTAGCAGCAGTAGTAGCAGATAGTAGTAATTAGTAGTAGCAGCAGCAGCAGCAGTAGTAGTAGTAGCAGCAGCAGTAATAGTAGTAGCAGATAGTAGTAGTAGTAGATAGTAGTAATTAGTAGTAGCAGCAGTAGTAGTAGCAGATGGTAGTAATTAGTAGTAGCAGCAGTAGTAGTAGAAGTAGTAGTAGTAGATAGTAGTAGTAGTAGTAATTAGTAGTAGCAGTAGTAGTAGTAGTAGTAGATAGTAGTAGTAGATAGTAGTAGTAGATAGCAGTAATTAGTAGTAGCAGCAGTAGTAGTAGCAGATAGTAGTAATTAGTAGTAGCAGCAGCAGTAATAGTAGTAGCAGATAGTAGTAGTAGTAGTAGATAGTAGTAATTAGTAGCAGCAGCAGTAGTAGTAGTAGCAGATAGTAGTAATTAGTAGTAGCAGCAGCAGTAGTAGTAGCAGTAGTAGCAGCAGCAGCAGTAGTAGTAGTAGTAGTAGTAGTAGTAGTAGTAGTAGTAGTAGTAGTAGTAGTAGTAGATAGTAGTAATTAGTAGTAGCAGTAGTAGCAGATAGTAGTAATTAGAGTACTAGCAGCAGCAGTAGTGGTAGTAGCAGCAGCAGCAGTAGTAGTAGTAGTAGTAGTAGTAGTAGTAGTAGTAGTAGTAGTAGTAGTAGTAGTAGTAGTAGTAGTAGTAGTAGTAGTAGATAGTAGTAATAGCAGTTGTTGTCGTAGTAATAGTAGTGGTAAATGTGGAATACCACATGATAAGGTTTAAAATTGTACATAGGTCCATTTTATTTATTAATGGACTAATGAAACGAATAATATTATTACATTTCAATATTATTTTCTTCCTATGGGTGCTAAAGGGTAGTATATTATATATGTTTATTAAATTTCAAGCTATATTATTTTCTGTTCTTATTATTATTTTTTTTTTTTGCAATGTAATATTATGTCGAAGAAATATTACAAATTGAAGACCACCTCTATAGCTAGGAGAAACACCTGTACCCCAGTATAGGAGAAAACACCACCTGTTGTTCATTAACGATGGGGTAAAAGAACATCCATTCCAGTGTTCAGTGGAGAATAACGTTTACTAGGAAGCTCTGTACTCCAAAGTACGCACATTTCCCCCGTAGTATATTTATTTATGCGGGATAATATATTGTGGTAATTCTATGCGTTGCACACTAACATTAATATAGTTTGTGCAAATATATCATTTATATTTGCGACAGTAAAAAAGAAAAAAAGTATGTTGTCAGAGATATAGGATCGGTGTCCACCAGGGTGAAATGCTTCATTTATCTTCATAATTAAAAAGTTTTTTTCAAGAATAAAATGTTATGAGTAATTAATTTATAAGAAATATATTGCTGAATTATCATATGATAATGTAGTATTATACATAATATAAATAACTTCTTAAAACATTACATACCATTTAAGTGACTCTATTAGCATTTCTTTCCTTAACAGTTGTAATAATTGCATCCTTCTTTTTTATTTACCATTTGTTTGTTTCTATTGACCATAATATTGCCAAAATGCAACAGTGTTGACTATTATCTGTAAATTAAAACTAACATTTCAGCATTCGGAATTTGCACGCCATAAATCGTTTGTTACACGACAGTGCTGATATTTGTATCGTTTAATTTACAGCAATTTATGTACGCTGCGCCAACAATTATACTGTATTGCTCTTTACTACTATTTTTTTTTTGATTGATTTATTTATGGACGCTCTTTAACAGCTCAGGTCATCAGCGTCCCATTCAACTCAGGGCGTGAAACAGCCGACAAATTTTGCTCAGAGGCCTCTCTTTCAGGCTTGAGGTTCTTTTTTTTTTTATCGTAAATGTACGACACGGGACCCACGGCTTAGGATTTTTACGCCCGAAAAAATCCATCGGTCCTGGCCGGGTTCGAACCCGCGATCTTGGGTTAGGAGGCAAGTATGGTAACCACTATACCACCAGGACCGACTCTTTACTACTACAAGAAGTATTTCCTTTTATCAGCTAAAAAAATATACCTTAGTATATTATGTGATATAAAAACGTGTAGGCCAACATTTTAAATATGTTATCTTTGGTGTTGATATCTGTTATGTAGGTCGGGGGATGCCTCTCACCACCAGATTGTCAACCAGATATATATTTCTTTCTTTCTCCCTGCCCCTAGGCTGGATATTCATCTCCAATCATTTCTGATCAAATTAATTTTAACACATTTTGAAAGCAATCACCCTAATTAGCAATTTACTTAATGCTTTTTTCTTCACAAGTTTGAACTCGACCGTGTTGTGAAGACGTACATCGCATTCATTCGCGCCAGCAGCAACATTTTTAACGAATATGTGTTTTGAAAGAAATAAAATTGTGCATCTAGTCTTTAAAAATCAGCAATAATTTTAGTGACCAACTCGTTTATTCATACGTGAAATATTCATAGCTATACTAACGCTATATTAATTTATTAATTTATAATTTATTCCTAATACTGCATTAGAGTATTATATTAATTACATTTCTTACTTTGCAGTTCAACATTTCGTTTAAGAAATAATACAAATGTGCAAATACCTGTATCCCCAAAATAGCGGAGAATATTGCTTCTGGACACTATCGATGGGGAAAGGAACATTTTCGTTCTGAATTTAGTGACCAAGAGTTTGTCGACTATCTAGCATAGTTTAGTTTTATACGCATATATATATATATGTGTGTGTGTGTGTGTGCGTGTATGTGTATGTGTATGTATTTACGTAATATTCTTATTTACGCGATTAACATTATCTGTGCTTATATTATGCTTTGAAGAACCTTCAAAGGTTAAAATCTATGTTCCTTATTATTATTTGTTCGTTATTTCTATTCCGCTCTCCATCTGTTCGCATAGTTTTCAATGCTAACACACAAAAATTACAAGGCTAAACATTATATATGTTTAGTTATTATTAACATATACTTTTGTGTTGTAGCGTTTTCTCTTCGGTACCATTTAAAATTCCGAAATATAAGTTATTTTTGATTAGCATACATCATATTATATTATTTCCTTTTATGGGTTGTTTGAATATTAATATTTTAAATGCTAACAACAAGAAATTTATAAGGCTAAAAAGTATGTATGTATGTATATATGTATGTATATATATATTATATATATTATAATATAAAAGAAAAAGAAAAATAAAATATCACTATTAACAATGTTACAAATTAACAGTAATTATAAGAGTAGAAAAGGATAAAACACTAAGAAAAAGTCACACTTGAGATTGCTATATTTCGGACTCGTGGAGTCCTTCTATGGCAAGAAGACAAGTCATACTGTATATATATACTTATTATATTAACATGCACTTTTATTTTGTACAAAACTGTTTTTTTACCTCTCCTGCATAATGTTAGAATTTCGTATAATGTCCATAATTTTTATTGCCAGATATATTACTCATATTTCTTTCTTTTTAGGTTTGTGGAATATTATTTCCAATGCCAATGGCAAGTAATTTATAACATAAAAATTATATATATATATATATATATATATATATATCATTATTTCGTGATTATACTTATGTGCAACTTTATTTAGTACAAACTTGCTTCTCCTTCTTTCATTATAATTTAGAATTTTGTAATAGATGTCATTATTTTACTGTCAGATATTACATTATTTTCTTTTTCTTTTTTTATGTTGTGAAAACAATTACTCAAATCATTTTAGGTAATGTTTTTCCCCCCTTTACCAATGACTCTTTTTCTCTCTCTGTAAACAGGTCAGGATACTTATATTAGTTATAAGAGGCGTTAGTTTGTTTCTTAAGAATAACTTTATTATTATTTACTAGGCTCCAATCGCATATAAATTATTATTTTTTCTTTTATCTGTGTCACCAGGTAGTTGCAATACATTAATATCTGTTCAATCTGAAATCAATTTTCATTTTACATCCTGTTTGAAGTTGCAAATATTTTTCCTGAAATTATTTATTTACGCGAGTTAATAGATTGTAAAAATGTATAACGTTTTTGTGCAATAATACGATTAACTTTCAAAGAATATGTTTTGTGTGCATTACATATATTTTATCCAGCAATAATGTCACATGGATTTCGTATAATACTTTTGATATAGCGAGTTGCTTCATGCATTTTAACAAATAATAATGTAGCACTATATTTTTTTCTAGTTTGTATTTCAGTGTCATTTTATTGCCAATACTGCTTTAGGGCAATGTATAAAATTTGTCAAGTTTCATACTGTGTTTTTTTTTCAGCTACACACACCACCGGATTGTCAAAATATATGCTTTCTGTAAGCAGTCATATGTCCTAATTACCGGTATATTGGTTTCATAAATGTTTTCTCTCTTACTCTTTCTCTCTATGCATATATAACTTTTCTACTATAGGTAGACAGAAATATCATTTCATAAATAAGTAAGGTGTGTACAGCAGTCTGAGAAGAACAGAACATTATTTTGTACAGTGAAGTTACATTATACCGCACATATTTTAAAACAATTAAATTTAAGTGTACCGGTAGTTAATTATTTTTAACTCTAGAAATGCCACATTCAAGTTTATTTTGTAATATACTTTTAATACAGCGAGCTTGTTCATAAATTTTACCTAATAATAATACAGTTTTTTGTGTTCTTTTCAATGCTAATAGAACCATTATGTCGATACATCTTTATGCAAGCTACAAAAGTAAATAAAATATTGTTTACGCATTAAACGTAAACAATTTTAGTCTATAATTAAATTACTATTTCCAAAGTGGACATCAAAATCAATAGCATGCAACTTTGTATTGCACAAGCCTGTTTTTTTCCCCTTCTGCATAATTTAGAATTTCAAAGAATCGTTCACTATTTAATCGCCACGTGTTACCTTATTGCTATACTTACACTACAAAACATTTTTTCCTAAAGCGGATGTCAGAAATACCAATTGCTCGATATCGTCTAGCTATGTAATAATATTTATATGATAATAAATTATATTTTTGCTACTGAAATCTCTGGGCTAAAATATAATTTAGACAGAATATTTTCTAAAGTCCAAATTTACAAATAAATGTTACAACAAACATTTCAACACTCTACAGGCTCAAATTTATTTTTTCCCGAGAGCAGTATGACATCATATGACTTTGAAGTTGTTTATAGTAAGCCTACTTCGTGTAGTTCAAAGGTGTCCTTGTGCTACTTTGCAGGTTTAAAATTTCCTCGGTAGTTCCTCGACTGCCTTTGTGTTGTCAATGGGCTAAATGATTCGTTTTCATTTTTTCACAAATAATTTTATTTTATTTCTTATGTGTGCCATAATGTAATTCCAATATTTATTTATAAATTCTTCCCTTAACCACTAATCTAGCCTTCGGTCAATATTACCAACATTACAAAGTTGAAATATATTCAAGTCTATTTGAGCATTAATAAACAAACGTTTTTAAATTTAAAAGTTATTTATTTTAGGTTTATTAAAATAAATCAAAGAGTGAAAATAATTTGGTTGCAACATTATAGCTTTTTGAAACTTTATTCTTTATATTATTTTATTGTTAAAATTTGAAATATATTTTTTAGATTTCAAAGTTAATGTTTTGTTTTATAAAAATAATTCAAAACATGAAAAATCATTATTTTTTGCAACTTAACAACTTTTCTGGAAAGATTATATACATTTGCAAAGTTCAGATTTTAAAATACTTTCATTTTAAAATCAGTATTTTATTTGTTTGTATAAAACTAAAGAAAAACGTTAAATTTATTTTGTTCGCAACGTAACAACTTATTTAAATGTTTATTATTTCTAATAAAATTAAAACATTTTGTTTTGTTTGCGAAGAGAAATGGTTGTTTTCATTTTTATAAACGGTTACACTTTATTTCTAATATTTGCCAACTTGTAATTCCTATTCTCTTCAGTACGTACTTCTGATTTCCACTATCAAGTTTTAGTTTCTATTTCCACAAACACGAGGATTAAGTTTTCACCGCTTGGGTTATGCAACACAGTTTATTTTCAGCAGTCTCGTGATTTTCCATGTTACTCTTTACCTCTTGCATATCATAATTTTCTTCAGTAGCCCTCAGGCAAACAAAATCGATGCACATCTATGTCACCTCGATTATGGTAAGTCAAAATATGATTTGAAAAGTTTAATTTACACTATCAAGCTATTCTTATTTGTTTATAAAATTAAATAAAAGTTTTTATTGCAGCTTAACGACTTATTTTTTAAAGTTAAAATATTTTTTCTCCATCAACAGTTTGTGTGTATATATATTTGTGTGGATGTGTGCGCGCGCGTTTTAGTGCCATTTTAGTCTTCATTGAATTTTCACCTTCACAAAAATTATAATTTTTGTTTATAAAATTAAAATAACAGATATTTACACAGTGTAACAATTTGTTAGCAGCTTAACGACATTTTAGAAAATTGTTATGACTTTAAAATTTGGTTTTTTTATAAAAATTAATCAAAACTGAAAATGTATTTAGCTTGTAGCGTAACTGCTATTTTGAAAATTTAAATTCTATTTTAAATTTGTATTTTTTTTAAAGAAAACGAGCAAATGTTTACGCAGAGGCGTAACAACTTTTTAATAGTATATTTTGCAAACTTTGAATTTATAAAATTATTTTAAATGTCTAATTTAATTTTTGGTTATATAAAAATAAACCAAAAAGGGAATTTTATTCTTTTTAAACTAAGACTTTCTTAAAGAAAGCTTATATTTTTTAAAAAAAAAACATTTTCCGCCAACTTTGTTTATGTATTTTAATTTCAATTTTAGCCACTACGTTTCCCCCATCACCATTGTGAAACATTATATTTTTCAACTTAATGTAGGTAACTTTGGTTCAAAGATTTGCTTCCAAGTCTTGCTTCTCCCATCTCACATATTTTCTAATTTTTCCACTACGTCAATTCACACCCAACCTTCCTCCCTCGCCGCAACATTTTAGTTTATATTTTACCATTAAGTCTTTCCTCCACTATCACATACATAATCTTAATTCCCACCACCATCATTGTAGTTTCTATTTTCACCACCATTAGTTAAATGGTATAAATATTTTAATCGCTGGATATTTTTGTATATGTACATATTCAACCCATAAATAAAAACTTTGCGAGTTGGGTTAACATATCCTACCATTAGATGACACTTTTCACCATGGCAGAATTAAAAGCGACACTTGAGTCATCTATAGGCAGGATTGTCGTTAATGCAATGGCTAAGTAGTGGCACTTACTATTAGCGACCCTTACTAATTAGTGACCAGTCGCTTCGATTGTACGTTAGGGATCCGGTCTTTCGCTTCCTGAGTTTCAGTAAGATACAAATAACCCCTCATCGTGCTTCCCTCTCTGAAATCTACCTCTGTCCCTGCCAATCCAATCCAAAGACTCTAGAGCTCCTCTAGAGCGCATTAATAGTTACATATTTTGGAATTATTTACTAATTATAAAACATAAATAAATACTCGAATAAAAAGCTATAATTTCATTAGCACTAGAGACACATTCCAGCATTCAGTAGAGAATATCCCCACCCAAAGACTCTTCTCTGTTATCAATCAATGACATTACACAAAAGAGACACTTGTGTTTAATATTGAAAATATTTATTTCAGGAAGAATATGTTTACTTCATCAAAACTCAAAAACTGAGAAATTGTGCATGTGAAAACGGATTTTCTTGAAGATACAGATAGGATATGAAATGTTATTAAAAAGTTTAAGTTTGTGCTATGTGGGAGAACAAGACATTATTTCTTCTTGAATGGTCTACAAGCGACATCCCTACATGTTGTCATTAGAAGAAAAATGTGCATATTGTCACATATTACCAGCACAATTTTGTTTGGATTGCTTTGGTTATGTCAATTTAAACCATTGGTCCCTTGATACTTGCAGTGTTCGTAGAATCAGGATTAGTAGAATAGTAGTAGCGTAAAAAGTTTAAAACTTCCTAGTAGTAGCGTAAGAAGTTTTAACCTATAGTTATCTTATTTAACATAACAAAAATAAACGTGAAATTAGAAGTAAGCTCAAGAAGCTTAAATCCAAATATTTAGTTCAAAAATAAGATGTCCATAATGTAGTTTAGTGTATTAATTTCAGAATTCTTTACAAATGATGTCCCTGTCATTTCATATTTATTAACTCTTATGGTTCGTCTGTTGCAAACTTTCATTTTATACACCTTTTCCTAAGTAAGTTAACTGTAGTTCAAAAACCGCCACTGTTTCAGGTCATTAGCTCGAAATTTCCGGTTCCCTCGGCTCTACACGATTTGGGAATGCGGTATCTGGCTAATGCCAGTTGATCGTTTTAACGCCTAGCTGTTGCGGTAGTATTATAGCTGCCTAAAGCAGTGCCACAACGGGAGTAAAGTGACAACAACGGGGATGAAAGGATTTACACACAAAGTCTATGCTACCACGTACATGTCGCTTATGTGCACATAGTGCTTACAGACTTAGGCAGAATTCTCTTCCTTTCTACACTTAGATATTCCCGCTCGAAATCTTATAAATATGAAATTATTCTGAAGTATATGTGCTTAGTAATTCCTAAATGCACAAAAAACTCTCAAAGTCATAGCATTATTAGCAAGACTTGCATGTTTATGTTGTGAATGTTTCTTATTTCCATCACAATTTTTATATAAACATTTTCAACACCTTTCATTAAAATTATATGTATTATTTTGTCCCTATATTTTTAATTTTATTAGAATTTGATCATATGTGGGTTGCTTTTTATAAAAGGATCATTTGTATGTACATTTGTGCTTAATTTATATCCTCGTTGGAATACTATGATTTTTTTTATTTGCTTCTGGCAAAGGATTACCCTTCTGACTTTGTCGTTGTGGCTATACATTCAAGTATAAGTTTGATTCCATATTATCCTTTTCAGTAAATAGCTGCATTAGCGTGAAAAGTTGATTTTCGATTACTGCAAAAATTGTCATACTTCCTGCACAAAACATAAACAAACGACTATAACATACACTGTACTGAGTATCACAACTTACTAGTATTTTGGCAAAAAAATAAACAAATCACTACAAAACGCATAAAACCGATCACTACAACCCTCGCTATGCTTTCTGCACAAGCAAACAAATCTTTAAAACAAGAAAGTAAATGCTCACTGCAACACTCGCTAGTCTTCTGTCTAAATAGTTAAACAATCCTCGCTAGTCTTCGGGTACAAAATATTCACTACAACACGCGCCAAATGCTAAATGCTAAAACATCCTTTATTATTATTATTATTATTATTATTATTATTATTATTATTATTATTATTATTATTATTATTAGTTCTCGGCCGTCCTATATCCCGTCTTCCATAATTTACACAGACAAGCTTTCTGTGCTAGTCTGTTAGGGTACCTCTGTTTGATATACTCTTCCCAGTTCTTTTGATACCAAATACCTCTTGCATTATTACATTTCTTACATCCAATTCCATTCTTATGTCTGCACCTCTCAGTTAATTTATTAGAGATGCTCCGAATAAACTATTTATAAATCTCATTTCTGAGCTTTCAATTTTATTTTTGTCTTTTTTTTTTTTCCTTCATTATCCCAGTTCACTACTATAGAGTAGCATTGGCATCTATTGATGCAGCCGTTTATTGAGCTATATTTATTTATATTGTTGTATTTGTTACATTCTCTTGATATATCTGCCCAGCTATTTCCATTGGCGTTTTGAGTTGTGTTGTTTTTATGAGTGGGTTAACAACTCAACAGGTACACAATCCCCAGCCTGGAGGACCAGGTGATTTTTAATCGAGGTTCTATTTCTCTAGTCTTCGGTGAGCCAATGTCTACCTGCAAGGCAGCAGCTTTATTCTTTAGGAAAATGCATTACAAAAGCATAATATCTATCGCTAATAGTCTGCCAAAAATCTAAACATAATTATACAACGCCACAAGACGATCTCTAAACTTTCTCTAATTTTCCGGCATAAAAAGTTAACAACTCTCTACAACATTCTCTAGTTTTTTGGCACAAAAACAAATCACTACAACATGCGCTAGTCTCCGAGTGCAAAACAGCCACTACATAACATGCACCAGACAAATTACTAAAACATTCGTTATGCTTTTTCAAAAAAAAAAAAAAATCCCTATAAAATGCATGATAGTAATCGCCACGATTCATGTCATTAGAAATGTACTAAACCTTAAATATGTAAAATATGTAGATACTTTACGAATTCATAACAGTAGATTAATATTTGTCTCAAGGTGTACTACATGGACCGATTTTTTTTACGAATTTTTAAGTAACATTTTACGCTTTGCGCTTAGATTGGTGCGTTGTATTATATATTCTTCAGCACTTCTATGATTGAAGGATGCGAAAGAAAAAAATACATAAATATATTTACATTTCTGAAATAAATAACCCCTTACCCAAATCCTTTGAATAAAACCCAGTTAAACAAGGTATTCCACACAGCGCAGTTTTGCTAGTCACTATAGCGCCTACTGATCACTTAATGTGGAAACAAGAATTTCATTCGATGAGTCTGTCCTCATGGTATTCATCAGCAATATATCTTTCCAGTTTGTAATGAGAACATTTTCATGCATTTTTGAGTGTGCTTCGTTTACAAGGTTAACAAATACAGGAACGTCAAAAGTCAAAACATACAACGTAAAATATTTTGAACCTATTTTCTCCTGTAGTAGATTAACTGACTTTTAATATGTCTGGACCAAAATCTTCGAAAACTCCAGAAATTATTGTGTACCCAAAAACAATCAGAATGTTTATATCTTTATATAAGTTTTATTAATTTTATCCTTTAGGAAAAACCACAGTTTCTTGTAGAGATGAATTTACTTTTTGTGGGGGAACAATGACGATAATCATTGGATAACTTAATGATCCTTGAGCTTAAAAATCGCAAAATAGCTCTCCATTTGGCTAGAAATATCTTGCTCTTTTAGCCGCTTTTAAAATTAAGAACATTTATTTTCAGTGGCTTCTGAAAGTATTTATGAAGTACGAGGGTAGGTTCATAAGTTGCCGGCCTAGATGATAAGGATTATCGCCTTCACAAAATCCTTATCTGATGTCATACCTTATCTGTTAAGTAAATAATTGCAGCTGTTACTTCCTCTCCGCTATGTTCAGTTGTTCAGATATAATTAATATAATTATATAATTGCATAAAGAAGGCTTTGTGTAGAAGATTGAGACATGTTCAGAATGGAGTTTTGAGCTTTATTAAGTTCTTCACAAAAGAAGGACTTATTACAACATGAAATTAAACAGCAATTGGACGGTGCATATGGGGAAACATCCACTTCATATTCTACCGTAAAAGAATGGGCAAGCTTTGAATGGGTCGAGAAAGCATTGAAGACGAAGAGCGTGCAGGTGGGCCCTTGGAGTTGCTCGCTCCTAAAAGCATCGCTCTTATGGAAGGAGAAATTATAAAAGATCGGCGGCTCAAAGTTACAAAAATAGCAGCAAGGTTGGGCCTTTCTAAAACAACAGTCCTTAGAATTATTCAAAAACATTTAAATATGAATAAGGCTAGTGCCTAGACTTTTTTCCTCAGTCCAAAAGCAGCAACGAGTCATCTGCTGTCAGGCATTTTTGGAACTCTGCCGTGGCAACGAGAGAGAAATTCTTGCAAACCATTGTTACAGGAGATGAAACTATGGTCCTCTACTATGATCCATCCCTTGTCCCAAAGACAACCAATGGAGTGGAGTAAATCTGACGAAGCACCGCCTGTAAGGGCCAAGATCACTCGGTCAACCAAGAAGATCATGGCCACAATCTTTTGGGATTGTGAAGGAATACTCTTTATTGACTTCAAGGAGAGAAACAGTATATGGAGAGTACTATGCTGGCGAGGAAAGCTGAGTGGTGTGCGCCTTCTTCACGACAACGCGCCTGTGCGCACAGCTCTTTTCGAAAAGGAAACTGTGGCTTCAAGGAGATCGACCATCCACCCTACATCCCCGATCAAGCTCCTCTTCTCAAAATTCAAGAAGGACCTTCGAGGAGGGAAATTTAAGTGTGTCGAAGAAGTGATGGACGCTGTTTATGCTATTTTGCAAACAAAACTTCTGACTATTTTTGAGGAAAGGGAGATCGAAATGTTAATTCAAAGATTTAAGAAGTATATTGTAATAAAGAGTAACGTATTTAAAAGTGAAATAAAGTTTTTAGAAAAGGGTTGGCCGGAAACTTATGGACCTACCCTCGATAATTGTCTTCGTGGAGGGAAAAAGGAAAGAAGTGAATAAAATTTAAGTGACAGCTCTTCTTCCTTCAGTGACTAGAATGATTTCAGGGCATTATGCGTGTAAACTTCAGTCATGCTGCATATAACGAGCTTTCGTGGGACGTCGCGAATATTTGGAGAAAGATATTTTATTACGGAAGATACCATACCGCTCTATTAAGTTAGTGAAGTTAAAGTGAAAGATGAAAGGCGGATTAACGTACAACAACGCACAGAAGCTCAGCCATTAGGTTAGAATTGTTGCATTAGAAAACCGCCAGTCACTCTTGTTTGAGAAAAGGGCAACAAAGGTTGCCACCAACTAAATGTCAGATATTAATAAGAACCTGTGTGTAAATGATATCATAAAATTAACTTCAGGAAAGTAATAACACTATAGCAATAGTTGCAATTGTCTTATTCTTAATGCAGTAACACTTTCCTCTTCTCATTGGTCGCCTTAGTAAACCTTGGCCTGCCGCAGCGACTTCTGCCTCCTCTACCTGCGACTCATGACTTCATTAATAGAGGGCTGTATTGCAGGGGGAATGTTATGAGTATGCCGGCACCCCACACGTCGCCTAAGCAAAGAACACCACCTCTGCATTATCCTCACGAGGCTGGATAGACCCTCGTTCCTAACCAGCTCCTGAGAACTGAACTCCAGCCTCCCGGCAACAATTTTCATGAACTATATAACTATTTGTTACTAAGATGTTTAAATAGATTAGATACCTGCGTTGCTGATAACCAAATATTCATGAATTTGCGGATTGTGAAGAGAGATGTATAGCAAACGTTGTTGGTGTTTGGAGGAAACCGACTAGAAGAAGCATTTCTCATTTCCTGTAAATTATTGCACTATAAAACAATTCAACAACTGAGTGAACATGCAATGAGAGAAGATAAAGAACCTCAACTCCTATATTCTAAAATGAAAATTTTAGCATTAACTGCACATACTTTACGTAAAATTGTCAAAGATATTCGGAAAAATGACCCTGATTAGGATAAGGCAATTCGAACAGCTAAGTAATCCTCACTCAGAGTGCAGAAATGCAAAGAAATTTCCACACCTGAGCCCGGCCTAATCCTCATATGGCAAAGCTTCCTCAATCAAAATTGCCAAGGCGCGGTTTTCAAGTTTGCTTTTTCTTTCAGCATTACACAAGATATCTAGCCATATATTAAATGAAATAAATTACAAATTAGCACAGCTAGAAAAATAGTTTGCTCCCTTCATGCCTTTAGCAAATGGACTTTCTCTCACCCTAATCCTACCCAAAACGCGGGTTCGAATCCGGCCAGGACCGATGAATTTTTTCGGGCGTAAAAATTCTAAGTATGGCTTCCTTCGGAAGGGAAGTAAAGCCGTGGGTCCCGTGTCGTACATTTGCGGCACGAAAAAGAACCTCAAGCCTGAAAGAGAGGCCTCTGAGCAAAATTTATCGGCCGTTTCACGCCCTGAGTTGAATGGGACGCTGATGACCTGAGCTGTTAAAGAACGTCCGTAAATAAATCAATAAAAAAAAATCACCCCTAATCCTCTCAACACTTATACTGGAAAATCCAAGGTGTCACAAAGGTCACTGCTCTTTTGTTTTCTTACTACCTGCTCAACTCACGTTATTCAAAACTTTCTACTACACTGCTACACAAAAATAAATAAATAAATAAAAACAAGTTTTAAATTTTAAAAAGGCTATTTTAGGATCCAAAACCATAAAATCGGCCGTAATGGATGAAACAGGAATTTTAAGTTCAGTCAAATCGCTATATTTTATGTAAATTGTCAAGATATTTAACTACTTTAGTTAACACCTAAAAGAAAAAAAAGAAAAGAAAAAAAAACAGTAATTTTGTCTGATCCGAGGTCTAACGCGTTTGTGTGGGGACTTCATGCTTGTCATTTTGACAGAATTCGTTTGGCAAGCCGGTCAGGCTACCCCGTCTTATTATCCGCAATGAAAAAGCTACATCTCATGTAGGTAGCGTGGCCGAGCGGTCTAAGGCGCTGGTTTTAGGCACCAGTCCGAAAGGGCGTGGGTTCGAATCCCACCGCTATCAATAAGTTTTTACGACGTTGCATAGAATTCGGAGAATGTTAGATAATGTGGAAATTGACGATTTTTATAAGCCTACGCACCTTTTTATAACTTGTTTAAGTTTTATTTTATTATTACAGAGAAGAAATCTGCCTCCTTTTGTAGTATTAATATATTATGTTCTGTTCACGACAGAAAAGCAGCTACAACTGCCTACTAACACTTGCAAGTGAATATGTATGTTTGTTTGATTATTATGGTAACAAACTCTATCTAATGCCCATGCAAAATATTCTACGAAGAGAACATTTCCCAGCTTTTGTGCACTTATAGTGTGAACTGCATTTAAATTTTATTGCACTTTTTATTTGTGCTTTTGAATATGGGTGAATTTAACCTAAGTGCGTATACAGTTAGAAAGAGATGTTTTAATATTAAAAGAAATATAATTGTGTACTGCGATACAACATTGAAAGTATTGCCTGTGTACTTAGTGTAGCTTACCATGTTAAGATGCCAAATGATGACATAGCTGAGATGCATTCTGTTGTCACAAGTATCTTTGATTTTTTTTTTTTTACTTAAGAACCGTCGTGTATATGAATCTGTAAAGGCGAGAGACAAAACCAACTCTAAGACTGTTCTCAACTTTGTGTTTAAGAGCTTAAAAGTGACTCGATAAGGGATAAGAAAGTGTATTTTAAACGTCTTAAGGGGGCGCCAAGCATCAGAACATATACAGGTTTACACTTCGGTGCAATTTTTCTGTCTTTTCTTTTGTTTAAGATTTCTTTTGCATTAGAATATAAGTTTAACGTTTCTAGGAGCTCAAATCACCTTATTGCCCTCACTCATATTTCTACAACAAATAATAAATTTTCTTTTACTTATTAAAGAGTATTCTCGTATTCTTCTGGGCCAAAGTTGATTTCTTACAGTGATACAATAGTATTTTACATAGTATTTTACATCTAATGTGCCGTCATTAGAAGTCATTAATTAATGTCTGTTACATGTCTGATTTCTGAAAATCAGAGGAAGAAAATTAAAAACAATTTTGAAGTTTATGAATTTAACTGAAGTTAATCCATCATTTTTCTTCATAGACTTTGTCCTCCCTATTTCTTAATTCTAGTGGAAATAAACAGTGAAGCCAGAAATTAAAAAATTGCTTTAACATTTCAAATTTCCCTTCTTTAAAAGCATTACTGCCTTTGAATGATATGAATTTGTCTCACTTTAAAGGCTAAACCCTGTGATATACGAGCGTTTAAATGACTTTAAAGAGACACCAACAAACTAAATCGCGCTGCTAAATTGAAAACGCAAAGAAAACGTTATCACATTTTGGTTACAGGAGATCATACAATTATCGTTAAAATATTAAATTTAAAGTTTATTTCTTAAAACTGAAAGAGTGTGTACCAAAGAACAATTAATTTTGAAGATGTTACAAATGAAATGATTTAATAATGTTAAAATATTGATCCAATGTTAGAAAAACGTTGTAGATTAAATTGACAAAATAACAGTCTATATATGAAAAGAAATACAAACTTTCACATAAAACTTATATATCACACTAATGAACTTCTGAGCAACATTCCAACCCACGTACCAACACCACAACAACTTAGAAGACTGAAAAAAATCGACATTCAGATTTATTGCAAAATAACATTTAGCACATTATGATGAGGACAGACGCTGGGCTGTAATCTGAACTAAAGTGTCTTGTACATATTTATACTATGTTGCATTAATTTTGCAGAACTGCACTATACATGTTGTATAATAAAGTTTACAATTTATTAAAAAAAATAAAATAGAACTCATTCACAGTAATTGGTACATTGTGTAGCCTTGTGCATTTGAAACATACGACAGACTATTAGCGAAAGAAAGGACTTCTGGAGAAGCGTCTAGGTAGTCGAGACAAATAGGGAAAAAGAATGTCTAATCAAAAAATTCTAAATAAAACATAAATGGTGGTTTAAGAGGAATTATATGACAGAATATGAACTATGAAGAGGTAGGTAAATTTAGAGAAGCAAAGTTCACTTTAAATGCAAGAAAAAAAATTTATTGTATAAATGACTAAATAAAGGTATTATTAATATTATTAAAATACAGTTTAATTCAGAAAAAGAAATGGATAAACGATGAGCATAGAAAGAAGGAGAACTCTTCCAATAAAATAATTGTAATGGAAAACAAGAACAGCCTTGAAGTTATTTCTAGGGTCCGGATTTGTAGCTCATAAAATCCTTTAACGATTATAACTCCTCGGAAGCCAATCCCAAGCTCTCGTAAAAAATCTCAGGCTGACAGTACCTGGTAATGATCCCCCACCGAGGGTTACATGGACGGCCAAAGAGCGTTCGTTACCTGCAGCCATTCCAGGAAAAAGAGACTTCAAAATTAAAACTCTGGTCCTCTAGATTAAAGTAGAAAGCATAATTTTGTCTCCTTGAAAAAAAACAAAACAAAACAAAAACGTATACCCGAGCTCCTGAAACTTTACACTTGACAGCTATCTTTTCCAGTTGGTCATGCTATAGATTAACAAATAAGAAATGCTGCTTGTTACGTCTTCTAAATCAATTACTAAGCTTTTCTAGTAAGTGCGGTTGATTTCTACCATGCGTTTGTAGGTTAAGTTACTGTGATTTCAGAAATTTGCTGATTTGTAGCAGTTAGGAAATATCCCAAAAAGATCTCGTTCTGAGAATGATTCAGGGACTGAAATTGAATGTTACGTCTAGGTGTTAGTTGGACACAAACTGCTCTTAGATAAGCCACAAATTGTAATGACTCAAAGTTTTTTCTTACGATAGATAAATTCATGATCAAAGAACTATATAGTAAATCTGTAACTCAAAAGTTTGCTCTTTATTATGCTAATGCAGCAATTTAATTGCGGCTATTAATAATTCCCCAGCATAATCATTAATCATTACATATATACTATTAATATAGATGTGTTTACGGTCCTAAATTGAGAAATCTACAATACAAGCAGTTGAGCAATGGCGGCTGTTGCAACGTCGCAACTGCAGCATAACTGTCAAGTGCAATGTATCGGTGTTTCGAGTATATAAAGGAAATAAGAATTATTTGTGACAAATGTTTAAACGGGGGAAAGCATTTCATATTTTCCCATAGTGAATGTACATATTAATAATATGAAATAAACACATTTAGTTTTTGGAACAATGTTTGAATATAATAAAAAGAAAAGAAGAGACAAAGCTTAAAAATGGACAATTTATCATGTTTTACATCAAAGCAAATAATTGAGGAAAAGCATTCCCACCAAAATAGGTATTAACTTTCCGACAGATAAAATCTAAACTGGGTGGGCATACCTAAATTCTCTGACACCTCGCAACAGCTTGAACTGCAAATAAATTTTCTTAATTTTGCTAATGATAAATTAATGTTTATTTTCTCTTAATCTATTACATATACATTAAATTAAATTAAATTAAACAGGAAACATTAAATATTATCAATGTAATCAACAGGTATTGCAACTGTTTTTTTAATGGTGGGATGATAATGACTAATTATTTAAATTAATGTTTAATCAATTGTTTATTATGAAGGAGATGCTTTTGAAAGATTAGATAATTCTGATCTAATTGGTGGTTCTTATCTCAGGAATGATGCCTTCTTCTTTCTCGGTGATAGTTTCCCGCTGTCTTACATTTGCTCCGGCGAGACCCTCTAGCTAGAATTCTAATTATCCGTAGAAAACAGGGAAAGGGGTATTACCAGGATTTTGACAACGAAATGAAAGATTTGTTGTATTGCGCTTTATTGTTCACAGTCTATTGTGTTGGAGGAAGAATCGGTTACTTCCTGGAGAATTTGAGACGCTGTGTATGTCACTTTCGCATAACCGTTACAGCTCTCTTATGACGTCACCAGCAATGCTTCTGTCGCGGCACCTTTTCTGATGCACTGTTCGTTTTCCATCAGTACAAACGTTCAAAACTCAAAACTTTGACTCATTAATTCAGCAGCTAAATTCTCTGACTCCAGTCTAAGCACAATCTTTTATAAAACTTTACAATTTTGAAATTCACAGAAGTAAACTCGAATTACTGGCATAGGATGACTAATTATCTACCTAACTCACTGACACTAAAGTGATACTGAGCTATAAACTAACGCTAAGCTCTCACGCTGGAAACTGAGCTGAAATGAGTTCTGAACACTCTCCCTGAGTACGGATCTGAATACTGACTTGCATTAAAACGGAAGCTGGGCCGCAAAATCACAAGCTTAAATAAACTGTGTGTTCCTTCGGTCTGCCCACGCTATTTTCCCGTTTAAACCTAAGCGTCCAGAAACATCTCGAATAGCCTTCCCAATATACGGGCTTCTATAGGGGGTAAATTTTTATAAGATCCTTCTAGATTCCTTATTGGATCAAAGGTCTACGTGACTTCCTGAACGTCAGCGCAACAACTCCACCGTTAGCTCCTTCCTTGAAAGGTTGTCGGCCTGTCTCTTCACCTAAATATAGGCATAACGTGTTTATTACATCAAGCAAATTCTGTAACATATAAAAGGACCCCGCTTGTCAAGGACACAGCCTTCGTTCTTCCAGGGTGGATATCTGAGGGAGGATTTGTTTACAAAACATATAACAGGTTCTGTATTAATAGTTCAGATGAAGTTAAAGGTCTCTTGGATTTGGTCGCCCGCTTGCAAAAAGGCCACCGGGTGCCTCATAATATTCAGACACATTTTCCTAGAACCAATATTATACTGCAGCCATATTGTAGGAAACACATACAAACTTGGTAGAACAATAATAACCTTACAAAAATGATACATGAGATAACTTTAACCTTACAGCTATGATTGGTATGCACATATAACTTGGCAATAAATAATTTATTCTTTTTCGTTTATTACGGGGGTGTCTACGCCATTATTTCAGCTTTACGTGCTCCCTTAATAAGATATCTTGAACGAGAGACGAAATTTTATTAAGTAGTTCCCATGGACATTTACATTAGAACAACACAATCAGGGTTTACTCTAAAGCTTTGGCAATCTATTCGGTTTTGTGCTAATGATGGCATCGTCATATTTAATCAACTACTCAGGAATGTTCTGTGACATTCTTAAGTCTATCACACTTGATTATGCACTTTATTCAGGCAGGTAACACTCACTTCATAGTATGCTGTAACATTACTTGTTGATTTTAACATTTAGTTTTGAAGTTGCCAATTACGCTTTCACTGGGCTCTCAAGGTACTTAACCTATGTTATATTTCAGTTTGCCCTTATTGTGGTGATTTAAGTGCTCGGGTCCTTATATGTATACTGCTAATGTTTATATTGCTTTTATTAGTACATACTGTTCATACATGTTATATAATATTAACAATTGACAATATCATGGGTGGATGTAAAATGACTAAGTATTCTTTGTTTTCCCCTAATGACCTGTAAGGATTCATCAATTGTTTATGACATCTGCCGATCAGTTTTTCTATTGTTTTGTCATTTAACTCAAAAGTGAGGTTCGCAAATTGAGTCTGTATGGCATATGGGCCTTTATAAAGGAGTTCCATTCTATGTTACCGTCATTCAATCAATTAGACACATTTCTATATCTAATCAACACTAAATCACCGATTTCCGGATTCCATTTGTGTTTACGCCTTTTGACCTTGGAGAGCGCTTCTCAGCCCTCTCTTTCATCCGATGATACGTCCTTACGAATACCTCCTCTTGAGTCGCCCTGTAGTCTCCAGCTGGCAGCGAGGTCGGCAGACCGTGAATAATTGTATTAAGAGTTTTGTTAAGTAATGCTTACCGGGGCTGTTTGGGTCGATGGATTGATGGCATTGTTAAGGACATTTTCTATTATTGGGCAGTGACTTACCCATCCCGAATATTTACGGTGCCATCAAATGCGGAAGTACTATGAAATATTTCTAATTATTCTCTCGGCAGAATTACTTTGCGGGTGGTGCAGTGAACTATTAGATAGTTTGATCTCCAAATGGGTTAACATTTCTCTAAAACTCTTAAAGATTGTTGCATTATGTTAAACGATAGCTTCCATTAATCCGTAGGTTCTTATGAAATTTTCTGTAATCTTTCTTAGGTAAGCCATACTAGTGATTGTTTCCATAGGATATATTTTTGCAACTTTTGTAAACATGTCATATAGGGCCAAAACGTATCTATGGCCGAATTGTCCCCACGGCACCTTCCCATTTATGCCCATCGCCATCAATACCCATGTACTGTCCTTCAGAATGGTTCCTGATTCGATGTTATATTTGACATTAAAAGGTATAGCTTTTTGACAGGTTTCGCAGCAGATATTATTTTCCTGTTTTTTCGAATGAACACAGTTTATTTAAGCTTGTGATTTTGGGCCAGCTTCCGTTCTAAGGCAAGCCAGTATTCAGATCAGTGCTCAGGGAGAGTGCTCAGTACTCATTTCAGCTCAGTTTCCAGCGTGAGAGTTTAGCGTTAGTTTATAACTCAGTATCAGTTAGAGTCGTAGTCATCCCATGCCAGTAATTCGAGTCTGTGAAGTTCAAAACTGCAAAGAAGTTATTTTGGACAAAGTTTTATAAAAGATTGTGCTTAGACTGGAGTCAGGGCATTTACCTGCTGAGTTAATCAGTCAAAGCTTTGAGTGGTGAACGTTTGTACTAACGGAAAACGAACAATGCATCAGAAAAAGTGACGCAACGGAAACATCGCTGGTGACGTCATAAGGAACTGTAACGGTTATCCGATAGTGGCATACACAGCGTCCCAAATTCTCCAAGCAGTAACCGAGTCTTCTCCCAAAACAATAGACTGTGTACAATAAATTGCAGTTAATCACCCAATGCAATAAATCTATTCACTCCATTGTCAACATCTTGGTAATGTCCCTTTCCCTGTTATCTACGTATAAATAAAATTCCAACCGGAGCAACTGTAAGACAGCGGGAAACCATCACCAAGGAAGGAGAAATCATTCCTAAGATAAGAACCACCAAACAAGCAATCGATCGCAAATATCTAATCACTCAAAATATTCTCCTCCATAATAAACAATTAATTAAACATTAATTAAAACAATTAATCATTATCATTCTATCATTTAAAAAACTCTTGCAGTATATACCGAAATTTAACCTAATCTCAAATTAGGTAACAAAAATAAAGCTCGTGGGTTTTACATTATTTATTACCGGGGTTTTACAATAGAGCTGCTGCCTGTCACTTATATTATTTAAAATATATATTCATAAAACCCAAGAAAAACTATAAAATGTAACATATATATACAGGAATAATGATAAAAAAACTAGTTGCACATTGTTATTTTCTGGTGATCAATGGTTCAAGATTCAGATAATTTTGGGGCGCGTGACAAGATAATTAAAAGAGGAATATGAAAAATAATATCTAAATAATAATTTGTATAAAATAAAATACATTATAACAACAAATGAATCAATAAATTTATTTTGGCCCCTGGAAATAAAAAAATAAATAAAAAATTAAAAACTGAAATGAATATATACAGCTTTTAATTTAAACTTTCAGTGGGAAAAACAAATTTAATTTTAAAAAAAAATATGTGAATTTAAAACGAATGTTGATAAAATGTAAGATTCACCTCCTTCATTCCCCATTGGACACTTCGATGTTACCTCTACCTAACATATTTACCATTTTAAGAGAATTCAACGTTCATTATATCTTTTGTATTCTGTCATTAACTGGCAATATATTCCGATATTATTGTTTGAATTTGGACAAAATAAAAAATAATTCTGTCAGTTGTAGGGTTAAAACACGCTTTAATTACAATTTTAATAAGTTAAGTTTTCAAAAGCTCTCCGCAGTGAGGTTGTCGGGGGTCGATAGTCTTGTGGTGTGAATTGATGAAGTTCAGGTCGACCGCCAATACTTTCTCTGGGACTCCGTCTCACGGGTCTTTCGCTGATTTTCGTTGAAGGGGCTCAACGTGGATAAAACAGGTGATAACAGGTGAAATAGAACACTCCACACAACATATGATGAAACTGCTGTTTATTAATCGTTGGATCATTTAATGATCGATTTGTGAATCTCGCCGCTTAGGAATATAACAATCAGAGCAGCATAACGCTTTGGAAACGAGTACTGAAATCGATACTTGGGGCTTTTGCCACAGTTTGACTGAATATTTCTTGCGATCTCAGTCGAGTTACGTACCGAGAAGCTGAGCAATAAGACAAATGCTAGTATAATAGTCGTGCCGAAACGGCGCTTATATAGGCTACTTCATGAAGCTGCCATGTCACTTTTTGGCGCCGTTTTCATAAAACCGTCAGCTATTATTTGCGTTTCAAAGATCTTTCTAACACCTTGTTCGCTAAACATATTTATTGAAAATACGAGCTGGGCCATAGGCTTGCCCTCTGAGGTTTAAAGATATGACTCCCACACAGGTCCGTGTCCTCACTAGCGGTTGAAATTCTGTCGAAGATTTGATTCACACGGCCAGGGAAGGTTATACCCTTTTAAGATGTCTTTTGTCCGTGGCGAATCTTTTTTCTATTGTTGTGACATTTATGGCAGCGTTTTCTCAGAGCGGCTGACTGAGAACGGTTCACCAGAAGAATTTCCAGATACAGTTTCTGTACCTTCCTTACATAGAAATACATTGAGAGAATAATTACACTAAGATTATACTGACGGCGTTTGATTATACAGTTTTAGAGATATTGATATTACTAATTAAAATATCCGTTTCACTAATTATATTAATAAGATATTAGTTCTCAACTGTAATAAAAAGTATGCAAAAGACAAACAAATATTATACATAATAGATATATTGGGGTGGTAACTATGGGCGGTTACTGTTGTTAGCTAGAAAGCAATTGTATTGGAGAGTTAGAGATGTAGGAGAATATTTCGCACTTCAGCCTTGCTCAAGAAGAGACTGTTTGTGTTAAGCTCATAGTGGGGGCCTCTCCAGAAGAAAAGGTTGCGGTTAGGGAGACACCGGGCGGCTAGGATCCATGGGCGGTGAAGCACAGACTTGGGTGTCGCGAACACTACTTCCAGGCAGAACACCCTCACGCCCTAGCCTCCAATGATTTCGAGGCCCTCAGAAGGGCAGCTTCCATACCGAAATCTTTCCCCCGCCACACCGCACCAGCCCACCCTCCTGAAACTCTCAGGCTTGTAACAAATCCAACGTAATGAAATGATATGCAAATGGAAGAGCGGACATTTCGTAGATATGCTAAGCGACCAGGAGAAATCATGATAAAGCCTAAGGTCAGGATAGTCAGACCATAGAGGTTGAACCCAAAAATTTCCGCATACAATTTTCAAGCGTTACAGCCTGAACCCCTCTCCCGAGAGCTAGACAGTAATACAGCCTATTTCAAAACCTAATTAGTATATTTTCCGTTTTTTTCTTGTAGGATTTTGAAACAATATATTATCAAAACACAACTATTATATTAAATGCTCATTGCTATTGGTAGCTTTTATGTTAATATTCAAAAACATTCCAGGGTATCGGGCAACGATAGAAAACAAAAGAAATCATTTAATCTATTTAAATAATTAAGTGTCATAATTATTATATATTTCCATTTTCCTTACGCATAAATATCGACCATTTATTTATTTACTTATTTTTCATTAATTTGCTTTTTATAAATATATTCACCATAATACTAAATATTAATTATGTAACGTTAAAGAATCATAAAAATAAATTAAATTTTATCGATCAATAATTCTCACAAAGAATTTTTATAACGTGACAGTCTATAAAACATGTAATGTTACTTAGGCCTACAATGTGTGAATTACACTCTAACTTTTTTGTCAGATGTGTCAAAAAAAATCCTACCTCAATCTATGAATAACAACATTTACAGTAAATCGTTTTATGCAAATTTTCCAACCTAAATTCCCAAAAGTAATTTAAAATAAATCAGAATCAAAGAACAGACGTTTGAAATGTTTCCTTCTTGAACGTTTTAAAAAAATATGTATGTGTTAAAATGTTAATGTTTGTATTTATGAAAATGTTTTGAAATATTATAGAATGTTATGCACCGTAGTTTAGAGTAACCTATTTATGGTGTTATTTTAGTGTCTAATTAGTCATAAAATATACCAAGCGTGATTCATGGATTAAAAAGGAATTTATAAAATTCACTCATAAGTGTGAACTAGCAACATTGTAGACAAAAGTACTTGATTAACAATGCACAATTTAGAAAAAAATGAGATATAAATCTTTACATTCATTTTTTTTCAGCTACCATATGTGCTTACTGTTTTACTTGTAAATTATCATTTATGATTTATACCATTTAAAGAAAGTAAATAGCTACTTGTGTAATTAAAAATAAACATTAGAGTAAAAGATCATGCTATCATTTTTATTTTAAGTTTTATTTTCAGCGAACCTTGTCTATGTATTCCTTTTGCAATTAAAGCAATAAAATCATTTCTGTGAAATGTCAACAAATTTTGAGAAAATAATTGTTCATTTTTTTATTTTATTGCTTCTTCCAGACTAATATTTGTTCGTTTTTTAAAAGAATGTTAACGACAAAATTTATTAATTTATTCCTTTCTATGGCAACTTCATGTTCGTAAACTGCAAGAGTAAATTTGTTAGGTTGCAACTGGTTACATTTTATTTTCACAAAAAAGTTAAATTTATTTCCCATAGCATTAAATAGAATTTATATATTTACTCGTAATAAAGTATTTTATAATCTGTGTGAATTAATATATTAGGTTTTATTCCATCCTGAATGCTTAAATGTTCACATCTAAGGCAAATTTATTGTAATTTTAAAATATTTGAATTTTCAGTGGAACAATTAAGGAATTCCGAGCGTTAATATATTATCTAATTTAAAATAAAATTCGCTTTGAATAGCTTATATACGAAGGCTGAAGAAGAAAAGTACTGATAATACAACCCCCTATTGCTTATCAATGAGTGAAAGCATTGCCATTCCTGGCATTGATACAGATAAACCAGAACTATTGTTGGTATTGCAGAACTTACAAATGAACGCATGCAAAGATCTGAAAGTAGAATTGCAAAGAGCACAGCCCTAACATACTCTATGCTTTCTAAGTTTGAACAAAGGGAATGGATCAAAATGAAAAAAGACAGAGCATCTTTAGGAAGCATTTGCAATAATGCTTCTCTATATTGAACGGTGGCACTTTGGGTGTCCGTGTTTCGTCAAGGACAATATAGTTTGGAAGAGGCATCACGTGCCCTGACACTGCAGTACATAATGAAGCGTAAAGTTATTTGAATATCTGCAGGAGGTAGACATATGATGTGAAGGAATGGGCTGCAGAAATACAAATGACTCATCTGAGAATATGCCAGTCTGGGATATCAGAAAATTACAGCCGTTGTTCACGTTTAGAAATGACACAATTACATCCTTGTAGGCTACCATTTGAACTACACTAAGGAAGGTGGCACGTTCACTGCACTGGATAAAACGTAAGCGTGATTTTACAAGCCAGAACTAAAACGCCAGTCCAATGAATGGCGGCACTCATCAAATCTCTGACGCGAAAACCTTTACCACAAAACAGGAACTTAAAAGGAAAACACCGCTCATTGTCTTGCATGACAATTTCCGGTATAACATTACTACTGCTGTGAGGTACTCGAACATCATATTTACCACACATGAGCCCGCGACTTGTATCTCTTTTCCGTGTTAAAGAAGCCACTCAGATGAAACTGTCTCCTTAACCTTGTATCAGTAGGGCGCTCGTTCGTTGACATTAGGATTTTGATTTTTGATTTCGTTTTATTTATGGACGCGCTTTAACATCTCAGGTCATCAGCGTCCCATTCAAATCAGGGTGTGAAACGGCCGACAAATTTTGCTCAGAGGCCTCTCTTTCAGGCTTGAGGTTCTTTTTCGTGCCGTAAATGTACGACACGGGACCCACGGCTTTACTTCCCTTCCGAAGGAAGTCATACTTAGGATTTTTACGCCCGAAAAAATCCATCGGTCCTGGCCGGGTTCAAACCCGCGATCTTGGGTATAGGAGTTGACATTAGGAAAAAACATACTGCTCTAGATATTCAGTGTCTTCCAAACTAAAGTAAACAGTGATAATTGGGGGCTACAATGCAGAACGTGGCAGTATGCTGGTTTTGAAATAAGTAAATAGTTTCTCAAATATGAATGCATTATCAACTTTTCTCCAAAACTCGTGAATTATGCAATCTTAGCTTTATTATACAATTTTTACAAATATTACATATAGTGCATATACGTTTTGTACAATAGGTATATACTACCTATTTAGTGAAGTGCAAAGCTTTGGTAAATAACTTTCCTTTCTAGACATCTTCATTTTCTAAAAAATTTGAAAAAAAGCAAAAATATTGCAATATTCAGTACAGCCTTGCTTTAATGGCAACGAATAAAATAGTTCAAAGTTTAAGAATTGGGGTTCTAGTTATTAACAATGCAAATGTCTCTTTACGTTCACTGATAGAGCACTGCAGGTTTACTTCAATGTTTACTTACTGTATCGTCATGACGAGGTGAAGCCTGCCGTCATAATATCAGACAGCTGTCCCGCCAGAACAAACACCGTATCTCATTCTGCGCTGTATTACAGCAGTTAAACACTGACACCAAATTTGACAGGTACAAAAAAGCTCACGCCTCTTCTGGGCGAGTGTAACAGACAAGCTAACTCAAGCGTGGATAATCTAACCACTACTTCTTCTTTCTTATCACTTTAAATTTGTGGTGAAGGTACTGGTGGCACACTTGGGGAGTTAATGTAAACGAAAATATGAGAAAAAGAACAAAGACAGCATGAGAATTTATTCTTGTTTTAGTTCACCTCCACATCTGGATTTTGATGTCATGTATTTTTATGCATAATTCTGTAACACATTGTAAATGAAAGGCTGAAAATATATGAATACTAAATTGAGTTCAAGAAATAAAATATCCTGTCCTAAATATCACCCAGGAGTTTTATTATAACTATTCTAAGAATAGTAAATGCTTAAAATTCGTTCACAAGATATTTATAATTTTGTACAGTCATTAATTTTAATGACTGATAGACATTTATGAAGGCCTAACTACCAGTTCAGAAATTGTGAGTCTGAAATAGATCTGCAATATCTATATACATACTTATGCCAAATGAGATTTAAAAATTCTAATTCCAGGCTTTATTATTATTATTATTATTATTATTATTATTATTATTATTATTACAGGAGTACATTTTTATAATTCCAACCTGCAGCATACGAGTATGTAATACGAGAGTCGATTGGCTGGAGAGGTTAGGTCTTTTTTTCCTATCACAATTTTATGATATACTTTGGTTTGTTGCTGCGATTAATTGATTCTTAATTGATTCTTGTTCGCGGGTTTGTGTGAAAACAGAGTTGGCGACACTGAAAAGATAAAATGCATGTTCAAGGAGTAAAATGATTACCGTAAAAAAAATACGATATATTCATAGTAATATGTGGCTGTAATTGTTGAAATTCATAATTTTGTTAACATTTCATTAACATAAAATATGATTAAATGAAAGTTTGCAAAATATTTCATCAAGACAATTGTTAACCCATTATGTTCATTATTAACCCGCAAGTGAAACAATTTCATTATTATACCCCTTCACATAAAACTTGCAGCAGTAATTTTATTAGATTTTTATTACCTTGAGATGGTTTAGGTTTACAACTAGTTTATTTGTAGTCGAGCATGGGTATTTTGCTCATGGTGCATTTCGATTTATTTTACTGGATATTACTTTAATTTATAGGAAATAAAAGTACTGCATTTAGGTTAAATATATCTATGGATTTTTCATCTCTTTCCAAGAGCATGCTGTAACAACAGGATCTCTGAAAAATTAAAAAAATGTGCAGTGCTCCTTGATTTCTACTAGTCTCCTCCCCGTTCTCATTTTAATACAAATAATTATATCGTTCTAGTTCTTAGAAATCAAGCAAAAATAACATACAAAAGAAATCGTTGAAGTCATTTCACTAAATGGAAAATATTCTCAACAGGATGATGGTAGCAATTTTTGACTTCGGTATACAAAAGAAAACGAAATGTTTAGGATAAAAGGAGGCTTTGGAGGTCAATGAACTTCAAAATAAAGAACAACCTTCATATGCATGTCCATTTCGGTTACAGAATCTTCCTCCACATTGTTTGTCAACTAATAAATAAGACAAACTTATGACATAAGTATATAACCGCTTTAAAGTAAGTGATCAGAATTTTCATATAGTGCCCACTCTTGAGTAAATTTTATATCTCCAAATATTTTTCTTCAGATAAGAGAAGAGGCAATAGTCTTATGTTGTAGAGCGAGTGTAAGCCTCTGTCCTTGACTAATCGCTTTGCAACAATGAACTGGAGGATTGTTATTGAAGCAGGCGAAAATAGTGACTCTGTATTCTTCATCTCTTGTCCTTTATGGTCTCACGCAGGAATGAAGTACAGAAATCTGATTTAATGATGGCATTCTTTTCGTTCAAGTCAATCAAGAGAATTCCCCAGAAATTGAATTTTGCATCACTCCACGATTTTCTTTGGAAAGTGGATCGCAATAATTTCATGTCATTTGAAATCAGCAAAGCTTTCAGGAGTAAGTCATATGAGCTCTTTCGGAACTGGGGAAAGAATCAAGAAACTCACCGAGCTATGACCATAATATAAAGTTCTTTGCGAATGAATGTTGTAACAAAATCTCCAACTTTCCTTTTTTAAGTTTAGTTGCCTGTCACTGAGCAGTTCCTCCTCAACAAGAATGCTGATGATCAAGGGGACCAATTTCGATGTTCTCTCTCTAGAGGAACTGCTTACACCATTCCTTCAGAGCGAAACATAAACCATAATCTTCCGAAACATTTCTAACCAATTTTTTGGACAAAGCCCTTCTTTGGTGAAAAAAAGTTATCACAGAGTCATACTCAAATTTTAGAGTTACACATGTTCCTATCTTTCCAATACATCTAGAAATTGACACGAATTTTGTGCGTCAGGAACCTACCTTGAGAGCACACAAACAATTGGATGCAACCCCATAAGGTTTTTCCATAAAAATACACGCGTTTAATGCATAGCTAAGAAAAACATTGGGTGATTGTAGACCTGCCGAATCGACCAGTGGCACATAGTTGCGCACCAATTGTCGATCTGCAGAGAACGTGCTGATTAAATGAGGAGTCTATTTGCATATTTTTCTATTCCCTCCAGCTGTTACTCTCTGTAGTCACACCCTGTCTGGTGGGGCATTTGTTTCACACGTATGTATCGAATACGACATATGCTGTGCATTATTCAGAAACATTGTCAACCTGTCAAGCGTATCAAAGTTCAATGTGATTGCTGCGGTCTTACACTTTTATTTGGTTAGTAAAATATTTGTTGTGTCAAAAAACCCAATAAATATTTCTACATCCTGGCATCGAAAAGCTGAACAAGCTATATGCGAACGAACTGAAGACGTGTGACCCTTAGTATTGCAGAGTAGAATTGGATGGGCTCTTGACTAAAGAAAAAAGTGTTTGGTGTTATTCAAGGAGGAGGAATTTAAATCAAATATCTATTTAAATGACACTTTATATTAATTATACAACTGTTAATTGAACTTCAGTAAATGCGATTGCATTAAATAGTTAGAAGTATATACATCTATATAAGTGTGTCACGGGTTTTCCAGGACAGCACCTAACCACTAGACCTGGACAACCCGGATTCGATTACTGGTACTTGCTTAAGATTTTTTTTTAAGTTAGGGGTATCTGAAACGGGGTCCTCCCAGCCTCCTGAAGAGCTGCCTGATGGAGGCGTCCTTCGATCTAGAAAGTCGCGTGACAGGAGACCGGCGGCTGATCGCATGCCCTACAATACTGCCCTCTATCAATGAAGTCGTGAGACGGAGGTAAAGGAAGCAAAGGTCGCCGTGGCAGGCCATGGCCGATTTCGGGTTATAGTGCTATAGAAGAAGACAGGCTTGTCAGAGGTCCTTAGGCAACGGACTCGTGAGAGCGACAGGTCTGTGATTGCATTTCTGTCAGGACCATCCTCCCTGGTTTTTCCGAGGGTTTCTCAGTCCTCATAAATGGCAAATGCAGGGGAGGTACCCTAAAACTAAGACTTTCTTTAAAAAAGAATCCTTTCCCAGTTACCCATTTTATCTAATGTACCATTAGTGCCTACTTCAGTAGTAAACACTATTTAAAACGATTACAGGTCCTAAATAAAATATTAAATAAACTATAAAAATTAAAAGTTTAAATTTTGTTTGGAAAACTAAAAAGCATATCTATTTTACTGTATTGTACTGTACTGTAAACCAAGTGTTTTATTTTTCTTTTTGCTATTCTTTTATTAGCTAATTACGAATTTGTTAGGGTCTGTAAAAGTAGAAAAATGCAAGTTTTTATAAATTACATGTTATATTTATTCAAATAAATTACAAAATTTCATTATATTTTTATGCTCCTGCTTCCAAGGAGTTTATATTCACATGTTCACACTTATCCATACTGTTTTGTATTATACGAGTGTAGTTCTATTTTATCTCTTTATTTTTCAGCATATTATATTCCACCTTTCTCAAATATATCTTAGAATTTACTGCGATTTATGAATTTGTATATTTACTCATACGCTCAGGTCATCGAATACCAAATGTGGCAATATTTGCATTGCCATAAAGGAAAAATTTTCCCTTGTGATTCTCATCTTCAAATTTCAGAAAACATCTGCTTTTTAGATTTAATGAAGCAGGAACTGTGACGTCGGAAATTATCTGATGATGCACTTAAAAGTACTTTAAACGCTTTTCTTGCCTAGCAGATTCTACTAATTTAAAATCATTCATAACGCCTTTTCTTCCCAAAGAGTTAATCATGTCACTATTTTCAACCTTTTGTTCAATAAAGAGTAGTAATATCTTAAATGTGTTCTTTAAAGAAGATATGCTCTAACTTGGAAAATAAAGTGACAGATGCCTTACATAATAATGTAAGTTTATCTCATTTTCTACACTTCTAAAGTTAATCCTTCGCAATGTTTTATTATGTGCTGGGTATGAAATTGCAGTTTATTAATGCTAATCGCTTCTTACTGTTTTAAAGTTATAATATCGTAATTTTCAGAAATTTTCGTTATTACTGCATCACTTTATTCAAATACGTGTAAGCTTGATACTTATATAATGAACATATTTTATTGGACTTATAAAACAACTCGTTTCTATAACAAGGTCAATGACATATAATGAAATACTATGGAAAGTCATTAAGGACATATAATGTAAAAAATAAGAGTACTGGATTCAAGAATATTCTTATTTCTCAACATAATCCTCCTGTATACTGAGACACATGTCCCATCATTTTACAAACCCCTGAAATATACCAGCAAAAACTTCTTTGGGCTCAGGTGGTGACTTTCCTATCTACAGCTTCATTGTCGGGGAAATGTTCACCCCAAAAGATGATGAAATCGCTTGAAGCATGGACGTGACTACATGGTGAATGCTCGTGGACTTCCCAATTGAAATTCCGTAGTTGTTGGTAATATGTGGACGGCTTTGTCAAGAGCAACGTGCTTTTGATGAGTTCTTAATGCTTCCGTTGAATGAACTTGCGAAATTTCCCGAGGATGTTAATGTTTACGCTTTGTCCTTGAGGCTGGAATGCGGTGCGCATATGTCCTTGAGATACCACAAGACTGTGAGCTTCACTTTCCGGGGGAATGGTATCAATTTAAACTTTTTTCTTTCCCGCAGGCGACGCAGGATGTCTCCACTGCATTGCCGCACGCTTTGTCACGGGTTGGTAATGGTGAGTCCAAGATTCACCACCTGCGACAATCGTGTTCATCGTGGTAGCGACTGAGATGCTGTAATGCCAGAACCATTCTTTGTATTTTGTGTTGTGGGGTCAGCATGAGCGGCACCATGTGAAAACCTAAGGGTCATGCTTGATGAGGTAGGTCATGCCTTGTGAACAACCAATAGCTATAGTGTCTATACTTACGCTTCTGTCTGCTCCGTAAGTCTTCAACCTGTTGCAAATTCGCCTCTGTGGCAATCTTTATAGGCCGTCCGACGCAGTGTTCGTCTTTGATACATGTCCGCCCTTCAGAGAACTTCTGCATCCAATTGTATACAGCCTAACATGACAAGCCCTTTTTTCCGTAGATCGGAAGCATTTCTTTATGTATATTCTTTGATGCTATATATTTTCATCACAAAGAGACGCCACCATATTGCAACTGTTGTTTCACTATTGTAAACATCGATTGTCTCGCGTCAAATGTCAGCAATTGCACCGAAATAATGATTTAGTGGCAGTATCCTCAGGTGCTCCATACACACACATAGTACCCCATATCAATTTGTAATTTAATAACTCATTCTCGTATATAATAAATATTTCTACTGAAAATATTGTTTCATTTCGCCGAATAGCAAAATAAAATTAATTTAGTTATTAATGTTTTATATGCTTAAGTTTATTGAAATTTAGTGAAGTTCAGATTAATTACTGTTATTTTATTGTTTAAAATATTATTTCATTTTCTTCTTGACAATTGCAGTCTCTGATTTAAAAATCCATATTATTTTCTCTCTTCACAAGTTACTCTAATTTCACCACCATCATTAAATTTTACAATATCTTGTATATCTTCCAACACCCATTTTGATCCTTCACTAGTCTCTTTTTTATTCCTTTCTCCAAAGTCTCATCTTCCAATTCCCTTTCTGTCTTTGTTCTAATTATTCCGTGTCCACATTAATAACGATCTTTTCTTCTTTTTCTTTCTATAGGAAACCATTCATACGCCTTCTTCGGCAATCTATTTCCTGCCATTATTTTTATACAAGAAAACCATCTTAAGCGCTTTGTTTCGATTTTCTCAAATAAGATATATAACTAATTTTTTCTCATGTTACACTATTTCTTGTTTTGTCTTTCCATGATATTTTTACAGAACGCCGCTAAAAAGCAATTTATGTAGAATATAGTTTTGTTTTAATTTTTATTTCAATTTCCAGTTCATGTATTCATTATGTTCATTATAATAGTGTAGTATATATTCGCTTTAGTTTTAATTGTATCTTTACCCACCAAATACGGAGTACTGTTTAATTTTGGTATTGGTATTTCTTTGTTAATTACGTCAGTTAAATACTTTGCGTCGTTTCTATTCTTAGTTATTTTGAATGTAAAATATATGTATTCATCCCAGTATTTATATTTCCTTTTTCATATTACAAAATTACATTCTGTGTGTTTGATTCTAACGTATTTGTTTTGTTTTATTAAGATAGATATTCCATTCCCATTTCTCATATACTTCTAAAAGTATGGGTTTCATATGTCCCATAGATTCATAATCTTCTGGTATTAATAATTGCAGCAAATAAAAATGAAATAGTCTCCCTTCTTAATAACAATTTCACGTGTGGGCATTTCAGTCAAAGAATTTTGTAGTATATTTTAAATAAAGTGGGCAATAAAGAGAATGCTTGATTTAACATTTTATTTATTTACTGTCATTATTAACTTAAATACATAATACAGGACATAGTAAAAATTATCAATGGAATGATACTGCTCGCTAGCATAGAGTTCCTTCAATTTCTTGAGCTTGAACACTAAAAGTTTCTGACAAGCCAAAGGGAGAGATTAGCGTAATACATCCGGTTTCCAGTGTAAACATTTGCAACGCGTTCAGAGTAGAAAGTGTGTTCCGTATATTTGCTTTACGCAGTAAAAGGCCATTTCGCTTTAGCGGTTCTAAAATAGGAAAATGTTTACTCCACGTTTACTTCTACATTTTAGCTTACATTCCGAAGTGAAAACATGCGCTCTCCGGCAACTTTATTTCTTTTTATCTGTGAGAGAGCTAATAAAAGTTTAAAGTTTATTTCGAAATGAATTCAACCATTGGCAACAGCAACCATGATGAAAACAACGTCATGTTCTTGCCTAATGGTGCAGATTCTTGAAGGAACAGTGAAGCTCTGCAGTTATCAAGTATTTATCATATAATAATGGATGATATTAAATATATGTTAATTGGTACCTACCTTTAAATTAGTTCCACAAACATTTAATACACGTATAATTTTGATAAAAGTTTGTAGTTTATGGTAAATTTTTATAAAATAGTATTTGAATAATGTTTAGCGCCGGTTTTGACAGCTGAGACACCTCAGGTGGTAGACATTGATGATACATTAGATGAAATGATATAATAGGAAAGTATATATATACTTTTTAAAGGAAGAAAACGTTCCAGACCATAGTTTAGCGTACCTCCCCAACATTTGCTATTTATGAGGACGGAACACCTGGAAAAAACCTCAATCAGGAAGGACAGTCCTGGCTGGAATTGAACCCCAGACCTCCCGCTCACGAGTCGGTACTTTAACGACCACAACTACTCGTGGCTATTATGAAATGGTACAAAATGTCTAAGTGGCATCATAACTATTAGCAAGCATGATTCTTGCAGCGCGATTTCAGCCAGATATGCGTTTATTTAGCGTTTGAAAGTCTTCTCTGAATCAACCACTGTAACACCTGTTCTCAAAATAGGGGGGGGGGGAGACGAGAGACACACGACGTTATGGAGCGACTTTAAAAACGAGATAATCCAGAGAAACTCCAAATATAAAAGCATCTCGTCTAACAAAGACGACGCTTTAAGTGTGAAACCCTGAACGTATACGTCATCATCCAGTTTTTTTTTTTTTTTTTTGCTGCCAAAGTAAATCAGTATTATTTTTAATTATTGTCTTTCTTGATTTTCTCAGTTTTAAATTCAGGTCAAGGTCAAGATTCGAACCTCTCAGCCTTTCGTGCAGACACTCTAATTAACTAAGCTATCGTGTCCTTTCCAAGCATTGTATCACGAATCTTTATCTGATTCTATATATCGAGACTAAGTTTTCTCCATTGTGAGAGATTACTTCCATGAGGCCACTCGCTACGAGTACTTATGGCGCATGCTTCTAGTTTAACTACCAACTACATAGTTGTTTATATTTACATACAGAAATAGTTATTTCACATAGACTTGTGCACAACATTAGTTGGAAAGGAAGAATCAAACTTGAAACTTTTAGGTCACGACCAGATTACAAACCACAGATCTTCAACTTTTTCATGATGACGCTCTAACTCATTTTGCTACCGTGTTCTCCTCCAAGCACGAAAACACGAACCTCTCTCATCTCTTTTTCAAATACGACTCTTCTTTCCAACTAATGTTCTAATGGCCAATGTGAAATTTATTTCTGTATTGTATGATCATTCTGAAAATGAAACTTTTAATCTAAATTTTCTACTGATACTTACGAGGGTAGGTTCATAAGTTTCCGGCCTAACCATTTTCTAGGTATGATAAAGGCAAAAACTTTGTTTCATTTTTCAATATAGTTACTCTTTACTGCAATACACTTCTCACATCTTTGAATTAACATTAACTCCATTTTGAACATGTCACAATTTTCTTTATGCTACTATATCTCAACAATTGAACACAGCGGAGCGGAGGTTAGAGCTGCAATTATTTACTTAACAGCATAGGTATGACACCAGATAAGGCTTTTGTGAAGGGGATACTCCTTATCGTGCAGGCCGGAAACTTATGAACCTACCCTCGTATATTGTCTTCTCTTTAACATGTCCCTCATCCAAGTTGCTCCACTCTCTATCTCATTCAGAGCGGGTTCTTCCTCAGTACTTCCTTCTTACCGATGCACGCTCTTCTGCAAGTGTTCTGTCGTTTCATCTTTTTCTCGGAAAATTCTGTACCTGTTTATCTCTTTTGTCTAAGTTAGCTAACGTTTTGTTTCCATCTGAGATTTGCTATGATCATTTGCTATGTTGCTTGTATCCTTTTCTGTTCAGATATCCTTGTTCTCTTGTATATTTGGCAATGCTGGGCTTTCTGGATCTTATTGAATTTGATTTGTGTCTTCTTCTGTCCTCGTTTTGCTCCAATCTTCTCCTTGCTGCAAGTGTTTTAAATGCTGAAAGCTCCATCCATAACTAAGAGGTTCTTCAATTCAATTCTAATTTACTTTATGTTAATAAATACATGTAAATTTTATATCGTTTCTTTTCGTGACCAGATTATGAGAAAAGCTGACCTAAAGCACGAAGTAAGAGAAGAAGAAAAGAATCCTTTGAGAGAGAGAGAGAGAGAGGGGGGAGGGAGGGGGGAACATATCAGAAAATAACATTTTTTTAAATTTTTAAATAAATCGGAATTTGTTATGTGTATACTTATTAGTATTAATATCCTAAAATATGAAACTGGTGAAAACACTCCGACTATGTATTTTTGAATGTAGCAATTAGTTCGGCAACAAAGACGCGTAGTTTTGTGTAAAAGAGATATAAACAAGTCACCTATAGGAAAGGTTTCTCCAATATAATGCCTAATTCATAATTGAAGGATATCATGGGTTTGTATACTCTTGCTTTTGGTGCAATGTGTTTCACGACAAACATGCTCTCGCCTGTTATTTTCTTGGAATAACGTATGTGTTACATTATTCCAATGATAAATGCAGCAGCTATTATGACGCTTTTGCCTTAGGGCCAGCGGTTCTTACGAGCAACACTTTAGAAACAGCATGATACAGTTCTGAGCTATACAATAGCTTTATGCCTTGCCACTCCTAAACAACGCTAGAAGCGGAACGTTTACTGAATTCTTGCCAGAATGCTGAACACACTCTGAAGTCTTCTTTTGAATAAATGTTATGAGATAGTGTGAGTTAGAAGGTCTTATATTTCTTATTTTAGTATAACTGATTTTATTGTACGATATATGAAGTGAATTCATTCTTAAAATAACTGAAAAATCATACATATTAGAAATATACACGTGTAGGTCTATAAGTTTCCGGCCTCGTCGATAAGAATTGTCGCCTTTAAAAACCCCTTATCTGGCCATACCTTATCTGTTAAGTAAATAATTGGAGATCTAATTTCCACTCTGTTGTGTTCAGTTGTTCATATATAGTTGCATAAAGAAGGCTATGTATAGAAGATGATCTATTCATAATGCAGTTTCGAGTTGTTAATAAGTTCTTCACAAAAGAAAGATTTACTCCAAATGAAATTAAACAGCAATTGGAGGTATCCCCCTCATATTCTACTGTAAATGAATACGCGAAACTTTGAATGGGTCGAGAAAGCATTGAAGACGAACAGCTAGCGGGTCGGCCCTCGGAGGTGCTCATTCCTGAAAACATCGCTCTTGTGGAAGGAGAAATTGTGGAAGACCGGTGGCTCAAAGTTACAGAAATAGCAGCAAGGTTGGGTCTTTCTAAACCAACAGTTCTTCGAATTATACATGAATAAGGTTGTCGGTCTTGGTGGTGTAGTGGTTACCGTACTTGCCTCCTAAACCCAAGATCGCGGATTCGAACCCGGCCGGGACCGATGGATTTTTTCGGGCGTAAAAATCCTAAGTATGGCTTCCTTCGGAAGGGAAGTAAAGCCGTGGGTCCCGTGTCGTACATTTACGGCACGAAAAAGAACCTCAAGCCTTAAAGAGAGGCCTCTGAGCAAAATTTGTCGGCCGTTTCACGCCCTGAATTGAATGGGGCGCTGATGACCTGAGCTGTTAAAGAGCGTCCATAAATAAATCAATAAAAAAAATTAATAAGGTTAGTGCAAGATGGGTGCCTAGACTTCATTCCTCAGTCCAAAAGCAATCATCTGTTGTCAGGCATTTTTGGAGCTCTGCAGTGGCAACGAGAAAGAAGTTCTTCAAACCATTGCTACAGGAGGTGAAACTATGGTCTACTATGATCCCTTGAATCAATGGAGTGGTGTAAACCTGGCGAAGCACCGCCTCTAAAGGTCAAGGTCAAGTTCACTCAATCAACCAAGAAGATCATGGCCACAATCTTTTGGCACTGTGAATGAATACTGTTCATTAGCTTCAAGAAGAGTAACACCATAGTAAATGGGGAGAGTATGTATATATATATCTACACACACACACGCATATATACATATATATATATATGTGTGTGTGTGTGTGTGTGTGTGTGTGTGCAAATTTAGAATTTTAAACTATGAGTTAAATTTGAAGGGACAAGAGGTCTTAAAAGAGGATCTTCTGTGGAAGAAAATATGAGAATCGTTGCTTTAGGTTACTAAGTTTTCCAACTTCTTAATAATGGTTGAACAATCTTTTCTTTCCGTATTAGATCTTTAGTCTTCTTTTTTTTTTTTTTTCAATTTACTACTAGCCAAGTACCCATGCCCGCATTTGCCTAGGTGACCAGATGAAACCGCGAAAAAAACCAAGGTCAGAATGTTCGGCCCCAAGAGATTTGAACCCCGGTCTTCTCGACTCTGGGTCCGAAGTGATGAGAACTTGAGATTTCAAACAAATTCAGCCTAATTGTTGTCAATTTCTTTCACAAAATCTTTCATAACATCACATTGATGTAAATATTTGTTCTCATTGCCAACTGATGAGATACTAAAACACTTTCCTATAGTGATGCTTTGTGTTCCTGTTATCCTAAATAACAAAAATTCGTGCACTCAAATGCCAAATATTTGAATCACCATAAAGGTATGCCAGCTATACAAGAGTACATGACTTTACGTAAGAAGTAATTGGAATAGTGTACCGTAAAGCTACACTCTGCATTTTTCATTCTGAAGTTTTTGTGACAACAACGTAAAAGTTTAATGTTTCTTTTTCAAATCAACAATATGAGCTACAAATAAATGTTCATCCCCTGGTTTCAATGGTCGAGCCATCATTTGCACTGAAATTATTTTTCATGAATGGAAAATCATCTACTTGCATAATCCGCACTATGAAGAATCGCATTTTAAATTGGAGCTATTGATAAAAACTAATTCCCATTGTGCAGAAGATCAACCTTCACTAATATTTTATGGACCTAGGAACAACCGCTACACATCTGGCTCCTATTGATGTCCAAGAGCTCTATAACGAACTATTTTTTTTTTTTTTTTTTTTAAAACACTGCACTTTTTTCTGATTTTTTTAAAGCTACAGAGAAAAATCGTGAATATTTTTGTTAGTATTTTTATGGAATAGTTTCCAATTTTATAGAATGAAACTTAAAACATAACACAACTTATAAAATAATGTTCTATGTTTTTATGCCTCCACAACAATAAGGGTTAATCTGTTTATTTATGTGCTGCATATTAATCTGGTGAACAACATGTAATATCCTTGAGCTTAAGCACATTTAAATAACAACAAAAAATTTCAGCTACAATAGTAATATTACAGGAAAGTTATTTCAGATGTAAAATTTCTAATTATGTATGTTCTAGTATGATTCAGCATAAATACACAAACGTGGGTCCAATGCTGGGCACAGTAAGCGCTCTGTCAAGAGCATGCCAATCGTCTATCATAACAGACAGTTCCCGGGCTGACTGGGTAGTCAGACGCAGTTTGCTATTATGAGACCAAGCATTATTTCTGTTATTACAACTAATTTGCGATTACATACCTAGCTCAAATCTTTGTGATATAATCGGTTTTTTCTGCTTCAATATTATTAAATACAATGTATTTTAATGAAGGAAATTTTATAATGCAGTACATTATATTGAAATGTACAGTGCGATCAGTTGTGTTTCCCCCGGAGTGTTTTGCTTATGGTCGTTAGCCGGTTTGTGGGCCAGACGGTTCTTGGTGATTAGGGGGAGGGTAAAACAATAAAACAAACCAACTATACAACAATACATAAAGCGAGTCAATAGGCTCATTACTTACCAAATTATCAAATGAGGTGCTGAATCTGTCCGCCTTCATTCTCCACACATTTTTGGTATCTCTACAGATTACTCGCTGTAGTTCACTTTGAAAAATCCGGACAATTTCCTACGAATATTAACTTTCAGTTCTTGTATGGTGCGCAGGTTCGTCGTAAATATAAAACTGTTAATTCATTCCAGAGGTAATAATCACAGGCTGTTAAATTTAGTAGCCTTTTGCACAGACCCATATGAAATTCTCACTTTTTGTGCAAGACGACAAGAGATTTTCTAGGAGAATTTTCTAAACGATTACCAATGTCAAATAATCTTTCCTCGTTGAGAAGCCTATGCTTCTCGTTTGTTTCTTTAGGCTAAAAAAGTCCAGTTTCCTGAAATGTATTGTTGAAATTATGAACTGTTTTAAGATCTGCAGTGCCTACATCGGGAATCTTGCTTGAAACAGTTCTCGAACTTCACGAATTGCATTAAAACAAACGAATCTACATAAAGACACGATGTGCCGTTGTAAACACACCAGGCATTATTAAGAAACGAACCCACACTATATACACACCAGAGAGCAGCTGTGCAACAACTGCGACGGTCAGCAAAGCCAACAAGTAAGCAAGCAGGCAAACCAGTGGAGGCTGGCTCATAGGAAAAGCCCCGCCCCGCTAGGAGAAGTATCACTGATCGCACTATACTAGAAAGCAAAAATAAGTGTGCAAGAATAGCCCCTATACTGTAGAGGAACTTAAAAAATATCAGAACAGAAATTTGAATATTTATGGAAGGGGAGTGACTGTGTGTGTAAAAGGAAATTTCATTGAAATGTGTCAAGTGTTACTATACGCGAACAACTCTTAGTATTCATTATGAAATACAAGTAATTATTGTATATTGTAATTTGATCCAATTTTTAGGGTTAGAAATTCTTTGGTAACTTGACAATCGACGAAAATGATGAATGACGAGACCTTGAACCCGCACGGTTTACTTTTAACTGGGACGAAGGGTAAAAATATCTTCTTGTTATACATTGATACAAATATAATTATCTATATATTTATTTCCTACCTGATTATACTATTTTAAGTCGCACAGGATGATCCCTAGATGTTTTAGATTCACCACGCTGAGCGGCATTGCTGTACAAAACGTGAGTGAACCGATTCAAATTAAAGATATTTCAGCTATTTGTTAAATCAAAGGACCCTGATTGGATTCCTTAGTGCCAGAAAGCAGTCCAATTGAGAGCCACACGTAACACAAAGCCGTTAAAATCAGTAGCGTGAGACACCTTAAGTACTGACTTTCGGCGGTCATGGACGACAGTGACAGGAAACAATTGACAAACTGGTCAAAGAGAAATGCCGCACGAAACACAATTGAACTTGTGATGCAGTAAACACGGGAAAGCCAGCTGTGACCACGGCTTGGTTACAGAAAGGTATGCGCCCGAGAACATAGAGGTTCGAAAACTATTTGCTCGGAACTTTCATAACCCTACACCAAGAGGGAGAGATGTTTCGTCGTAAGGAACGGAGCCTTGGTCATTTGTGGTCACCATCGTGCGGATTACGACCAGCTGAAAGTGAAGAGAGAAAAAATGCGCTCCGGTTGTGTGCTCAGAAACCGCAGAAATAAATTTCACCAGGTGGATTCTAATTCACAAAGGATGCAATTGCTCAAAAATAAAAATTTTAGTTAAAAAAATAATAGGAAAGTGTAAGAAATGAACAGGAATATTTCATGTAAAATATATTAGTTAAGTTTTTTATTAATAGAAGTTCAAAAAACATTTGGCACTCTAATTTCGTATATTTTCTATTTTGTTTTCTTCTTTCAGCTTCGCATGTCTGTATTTCTAATTGCATGTATCTACTTTAGTTACTCTGACCAAAGAATCAATGAATTTAGAAACCTCATCTGAGCTGCTTACAACTTTGCTATTTCTCTACTTCTCAATTTATTATCATTTTTGTAAAGTTCTTATTTTTTGTTTTGTCTTTGTCCTTAATTTTTATTAAAGTGTTTGGAACACAAATAGTAAAACTTTTCAATTGCATCTCTATCGATAACAATTTTAATTCATTACGAGGGTCTGTCTAATGAAAATGAGATTGTATTTCCCAAGATAATCTCCTCCAGTGTTTAGGCACCTACCCCACCTGCTCACCAGATGTTTTTAATACCTTGTTTGTAAAAGTATTTTGACTGCACTGCCTCAATCACGTCACCATCCCCCGTTAACTCGCGCACTCCCAGGTCACTTTTGAGCTTGCCAAAAATCTGGAAGCCGAAAGTGACACCATGTTTCACCCATCGTTACTACCGTTCCAAGAAAATTTCTTCCTCCTGTTCACACCATATCCGATGTTTCAGTTTGAGTTTCAGGGCGCGGACTATCCTCCAGTGATGTTCGTCTTTGTTGGTATCATTTTTTCCACTCAAAGTCCACTACACCTTCTCCATAAAATATGAATCTCAATTGGTGAATCTTCGGGGGCTAGAAACTGCACCACACTACGCTGCGAGACCTCGGATGTTACCGTTACTGTAAATATCTTTGCCCTTAGCACATGCAGGTTGTCAACCTCGGAGAATATTGCTCTCAAACAGTAGTATCAGCCACAAAACTTTACCCTATGGCGGCGGGTTACCTGATTTTGGCAGCTCATTTTTCGTTTTCATTTGTCTAACTCTTGTATTTCGTTTCTTCCTGGATATTTTCATTTAACTCCTTCTCTGTTTCTTAAATTTTGTTACTGACTTTTGAAAGTCTGCCTACTAAAGCCGACTGGGGAGTCGGAGGGAAGGTTAGTAAGAGTTCAACCCTAGGAATTTACGGACGTGTTCTTGTGTGTTATGTAACAGTGCATTAAATGTTCATTAGGCAGCATAATACAGCGTATTAATTATGGTAATATAGCTCAATTCAGGTATTCTATTCCCCAAGAGTATTTATTTACGAATTATATGTACTTATAGAATCGACTCTGATAGTTTTAGGAGAGATTTTCTGATATTCCACTTCCAACTTGAAGATGAATTCAGAGATTAGTAAATACATGTAGGAACGGGAAGTATTATTGATTTTAAAAAAAAAACTTGCATAGCCATCTACATTACTCACAAAAGGATCGTTAAATAACAAAGGACATGCTCTGAAACATTTCCTTAAAAAGCGATTCAACGTCCTTCTCAGCACTCTCAGTACTTTCCTATTTCTCTGTTTGAACGGCTACAAAGCTACTGAAGTTAAAACGCTATAAAATTACTGTAGTGCATGAACTTAAACCGGGTGACCCTGCAACCAGGGGTAGATTTTGTGAATGGAATTTGAATAGTGTGAAGGAAAAATAGATCCTAATATAATTTTCTTAACTGACGAATCTTGGTTCCATCTAAGTATGTTAATTCACACAATGACTGATAATTGAGTTCACAAAAATCTATACTTCTACACAAGCAACTCCCATGATCAAAATATAGGAGGGCAGTGCGCCATTAGCAACGAAAGAATAATAGGACAACTTTTTATTATAAAGAAATGGTTAACAGAGACAGATATGTGCAGAATAGTTTACAACCCCTTTTCCGTGAATCAACTGTGACAGAACGTAAGTTCCAACAGGACTCTGCAAAGACACATACAGCCTATGTCTCCTTGCACAAAATTCATGTAAAATTCGGCGATAAAGTCATCACGAACAATATATGGTCCCCTCGGTGCCCCAGTTTAACGTCCTGTGATTTTTACCTCTGGGGAAAGGATTAAAGGAAAAAGTGTATGGCAATTTCACGTGCATAGATGAACTGAAAAATTACACCGTGAAGAAATGTCTTCCATTTCTCAGAAGGAACTGCAGAGGGGTAAAAGTTAAGGTCATAAACTGATGCCAGAAATGTATGGAATATGAAAGGAGGCAGTTCTAGCATCTTCTTGGCGATAAAGATGAGCAAATGTATTATTTAAGAGTTTAAATGTAATAAGTTACGCGACAATCATAATTGAGGACTTTTTCATTCCCGTTCACAGCGGTTCCAGCTTGAGTCGATCGACTGACCTTTACGCTTGGAGCGGTCACGCAAAGGAAAAATCACCATTAACTATTTGACAATTTTAACAATGTTTTAATTATGTTAATATGATTTACAATGGCTATTCAATAATCCGTGCGATTCAAAAATGATAGCATTAGATTGATCTCAACGTTACCTTGGTAGCTGTGTAGCCAGTGCAACAATTGGTGGGTGTGTTCCGTTAGATCTGTGGCAGAGCGTGCAGTGATGCCATGTCTAAGAGTGCAGGTTCGCCTTCTGGCATAAAGCACTTTTATTTTCCAATAAACCCTTGCAATATATTATGTCAGATTAGTATTTCTTAAGCTTTCATGGCCAGTGTTATTGTTAAAACAGTTATAATACTGTCGTCTTGTTAACAGTTAGGTGTCCGTCCACTGAAGATGCCAACCGAAGTAGTTGGTGAAAGCTATGGTAGTATTTTAAACCAATGACCACGGCAAAAGAGCCCGGGAGATTTTAATTGTTTTAACTATAGCAGATTAGTTTCGTAATATTGTTTCCCATACACAGCAAGCTTTAACCTTAATTTATTACATATATAACCATATATATAATATTTCCCTTAAGTATTTGTTCTATCTAAATGCAATATGTTGCACATGCATTCCCGGCACATGCAAGAAGAGCAAAAGATGTCTTATGAGCACAAGTTCAAGAAACCTGGGATGTTGTAGCCTCTTGTCCACACTAATGTAGAAATCTGATATCATCTATGCCCCGAAAATTGAGGGCAATTATACATGCTGAGAGTTCATATACACTCGATAAGATTTATTTTTATTTCTATATATTTTCACTTTAGAAGATAAATGTTTATGTTCGTGTATTTGTTAAGTCATTTGTAAAGACTAGTTAGTTTGTGATTACGTTTTCTTGTGTGCATAGGTAAGTCCATAAAATTCAAATATTACGTTAAAATACCATACTATGCACCATGATGTTCTACATATACACTTATAAATATAATAATAAAAAATAAAACAAAAGTGCGAGGAATTTGAACCCAGGAGCTTACACAGAAAAGCAATGATTTCTACATCACTCGGTCACCGCTAAGCTACTCTAGCATTCCCTTTCCAGATGCTTATGATAGTGATCATTACGTTCACAGGCAGTGCCCATTGCAGTGTGCACTCGCTGCATACCTGTTGTGAATACAGCGTTTACGAGCGTCCTCGACGTTCTCCTATCGACACGTAGAATCTGGAGATTTTTTTTTCATAATGTACATGTATATAAACAGGTACTAAGTTTAGTTTGTAGAGTCATTTTCCTGCTTAAATTTGGAAACAACAATTCAAGATGGAGAAATATGAAGATCGTATATTAATATAACATTAATTTTGTAAAGAAACCAGTGTATTAATAAAGAATTATTTTTTTTAAAGAGATAACTATCGCAGATACTATGTCGAGCGGGACAAGCATTACGGCGAATCTGCACTTTCTCTGTCAAGATAGCGACTACCCAAATTATTGAAAAAAATCCACGACATTGCTCCAAGCTGTCGTAGACTAAAAGCGAGAAAGATTGCTAAAGCTGTGGGCATTTTTGAAGATCGGGTGCGTAATATTTTGCACAATAATTTGCAAATAAAAAACTTATCGGCGAGGTGGATGCTGTGTTTGCTAATGACTGACCATAAAAGAGCCCAAATTGTCAAGTATGCGCAAAATTTAAGAGTTGTTTAAGTAGAAACGTTGATCCTCCACTACATACGGGAAAAGAAGGAGCAGACGAAACAAGGAAAAGCATTCCGAAGAAGACAGCAACAATCCTCACAGCAAGAAAGCTGATAACTACTGGGTTTTGGCATTGTCATGGGGTAATTTTATTTAACATTTTAATAAAGGACAAAATATTACCGGTGAGTATTATGCTATATTGATGGAGCTATTAATCCGCGCAATGAAGAAGAATCGTCCTTATTTGGCGAAGAAAAAAGTTTTGTTCCATAAGTTTGCGAATGCGACCTCAGAATTATTGGAATTAAGGTATGAAATCTTTCCTCGCCCCTCCTTCTTTGGATTTGACTACGTTGGCCTATTTTAATGAAGAAATGGGTAGTAGGAAAGAAGTGCTCACATTAAATGAAGAGGTTGTTGCCGAAATAAATGCACATTTTGCAAAGCTAAATAAATGTAATTTTATGGCTGGTATAAACAAATTAAAAAATCGCCGAAATGAATATACGGATATGAAAGGAATAAAACAATAAATTCTTTTCGAAAAAGGGTGTTTTTTCACGGATTTATCGCACAGTCATCAAAATATCGTTCCTCGTTTTTTCACATACCGGTGAAGTAATACTGGTGACCAATTCCTATCTTAACCCTTTGTTCAAGTGTGCATTTGATTTATTGATAATTTTACTTGTTTTTCTATACACTGTTTCAATGGAATTACTTTAATATTCTTAAATCATTTTCATTATTTTCATAATTTGTTACAATTTACCCCATCACTTTTTTTTTTTTTTTTTTTTATTTATTATGAGCGCTCTTGAACATCTCAGGTCATCAACGTCCCATTCAAATCAGGGCGTGAAACGGCCGACAAATTTTGCTCAGAGGCCTCTCTTTCAGGCTTGAGGTTCTTTATCGTGCCCTAAATGTATGACACGGGACCCACGGCTTTACTTCCCTTCCGAAGGAAGTCATATTTAGGATTTTTACGCCCCGAAAAAATCCATCGATCCTGGCCGGGTTCGAAACCGCGATCTTGGGTTTAGAAGTCAAGTATGGTTACCAGTATACCACCAGGACTGACTTACCCTATCATAACCTTAGTTTAACAACAGGAGATAATTTTGTAAACCATATTCGCGTCTTTTTTGTTTTCTGCTATAATCTGTTTAATAATATTAATGCTCCAACTATCCTTTCTAAAGGCGTTCTGCTTTTCTCTTAAAATCTGTTCTTCTTTAGGACTGCTGCACAACATATGCTGTTATTTTCGTTTTATGCCAATTGTCTGTTAATATCACTCCGGCCCATATTAAATTGAATAGCTGCAATAATCCAGTTTTAAATCCTTTCCTCCATATTTATATAATACATTCATATCCCGGAGCAAATTCATATGCATACCCTCTAATTATGAGTAATTAAGAACTACTCAATTGCTTTTAAAATACCATATTGAATATAAAATATTATTTTATTATAAACTTGCAGTGTCTCATTGTACAAATGAGAGCCTGGCACTGTTTCTTCCCATGATCTACATGTAATTTTCGTCTTTGAAGCATCAAAATGCAAATGCAAATAAAAGATAGAACACACATTCATTTGAAGACTCCGCCGTGGCAAGACGAATCTCAATCTTGTATATTTACGATACTGTTTGCTTAATTCCTCTCTGGGAGCACATGCAGAGTGCAAGCGCTTTAAAGGCTTTTGAGCGTTAACTTCAGAAGACAGCTAAACCCTCTTATTCCTGCAGGAAGAACAACTCTAACTGAATCAAACAGACGCCGATTGCATTGCTGGTTTATTATCTCTATAATCCTTGTTGTAGCAGCAACAAGCAGTTAACCCACATTCTGTAGGCGCTCATGTTGCTTTTTGGTAACGTAAAAGAGATTTAGCTACTTAAGCAAGGCTTTAGTAAAATAATCATGACTATTAGCACTATCCCTGTTAGTGAAATAAATTATGCCGTGGAAACTGCTGCTACTTTATAATAACTAAAATGTGTAATGCTTATTCATTGTAGCAAAGCTAAAGCTGAAATGCACACTTCCACTCTACTATCTAGCAATAATTAACTACATTAAAATTTGCTGACAATACCATGATGAATGGAGTAAGCTTTAACGACGACAATATAAATACAAATCCATTTAAAACATAGCATAAATTAAGTTTTTTAATAGTGTTTAACGCCCGTTTTTACTACTGCTAATGACATATGAAATGAAATGATATATTGGGAAAGGATTTTTGTAAGGAAGGAAACATTCCAGGCATAAGTTCAGGACACCTCCCCGGCATTTATGAGGACTGAGGAAAACCTGGATAAAAACTCAGTCAGGAGTGACGATCCTGGCGGGATTCGCAACTCAGACACCCGCTCACGAGTCCGCGCCTTAACGACCTCGACCACCCGTGGCAGTAAATAATAATAAGTAAACGTGCCCGAAAAACATGAATAATTAAAGTTATTACTATAATCATATGCAATATCACGAATATATAACTTAACAAGCTGAATGTGACATTCTCCCATTTATGCTGAGTATGCTGGAGGGAAAATCCTCCATATAAAAGTAGCTTTGCAATATGGTAGAAGAATTGTTTTCAATCTTAATGTATTTTATTGAACAATAATAAATGAATATATAATGCACATGTAAAATATATTTCAGGTTTAAACAAACAAAAAGTCCAGGTAAGATGTAATTCATCTTTGAACCTGTAAATTGTGTTAGCGTAGCTAAGCAATTTATTTAAATAATAATAAAGTTCTTGAACATTGTAAGTTTGAAACTTTATTACTTTGATGATTTAAAAATTGGATCTTTGCCACATTTACTGAACATCCTTGCTAATAATTATTAGGGACAAGCATGTAAATAGTTTTTCACTATTCTTTTTCACAAAGAATAAAATATTTAAATGCTGCCAGTTAGTTTCAATGAAGTCCTCAGATTGGATTATAGATACGCGTTCCCTTGTAATCTAAAAGTGTTACAAAAGGGAAATTTAAATCAAAATAAATTGATGCAATTTTACCATTAAATATTCTAAAGCTACATTTTACCTAGGCTCTGGGTCTACATGGCAGGAAAGGCTCCGGAACTAACAATCTAGAAACAAGCACCGAATACGTTCATACAACCCGTCAATAAGTAGTCTTCTTTCTATGCGTCAAGTAGGCAAAAAGAACGCGCCAGCCAGCATGACTATGCCAGCCCGAACATTCGCCAGGCTAACCAGTGTTTTTATTTATTTATTTATTTACAGACACCCTTTAACATCTCTAGCATTCCATTCAAATAAAGGCTTGAAAGGACCGATCAATTTGCTCAGAGGCTTTTTCTTTCAGACTTGAGGTTCTTTTTTATGCCGTAAATCCACGACATGAACCCAAGGCTTTACTTCCCTTAGGAAGTCATGCTTACGAGCCGGTGAACTGGGAACTGGTGAAACATGCTGACGTGGAAGGAGGCAGGAAGGGGAGAGAGGGAGCGGCCTCAGAGGCATCAAAGGAATGAGCGCAAGAACGAAAAACCATTATTATTATTATTATTATTATTATTAATAATGATAATGCCAACTGTAACAAAACAGCTCATACATATACAATTATATGCAAAACAAAAAAGAGAGCAGAAATAAATGTACTAGTAAAAGTAATGAATGAAAAACATTAATGTTATTATGGAAACTATAGGAAAAGTAATTATATAAGAGCAACAGTATTAGGATGACAAGTTCTCAGCCAAATACAAAAAATAAATACTTGTATTAGAACATTAAATTTAGATCTAACGTAATTTATATCAGCGACAACATTGTCCTTTGTCAGTGTCCAGATTGGTATAATGTGATAAAAAGATGTAGCTATTATTAACTAAAATATTTAACTTTTGCATTCCATCTACTTGACAATATTAATTTCAATCACTCTTAAAATGATTTAAAATTAGAATACATTTCAGTTTGCTTGGAGTGTTTGGTTGAGTTATTCATTTATATTGTTGGTTATTATTTCGTCTTAAATATGTCAACAATACAAAGTCAGTATATTTCTTTTACAAACAGTGATTAAGGATAGAATTAATTTTCCAAAGACGATCAAGTCATCTGTCAAGCGTGATGTGAAGAGATATACTCGTACATCAAACTGCTTGTGTGGACTTTAATTGTTTATTATTGATAGAAATAATTTTAAGAATAACATTTTCGAAAATATTTAAAATAAATATTTTAAATTTAAAACTATTTATTTTATTTTTTAATAAAATGTGAGGAAAAAAGTAACTTAGAATAACAATTCCAGATGCATATAAATAACATTAAGTATTGTAGCTAATTTTAGTAAAATTTAATTAAGGTGGAACAGAGACAAAAGAGGCAGAAAAGTTAGAGACAATAATTAAACACATTTCGCGTTGGGGCACTTTGATGAAAGTAAACTCAGTATTAGATGGCAAGTGCGACTTTATTCCTAATTCTGAGTCTGTGAAACTGACTTCTATAAAGTAATCGCCTGTATATTACTGTTACGTTGAAAGGTCATTCTCTAGATACAAAAACATTTTAAGTGATAGGAGATCCATCTATGGATAGGAGATTTACTACGGGGAACTTGGAACAGTTTTAGTTATTCACCGTTAGCTTTAACGTTATGTTCGAATCGCGTTGGTAAAATTACTCTGTGGTGATGAATCGTGCGGAGGTAGCAAAGAAGGATTTAAAGAATGTTAGTACAACTGAGACGAAATTGTTAGATCTCGAAGAAATGTAAAATACTAGACCAGATTTCAAGTACTAACATAAGGTAAACAGAATTCTTAAAGAAGGATTTTTGTAATTACAAAATGATGATCCTTTAGATGACACCTAGTACTGGAAGATCTAGGACGAGATGAAAATAAAACATAAGCCCATTTGCTACATTTTATCTCCATTATATAAATAATTTTGGAAACCTTTTGCATGTACACCCTTTGACCAAATAATAATAATAATAATAATAATAATAATAATAATAATAATAATCTCTAGAAAGCAATTTTTTCTAATTTCTACTCGATACAGGGCCCTGTTCATTAGGTAACCAGCAAATTGTGTAGCCACTGCAGCAGTTGTGTTACATGGCATGCAGTAGTATGTGTGTGTTCTGTTAGCTCTGTGGCAGAGTGTGCAGTGATGCCGTGGTTAAGAGCGCAGGTTCACCTCTCGAAACTGAACAGTTTTTTTGATAAACATTTGTAACATATTATGATATATTAGTTCCATAACATTGTTTCCCATACATAGCAAGCATTAACTATACATACACATACACACATACACACACACACAAACACACATATATATTATAATGAATATCATATTTCCTTCAGTATTTGTTCTATCTAAATACAATATGCTGCATACGCATTCCCTGCACATGCAAGAAGGACAAAAAATGTTTTATGGGCACAAATTCAAGAAGTCCGGGGTGTTATAGCCTCTCGTCCACATTACTGTAGAAATCAGATATCATCTATGACCCGAAAATTGAGGGCAGTTATACATGCTGAGGGTTCATAAACCCGATAGTAATTTGTGTTTACATCTATGTGTTTTCACTTTAGAACATAAATGTCAAAGATTGTTATTTGTAAAGAATACGTTAGTTTGTGATTACGAGTTCTTGTGTGCATGGGTAATGCCATAAAACTCAAATGTTACGTTAAAATGTAAAATGATATTAAGGCAATATGATGTTCTTATAAAAACCAATAATAAAAAATAAAACAAAAATATTTGGGATTTGAACCCAGAAGCTTACGCAAAAGGATACCTTCCGTTCGGCGACAGCTACTCTACCCTAATGTTCTCTTTCCAGATGCTTATGATTGTGACCATTACACCACTGCAGTGTGCACTCGCTGCATGCGCTTAGTGCTTAAAATCGTCCCCGAAGTTCTCCGATCGACACTTAGAATCTAGGGATTACTTGTTTTTTGAGGGGGGGGGTCTAAATTGAATGAAAGACTGATGACCTAAGATGTCAAAGAGCCTCCACGTCAAAATCGCTGAATAAGTCTCGACCGCTGAAGCATTTTGCTCATAAATGACATAAATGAGTAGGTATTCAAATGTTCATAACACATTGGTCTGCCTGCACATGCGCAGGAATTTCCGTCATTTGCCTTGCTGATTAAAAAATGAATTATCAGTATGAAGCCGCTGTCTATGGGATGTCAGTAGGTAGTGTTAGGTTTTATATTTGTATTTTATTTGTGTACAAATACATCTTCATGTTTTTTTTTTCGTTTTTCTATGTACTTATATATTACATGATATTCTTTAAATGTAACATTGAATAATGAATGAAACGTTGCGATAAGCTAAAATCACCTTACCAATGTACGCGGTGGCAGACAATACAATAGATGGCCAAACAAATGGATTGATAATTTCTTTGGATGGCGAAATCCACTGGACGAAGACAACGTCTTAGAGGTAACCTAATATAGGGTATTGAATGGGTATTGCAAAGATACTCGGTACAGATAAGCTCGCCTACAATTGTTTTATCTATACAAATTTTGATGTATTTGATGTTTCACAATGCGCATTCAAAACGTGAAAAATTATTTTATATTACAACCGCTAATAGTACATCTACCATCCGCTCTGATGGAACAAACAATTTTGATTCAGCAGCCCGCCGCAGAAAGTAAACTCTGCAAAGGACCGCTTCGACATCCAACCAACCGCTTCTTTCCTTTCGCTTCCCGAGCTATCTTCATTTCCCTTGGGACTTTTCTGCTCCCTCAAAGAACGATTCGTAGAGGAAGATTTAGTCCAGGTTTGTCGCAAGGAAAACCCTGAAAGGAGAAAAGGGTAGGAGAAATATCTCCCAGCTGTATTCCCCTTACGTGAGCACGCTCTTCGCGTTCCTTGCAGATTGCGTCCCGCGCTTTATATATAAAGGTGGGTTAAAGAAATTGAACTTAGTTAAAATTGGCTGCTTTTGCCTGTCTCATGTCTGGAATCCAACAAAAGAACTTGAACTTCCATTCCACTTTGATGTCTCTTTTCTCTTCTTCTTTCTGTTCTCCATTTTATCTTCTCCCCCACCCCCCTTTATGGAGCCAATTGTAGGAATGCAACATGGCGGGGAATGGAACTGTATTGGAACAATTTACCTTATGGAATATTCTATTGAAAAAGAAATGTAACAACGTGACCAGACTATTTCCTAGGCGAAGCTTAAGTAACCATGTAAAGACAGATTGTAGCACATTCGTGGCTCCCTTTCTGCGGTTGCTCACTTAAAATCTGAAACCTTTGCTGGTGGTATTTTTATTTGTAAAATTACCTACCAGCAACCAACATTTAAAGTTTTCACAATGGTCCTACATCTTCCTAATATCTATCTATAAAAAAGTTGTAACACTATAAACCCCACATAACGTTGAAAGCAATTCAGAACAAAATACTATATTAGAACACATAGCGTTGCCTATATGTTAGAATTGCAAATTTGACATTATCATTATTATAGGCATTGCTAACATTAAAACGATCCAATTAGGAAGAAGGGTCGAATGTATATTTGTTTATGTAAACGTCTCAAACAGTAATTAGTTCATAATATTCTCCTCCATGGCACATTGCTTTCTTAATCATCAATACGATAATTACTAAGTGAAAGGTTTTAAAAGTTTATGTTCTGTTTGTCACTGGATGAAATATAAAAAAAGCTTTATGACTCTGACTGGAAAAATCGCGAATTATGTCATAAACTACTGTAGTTTTAGTCACATTTTTACATATATAAACTAAGTTCATATAGTTTGTTTTTGTTACTCTAGTCGTGTTTGTATAACAGAATTGTTGTTTCAGGCATTTCGTTCAAAAATAACTAAATAGTTAAAGGAGATATTAAATAATATGATCACAATAAGCACTAAACCTAAGTCCAGAGAAATGCAGAATCTAATATAAAAAACAAACTAAATGATTGTATTTTTTTACAAAAATCGCATAGATAATTTCATTACAAATTTTTGTCTCTTATACCAATAATCAACAATAATTTATGCTCTATCCTAGACACAAACATAATAAAACATACAATTAAATTAAGAATTTGGGTTCCTCTGTTAAAGATGATAAGATAACTTTGATTTAACGTGGTTAGCCTTTAGTATATAACGAATAAAAAGAATGAGTTATCAATAAACTCCATAAAGGGTGTATTGATGATAGCTACATAGCTAGTAGAAATATTAACATATTCATTAGATCTACAATATTTGTAATATTTGATTGGTTAGGCAAAAAACTGCTTTACCATTTATGGAAAAGTTTCAATTGTTTGAGTTCAATGTCCTATATTGTAAAGGGAGTGACACAAGTTAAAGACACATAACCAGGTCAGAACAGAAGAGAATAATTATGAATTCATGAATAGAGACTATGCACCAATAATAAATTCCACACATACGATCAAAGTTAGTAATAAAATGCAATTTATTTTCGTAAATAGTTTGAATTAAAATACATCATGGGAAATAATTTTAACATGCATAAATAAAAAAACAGTTAAAATCAATGAATATACATTTTACATTGTAATAACCGTTGGCATTAAATGTTTCGCAGCACTTCAGGTAAATAAATAGATCTGAACGAGATAAAAAAAAATTAACGCTAATGTACTCTCTCTCTCTCTCTCTCCCTCCCTCTCTCGGTGTCTGGTTGGTATTAAAAGAAACATTAAACTTTTAATTTTAAAAATATAATTCATAGCTATCCTATCAGACATAATTATTTTCACTGATTTAAAACATTGGCACAGTTCATTCTGATTATTGGCATGTTTAACAAATTACCACAGGCAGCCGTTACAGTATCTGATATTATAGATCTACACGTTCAGTAGGCAAATATATTCTATCATGTAAGTTTTGTGCTTAGAGGTACAATTTATAGTAATAACAATATTTAAAACAATGCTGTAAATAAAAATTAGTGGACTAGCTGATGTTGTGAAAAGATATATATATAAGTACGAAAATAGTTTAAAAATGATAAACCGGGTCCTGACGTTACAAGACGAGGTCTTTCAAAAAGAAATCCGCATTCGGGTTTCAATACTAGCAAAATATATCACCAAACCTTAACCTGTGTATCGTGTCTCAAAGTTGAGTTTTGTGCAAGCACAGTCGTTTGTGATGCCCATGCCACAATAAACTAATGGTACCAAATATGGAATTAATCTGTAGTACATTATTTCTTCAATGTCGTAGACTGTTAAATAAAGTACCAGTCTAGTTTCCTCTCAGTATTGGTAATGTTTCCAGTGTATAGAATGAGGTAAAAACATACTGGAAATATAATCACTTTAAATTATTCGAAAAACAGACATTCATGAAGAAGTTTTGTCCTGTATTTCAACAGCTATACAAACAGGTTTTCAACGGAGTTACCTGGAAACATTTTATTTTTATTTCAAGGTTTTTAAAAAGATCCCGATATTTGAATAAGTAATTAAAAGCATAAGGAAGAAGCTTCAGGACACAGCATAGGTGAAAATTATAGTTTTTAGGGACTATTTACCATACATATAACCTGGTGTTTAAAAGATGAGAGAATCTCAGTTTTGGTACAGCCAAAAATTTAGAGCTCTTGTATGTTTATGTAAATTAAATTGTAATGTGGTCTGCTTACAATGGATTGAAAATGTATAATTAACACATTTTTGTAAATATGAACTTATATAAATAGTTGCAAAGGTAGCAAGGAAAAATGAAATTTCAATGTATAATTAATTGTTAAAATAAACCATTCATTCCATAAGTAATTCAACTCCGTATCTCCCTCTGTAAACCTATTTACTATACCTCATGACATTTATTCGTTAAAAAAGTTTGACATATGAATCTAGAGAAATATCTCTTTGACAAAAAAAAAGAAATTAAATTCCACCCAACTCATCATGAAACTTCAGAATTTCCTGATCAACTACAATTCACGATACACTTGGTTCAGTGGAAAATAAAACGTGAACGAAAATATATAGTATTAACAGAAGAAATACTAGACGAGATTGGCGTAAATTTGAACGTTCACAAACAGTCCTGAAATTTGCACATGTGAGGACTAGGAATATAAAGGAAACAATAGCAATGAGATCAGAAGAACCGCGGTTCCAGATCTGAATCGCTAAGAATCAGATATTTTCCTGGTAAAATGTCTTTTAGGAAAGAATGACATCTTCTATATATCATAGGACTGAATATATGTTTGAGGCAGTGGAGTTGAAATACGGACTTACTGTCTGAGACATAAAACACTGTCGGTCCTGGTGGTGTAGCGGTTACCATACTTGCCTCCTAAACCCAAGATCGCGGGTTCAAACCCGTCCAGGACCGATGGATTTTTTCGGGCGTAAAAATCTTAAGTATGACTTCCTTCGGAAGGGAAGTAAAGCCGTGGGTCCCGTGTCGTACATTTACGGCACGAAAAAGAACCTCAAGCCTGAAAGAGAGGCCTCTGAGCAAAATTTGTCGACCGTTTCACGCCCTGAGTTGAATGGGACGCTGATGACCTGAGATGTTAAAGAGCGTCCATAAATAAACCAATCAAAAAAAAAAAAACATAAAACACTGCGTGAGTGGACATAGTTTACTACTTAAGCCCAGTATTAGTAGTTCCTTCATTTTTTCTCCTTCCCGTCGTGCATAATTCAGACATTCTTTTACATACATTTACAGATGTTTCTTTATAGGGCCAAGCTTAAATGAGTAGTGAGGAAGAAAATGTAATGGGATCGTTTCACAAATAATACTATTGGTGTTGCAAATAACTGAATTACACGTTTATTAAACGAAGTATTTCATATTAATAAACCTTACATGATGAAGTCGGAGTGAAGTCATACGCGTCATAGGCGTACCGGAGGACGTGTTGCTTCATTCACAGATTTCCCTCGAATGCGTTGCAAAAACAAAAGCAATCGTTACTCATAATGCATCGACCAATCGCTATCCTCCCCTTCTAATCTTATTTTAACAGACTTGGCTAACCTTTTAAACGAACTGTTCTACACTTTGTTGCTAATAATGACTTTATAATACGTTGAACGTTGAAAATGCTATTGCATTGTCAAAAGTTTTATTATTTATTAATACCATTTTACAATTGCCACAATATGGGTTTAACACAAGCTGAGCAAACAAATTCATCAAGATTACAACTACGCATTTTAGTATGAACTATAGCTTTAAAATACACTTTTAATGTTGATATAAATACAAAAAGAAGATTAAAAGCAAATTAGATATACTCAAAAGGATAAAATGTGAAGTATTTGGAAACAAATACAGTAATCGGACTGGAGCACTAGGATCAAGTGATTTTAGTTGCGATTCCGAGTTCACTTGTGTGCCAGTTATCCACCACACTCTTGATTTAAAGAAAAAACGGAGTAACGTAAAAAAGCGAGCCTACAACTTTTTGGTAAAAAGCGCGTATGTGCGCGCGCGTGTGTGTGTATTACATTTTACAAACTGGAGACGCGTGTGTAGTTTTAGTTGGTTTAACTCCTTTCATTCCACTTGGGAAAATAGGACTGACAAAAAGCTTTCCGCCCCACTCTCCCTTTTTGCTTTAATTTCACTACAACTCTTTCCCATCTGCTTCCTTTTTGTTAGAGGAACATCACCCTTGGATTGTCTCATTTCTCTGACCTCTATTTTTAAAATATATTGCAGAAAATTATCTACAAATGTTTGTAATTTAGTTCATATATTCACAATTTAATATACTTCTTTTTTATATTTTCTTATTCTTCAAATTTAAGAAAGGGCCACTAAAATTAGGGTAATGACTCAATAAAGTGGTTTTGCTACCAGAATCCAAATATAATATGGATACTTTTAAATAGTTATAAATGATGTTTTCGCTTGACCTGATTCAATGGTAATGCCAGTCGATCCTTTCAGCTGTTATTGTTCATGTTATAAAGTTGTAATGTCATGTTTATACATTTTAACGAGGGCTGTTCAATAAAGAACGAACATAATTTGTTAATGACAACATGCTTATTCTCATAATTTGTTTATGACAACATGCTTATTCTCATAATTTGTTTATGACAACATGCTTATTCTCATAATTTGTTTATGACAACATGCTTATCCTCATAATTTGTTTATGACAACATGCTTATTCTCATAATTTGTTTATGACAACATGCTTATTCTCATAATTTGTTAATGACAACATGCTTATCCTCATAATTTGTTAATGACAACATGCTTATTCTCATAATTTGTTAATGACAACATGCTTATTCTCATAATTTGTTTATGACAACATGCTTATTCTCATAATTTGGATAGTCTTTTTCAAAGTAGTCCCCGTTGGATGCATCTCACCTTCCCAGCCAGTCTTCAAAGACGTTGACATTATTGAAGATATTTCAAAATTTATCTCCGCAACTTTCCCCGCTGCTTTTGATGATTGAAAATGCCTCCCATTGCGGTTTTTTTTTTTTCCAATTTTGGGAAAATAAAAAGTCGTACGGGCCTAAATCTGGACTATAGGGAGAGCGAGGGGTATACTTCGAGTTGACTTTTGTAAAATATTTAGCAATAACATTTGTGATGTGCGGCCATGCTTATTGTAGCGCAGTATCCAGCCAGCTTGTAGCACGGAAATGTGTTCTTTTGCATGTGACAAGGAGTTCTCAGGACATCTCTGTAGTATTGTCCAGTTACAGTTGTAAGTGCAGATATCATATGTTGGTAAGCCATTCTTTGAATTTGGAAAAATGAGAGATGACCATAACAAAACAAAAAAAAAAAAAAAAAAAAAAAAACGAAGCCTTTTTACAGCCCCATGTGGGCCTGGGCTTTAACGCAACGATCACTGCGTCTTCTACCTCCATCACAGAATTTCATTGGTAGAGTGCAATATTGCAGAGGACACATGATCAGCACACTGTATCCCACTGATTGCGAGATGACCATACTATATATATATATATAACTAAAATAACAGTAACTAGAAAAGTAGAAAAGGATAAAACACTAAGAAAAAGTCACAGATTTATAATGCATTAAAATTTGTAAGCTATTACTTTTTCTTGGTGTTTTATCCTTTTCTGATTTTATAGTTACTGTTATTTTAGTTACATTGTTAATAGTGTTGTATTATTTTTTATTTATATATATAAAATGTGTGTGCGTGCTTATTTTTAATAATGTTTAACGTCCGTGTTTATTGCTGAGGCATCACAGGCTAATGATAGGCTAGATGAAAACTTAAGTTTAGGGTACCTCCCCGTCATTAGCCATTTCTGAGAATTGAGAAAAGCCTACAAAAACCTCACTAAGGGAGGATAGTCCTGTCGAGAACCGAACCTCAGACCTCCCGATCAACAGTCCGCGCCTTAATTATTTCAGCCACCCGTGGCGTGTGTGTGTGTGTGTATGTGTCGGATATTCCCACGAGGACTGTTTGCTCTTAACCTTGGAACCTACCGGGCACAAACACATCTCATGTGCAACTTTTCAATTACCAGCATATGGGAGGCACGCAGTTTAACTTCCAGGCTTTCTGCGTGTTCTTGATGTTTTTCGACGATCCTCTCTCACAGGACAGCAATGCTTTCTCCCATTATGAACACAAACTGGAGCATCGGGCCCACCTTCCTTTGAAATTGATTACATCCCCTCTTTAAACATTTTATTCATCTTCGAGCTGTGATATAGGGAAGGAAAAACTCTCCATAGGGCTCCTGTAACATTGCACAAGTTTCAGCTGAAGATTTGTTGAGGCGAAAGTAGAAATTTAGAGCATCATATTGTTCGTTGCGTGTCACCTCCATTTTGCTGTAACAGGAACTGAACATTTCCCAACTTTCACACTCTCACAGGAAGAAACCGAGTGTCAATGAAGTTGGTACTACTTGTATATTACGCATAAACTAACATATATTAAAAAGTATTATTTATTTCATGAGTATTTATAAAAAATAAATATCCTTAATTAAAAGAATAAATTAATTTTAGATGAAAACAAGATGTTTAATCCAAGCATGAAAAACAAAAACTAGATCATAAATAGGTTACAAATTATGTACACCTATATGTTTGTGTATGATGATTTTATGTTTCAAACATGCTTCAAAGTAATGCCATTACTACTAGCATTTTCCTCTATTCATTTTCGTTTATGTGATCGATATCTAAGAATTGAAATTTTGCAGCGCAAACAATGGCAGATAGTTTATGTCATTTACTGCTGACTTTAATACAAGATAATGTTACACAGAATAGCTTTTCCAAGAAGAAAATTGCTGGTGTGTTGACGCAAGATGGCGCAATCGATAATCTGACCCAACCGTCAGCTGCAAAAAGTTACGCTGTCTTGCCCACAGGTGACAGGACGGGTTCATTTCCTACATGAGAGAGTTCGCCAACGTCGAAACATAAAACGAAGCTTTCAACGCACATTTTAACATCCATAGTTAACAAGTTCATACACGTGAATTAAAAATATGTAAATATTTTTGTTTTCATAGCACCAAGCAATCTGGAGGGGGGAAAGAAGGAAAACTTTTCTGTTTATGAATCGGTACAGAAAATATAAAACAGAATAGGTCATAATAAAAATGAAAATTCAAGATGCTACAACAGTAAGCAGATAAGAGAACGAGGAAAGCACGTAATGTTAATAATGCATAGCTTATGAAATAGAGAAATATTATGTATCATGTATGCACTGTAAAAAATAATGAATGACAAATATTAAATATAATAATCAGTAAAGCATAAAAATAAACAAAGGAAAAGTTTCATTGAAACACCAACACAATTAAAATTTTCTGAATATTTTATATAATTGCTTTACATATTTTACAACGTACCAATACAACATTCTGTGACTGAATAAAAACCCGACTGAGACTGAAAACTTGCCATCACTTTTGGTTTTGAATTAGTTTAAAATAAATATTTTTAAATTTTGTGATGTGGTTTTATAATTACATTATTTAACTGCTTGTATTCTCAATTTTAAGACTTATTTAACAAAATCATTCTTGCCAGAAAACTAAACATTACAAACTAACATTGAGCACATTTACTGTTCCTCTTCCTGGCCATTACAGTAGAGATGTTCAAATTTTCTGACTTAAAAGATTTGCAATTTTCTCCTACCACATTTTATCGTAAATAAAACGTTCTCTTAACGGAGCATCATGTCATTGGGGCGTATTTGGAAGTTAAGGTTCCAAGGTTATATTTCTTGTAAACTATTCTCCCTGCAATGTTAAGCATATTGCCTTCATGTCCTCAAAGCCAAGAACTAAGTGGAATAGTTTGTACTGTTTCGAAACACAAGAAACTTATTGGTGTCAGTAATGCCCATGGTATTTAAGCGGCAAGGTTGGGCTTTCCAAGAGAGGGATAATTCTGATAAATAAACAAAAATTTAAGTAAGGGTGGCCACAACAGTGGAAGCCTCGAGAGATTTCTTAACTTTGTTGAGGAAGGGAGCATAGAAATATATCGCCTTACAGTTTACATGTTCTTACAGGCCGCTTCTTTAATAGGTTAAGTATTGACTCAGGTGAAAGAGGGTTTACCGGTAGCTTCCCTTTAAACAGCTTACGCGACTTGGGGCATTTAAGAAAATATTAAGAGAAAATACCACGGTGTTGACGTTTTCCAAGTAATCTCTAACCTCATCTGCAACACGGTGCTTTTTTTTTTTTTTTTTTTTTTGACGCCCGTTTTTACTACTGTGGCATCACAGGTGATACATAAGATGAAATGATATAATTATGAAAGAATTTCTTTGGAAGGAAACGTTCCAAACGTTTAGGGTACCTCCCCGGCATTTGCCAGGACTGAGGAAAACCTGGAAAAAACCTCAATCAGGGAGGACAGTCCTGGTGAGATTCGAACCCCAGACCTCCCGCTCACGAGTCCGCGCCTTAACGACCTCGGCCACCCGTGGCGGTGGAAGACGGTGCTGATCTTGGGTAAAGTAGAAAAACCCAAAACTTTTTTGCCTTTAACTGCAGGTAGTGTCTGTCACCAACAACGAGCTTTATTCTCTGTTGCTCACAATATGCGGAAAGCATCCCTCGCTGTATTGATGTAAGTTTTTAGTATTTTTTAACATGAAAACATAAACAGAACATCAGATATGGTGATCATCTATATCGTTTGTTTCATCTAGAATTGTTCGGTATATAGGAAACTATAGAAATCCTCCAAGAAGTAACGGTGTTGTTTCCTTCGCGCAATCGATCTTCGTTTAAAGGCGAGGCCGTCGGTTCAAGCTGGTGCCGCGGTAACCAGGAATCAGAAAGTCCGCAGCTATGACTGTTGCTTCTGTTATTACTAACACTTAAGCACTTAAAAGGTAAATTTTCTCATCATTACTAATTGCTGAAACTGCCTTCCTTCATTTTCTGGCATCCACTTATGAAATTAACCACTACCCTCTGCAGTTCCCTCTGAGGCATGGAAGAAATTTCTACTCGAATTTTATTTTTTAGTTCATCTAAGGTGTGTGGATTTGTCTTGTACATTTTTTCCTTTAATGCCCCCCAGAGGTAAAAATTTCTGGGAGGCAATATATCGAAGAACCGAGGGGGCCATATATTGCTAGTGATGACTGTATAGTTGAATATTTCATAAACTGCAAGCAAGGAGACGCGGGTTATATGTGCCGTTGAATAGTCTAGTTGGAAATTGCGAATCTACGTTACCTACAGTTAATTTGCGGGAAAACGATTGCAAGCACACCTTTCACACACGTTCCTTGTAAAGCAGGTTAGGTTTTCCTGAATTCCAGTATCACTTGTTTTATGAATGAACGTGCCCACTTAGGTGGAACTGAGTTTCAACCGTAAAGAAAATTAGATTAGGATCAATTTCTACGTCATGTACACTATTCAAAATACATTCGCAAAATCTACTCTTGCATGCAGGGTCACCCGGTTAAGCTCTTTTAAAGGGTTTTGACTTCAGTAATTTTGTCTCCGTTCGAAAAAGGGAATAGGACAATTTTGGTTGCTAAAAAAGACGTCGAAATGATATTTTACGGAAAATTTTCAGAGCATGTCCAATATTATCTAACGTTTTTCCTACTTGGCTGTGTAGGCTTTTTATCAAGAATACTTTCCGTTTTACGAAATTTATTACCAACAGTGAATCGAACTGCGAAGGAAGTTGAATATCAGAAAACTTGAACAGTTTCACTACATCCTATACGCTCGCAGCACAAATTGTAAATAAATATTGTTTAAGGAATAGAATACTTGAATTGAGCCATATTAACGCAAATAATACACTGTATTATGCCGTTAAGGAATACTCAATACACTGTCACACAACACACAAGAACACTTGCCTACGTTCCTAGAGTTAAACTTATATGATCTCCCCTCCGACTCTCCGACCAGCTTTCAAGCTTGGGAACGAGAAAAGATCTAGAGCTCAGTCAAATGCTCAGGCCAATTGCACGTGGAGCGGTCCTGCGAAGGACAAATCATCCAATGTAATGCTAAGTGTATGTATATTGTGAGCAATGATATCTTGGAAGAAAATTTTCGCAATGGGATAATTTAGCACGTTTACCGACATAAACGCCTGGCAGAAACGAAAGGACTTTTTTTCCTCTAGCCTCATTCTTGTCAAACATAACCTAACAAAATTAAATAAATAAAATACTATTAATAAATAAAAACCTCAGTACTCTTTAGTAATCTATGTTATTCTCCCATATACATAATAATGAAACGTTGGAAATAAAAAATATCATTGATATCCAGCGTTCTGTTTATTTTTATACGCGTGTAACTTATGAAATTTGTATTTTTTCTTACAAAAGATTACACGATCATCTATAATAAAGTATAGATTTGTAGTGACCTATTGTTTTGATAAATGAGGTTTTGGCATTCAGTTTTCTCCTTATTGCAATAAAATTAAGAATCAATAGAACAAAGTAATGTAAAAGACAGCCAAGCTCCTCAAAACGTGATCTTCCTCCCATGAATACTGTCCTTTATTATCTGTACGCTGTTACTTCTATCCCAACATAAATAATGCAATCGTGTGGTGCATTGCTCCAGCACGACTTACAACCCTGATGCTATGCGCAGTAGTCCCTAAAGGAAATTGCAGTTTAAACATTAATAACAGTTGTTTTCATTGAAAAAAAAAACATATTAGTGAATTCTGTAATAATCTTGTGACATACCAGTCTTCATGAATATATTATTATGCAATTCAGTTATTAGTGATTTACACAAAAGTTGCTCTCTGTATAGTGCAATCAGTTTCAATGTAAAGAGGCGACAAGGCGGAAGCATGAACTAGTCCTGTTAGTATTGTACAGAAAACTCGTTGAAAATTGGCCACAAGGTTTCGTGCAACATTTTTATTAATGAAGTTTGTAAATAGTAGTTGAACTAATAATTAAATACGTTGCATCAGTTGCTTGTAAGTGCTACTTAACCATTCGGAGCCATGCCCGCGGAGTGATACATTCATATTCGTTTACGTCGGGATAGAAGTTACGGTAAAAGCATTATAGATTTACTAGCTGAACTACGTGTATGATATGTTATGGGAAACGCTGCGTTTAATGATAGGTTGAACAATTTCTGTCCGACTGCTGGGAGTTATTTTATCATAACTATCTGTACGTAAAAATCACTTCAATCATTTTAAAATAGCCATTGGTTGAAATAAATCATATGTTAACGAAATCATGGTTTCCTGCACATGTAGTGTGGCGAGCTCACCAGACATTTCTTGGCCTATCCTCCTTCAAATCGCAGCAAGGAGACCCCAGTTTAAAGGAAAGATTTCGGTTTCTTAATTCTGAATTGTGTGGTCTGGGGCCTTCTTCGCTGCCTGCTACCAGTGACCCAGGTGGAAAGTACTTTAAAGTTGTTTTATATTATTATTATTATTATTATTATTATTAAAATATTTTAGGTCTCACCACTTCATTTGCGCATTTAAGTTCAATTAAATTAATATATTCAGGAATATATTTCACATTTCCTGAAACATTAATATATTTCAGGAAATGTGAAATGCATATATATCCCAAAAGTAGTTAGTTATTTATTGTGGCATTTCTTGTCTTTCGCTGTAACAATAATTACACTGCGTCATGTATCAAATGAATGATTTAACAACTTGGGTTCGACATCCTCCCGTTAATGGTAAGTAAGTTGCAGTTTTAAGAAAGTCCTGGAGGAAACATGCAGAACATTGCCAGAGAAAGAAGAAGAAGAAGAAGAAGAAGAAGAAGAAGAAGAATTCATAAAACCTAACAATAAATGTTTCAACATAATTTGCTAATGAACATAACTCGAGCCAAATAAATTTGAATTTAGTATCATGAGAAAGTTATAGCTTTAACATGTAATTGAGGCAAACGCACAACAGCAGTGCCCCATTGAAATCTTTATAATGTAATTAAAGCATCGAGATACAAATTTTAAATCGTTAAATTTTTAACCACAAATCCCGTAATGTTTGCCACATTTCGCACATAATCAATTAATTATTGGAAAATGAAATTACAAGTATACATATTTAATAAAATATTTTGTTTTAAAATAATAAAAGATTTGAATGTTGTGCCTAAATTATCGTGATTTAATGCCTTGCTATGCCAATGTTGTGAAAAATTAGAAAATTGTTTCATGAATGAAATGTATTTTTAAAGAATTTCAATGTAAATTATTATTATTAGGTTTATTTAAGAAAGCTCTTTAATTTTTATGGTCATTAGCATCCCATTCAATTCAGACCGCGAAACAACGACAGAGGCCTCTTCTTTCAGGCTTGAGGTTCTCACATGGAACCAATGGCTTTATTTTGCTTCCGAAGGAAACGTTACTTATAATTGTTACGTGATGGGTCAAGATTTATAACTAATTCTTAGATTTTATCCTATTTTTTCTTTGCTATTTATCTCTTTATCATGATCTATATATATATATATATATATATATATATATATATATAAGTTAAAAAAGAAAGTTTCTCCTTTTCATATATTATGAAAAGGAGAAAAATAGCAAAGAAAAAATATTTTAACTAATTTTAACTTTATATATATATATATATATATATATATATATATATATATATATAAACCATGAAAAGAGAAAAATAGCAAAGAAAAAATAGGATAAAATGTAAGAATTAGTTATAAATCTTGACCCATCACGTAGTATTATAAGTCTCGGGTATAAAGAGCTCTAAGGCTGTCGACGACGATACTTCAACTTCGCTGCCTAAAACGTGTATATAATATTATTCTGAGAAAGGTTCTAGTTTCAATATTAACATATTTCTTTACATTTCAAAATTCCCGCTTTGCTAATTTTTGAAGTTATTCTATTGGCGGTTTTTTTTTATTTACAACTAAAACGCTTATTATTCATGTTTCAAAATCACATTTTTACTTTCTATTCATGTTTATAAAAATCTAACCACAGGGTCCATTAACTATTGTTTTTTTTTTTTTAAAAAAAAGCTTTAACCATTTATTATTTTTCCTGATTTTAAAACTATGACATAATTATGCATCTAAGCATTCTCAAAAGAAATAACATGCTTTATACACCACAAAAATATTCCTAAAAGCAGAAGAAGGGAGCCTTGGTTTGAATATAATTTCTGTTAATCCTTCTGATTGGAGTTTTATTGAAAGCACTATCATCAAAGACTTTTAGAGCTTGTTAGAACCGTGTTCACGTGTCGCACAACTAATCGCAACGAAAGAAAATATAAGAAATATTTGCATTAAGTTTAGTAACTAAACTAAAGGGTTTTAAATGTTAGGGGTATTAGCCATTACAGTGTAAATCCGGAGAAAGTTATATTTATTATTTTTATTTAAAATTTAAACTGATGTAAAAACACAAAATATTTGTTTTAAAATTCTGTCATGTCTCTTAATAAAAAATTATTTACACACAGAAATATGAAAAAAATAAAATGTTAAAAAATAAAGAATAAATGTTATATCACCTTTAACATTCATAGATAAAATTCTAAAAATTACTTTTAAGTATGCACTGTCAAATGGAACATAAAAACAAAATTAGTTTTCTTAAGGAAAAACAGTTAATTAAACGAAAAACCTATGCCAATAGCAAAGCAGATTATAATTACTGCTGACAAAGATAAAGAGAAATAAATAATAAAATAAGGAAAGAAAGGTAAAAGTGACAGTAATTAAATTACAGAACCAGCTGTTTTGAAGACCTATGGCCGCTAGCCAAGTACTCTAAAAACCCAGCAAACAGATTGTCAGGAAGAGAGAGAAGGTATTTGTTAAGAACCGTACGTACGCACGCACACAGTGACCTTTATGTCGAGTTTATAAATTACAGAACAGATTTAAAGCTGAATAACACGTTTATGCACAGGTAAATGCTCAACTAACAAACAGATTTACGATTTTGAACCGTAATCGCTTCCTTTCACATGCATTGAACACAAGACTGCTAGATATTGAGGCGTTTAAAATCTCTTATCAAAACATCAAACAGATATTAAGAATAGTAGTTAAAACTAAGTTCATTGATAATAATAAAAGTGACCATTTTATACAGAATGAGTAACACAAGTATCGATCACTCGTGAGCAATTCCTTTTACAGTCGACAGAGGCGTCTTATGAGGTATAAAAAGCACAGTCTGGAAGTTAGACAAAATACATTTTCTATCTGGGTATGTATATTTAGGAGTCAGATAGAAATAAGCATGTTTCCGTACATTTTGCGTTGGTAGGGGGCTGTTTTTATTCAATTTTTGTGCTTATTTTGACTTCTGTTGCTTATTTTAAGGTTTAAAAAATGTTTTCCCCTTTTTGTCTCTTTTAAATTGTTATAAACTTGTTCTATGATCATTTACTCATTTTAAAATCACATAAAATTTTTTAATATATCGAAGTGAAAAAAGTTATAAAATGAAATGGTATGTTCATCTCACAAAAATATCCATTGAGAATCTTGTTATACATTTATTTATTTTCAAGCGGTCAAAAAACTTTCTCCTCAACACATTCCCTTAAGATCTTTAAATAGCAGAACCTTCATTAGTGAAAGAACGCATGGTTACCTGGGGCATACGAATACCAAGAAATGGAGAGGATGAGGGAAGTACTGTCGTTTTGAATGAAATGACCTTATTTGGATCTAGACGAGACATTTCTAGAAGTTGGGGTGAAGGTAACTTTCCAGCTGCATAAATGTAACAGAATTGCAGGTGAGATAGATGAGAGCGATACAGCTGTGCAATAAACTATCCCTACAATGTGTTCATTACAGAAATAAGGGAGATACTAACCTGATCCGCTTATGAACGCATAAACAGAAAATGAACTCAACCAAAAATCACTGCACATCTTTTACTCATTCTCCAGGACTATTTAAAACTGCTTCACTTTATCTTGATCAACATTTCCAAGATGTCTTGAAAGTGGATGTCCTGTTGTAACGTGTATGAGTTATTCTGAAATAACTTTTTTTAAATGTGTACTAATCACTTCAGCGCAAGTAGAACGTTCTTTTTCCACGATGAAAAATATCCTCTCTGACAAGTGACTGACTATGACAGTTGATGCCTTGAAAAAATATCTTCTTATTCATTGTAACGAAGAAAAGTAATCTTAAGCACTTTAGCTGTGTGGTAAAAAAGTAAGTTAAATACCCGTTTTCATGTAATGAGTGAGGCTACTCTGTTTTCACTTTTATTAAGTGCATATTTTAATTAAATTACTACCTATTTTCATTACTTTTAAGTGCCATTTCGCCTGTCTATTTTAACCAAAATAAATGCCTGAACTTCCGGGCACTAATAATAAGCAAGATACCTAAAACTACGGTGCCAGAAAGCGACTGCTGTTTGGGACGGTTCATCCACTTCGAGACTCTTGGGAAACATAGTGCCGAAGTACACAACTTTAATACTGCAACTGATAAATGTAGACCATAAGTTTCTACAACCTTAATAACAAGAATTATCATTCATTCTTGCTTTGCTAAACATCACAAAGAGAACGAGAGAGAAAATAGTAAGGCACCGATTAAAAAAAAACTCATTTTCATCGCAGAAAACTTGTCAATGACCAATTTATTAAACTCTAGAATTTTCAGAATGTAGTCCTACTCCACAGAAAGCAGAGTCTACTTCCTGTGTTCTAAAATCACAATTTCCTCTAATTAATACTTGAAATTGGTCTACCCAGTTTTTAATGTAAGTTTTTTTTTTTTTCAATAGTCGCAAAGAAAAAAGTTTTAGACAGAAATATGTGTATATTTTCTTTACATTCAATTAATACGAATGGCACGAAAGTTTCACTGGCCAATATTTTAACAAAATAACTGAAATGATTATCACTGCATGAACGCTCTGAAAAATGTCTGTATAGGAGAATTGTTGCTTGAAATATAATATTGTTTGACATTAATATAAAATACAAGTTTTAATATATATATATATATGTATATATATATATCAATCTCCATAAACGTGTTTTAATGCATTTGAGACATGACGCTTCAGGCGATGCATACACGTAATGACTTATGGGTAAGAGGCTCTTCCTATTGCTTCCTCTTACGATCAAAACACACTGCGACATATGTAATGGATTCACGCGTAGTAAAGGAGTCGGCTATTCAAATTTTAACGATTTGAATATTTTTTTAACTCTGGAGTAAATATAAAGAAACTGCACCTTGAAATAACTAAAAATGAGCAGACTGTTTTATTTTGTATTGTTTTTGTTCTTTTCCCCCCAAGCAGAAATAACCAGTTAAAAAGTAAGCATTGTATTAACAGAGGTACTAGAATATGTATAAGGATAGAGAAAAATAATAGAATTTATTGTTTTAAATATTTAAGTGCTCATACATGTTACTGATTATATTTCATAAACTGTTGAGTAAAGATGCCGCGAAAATGATCAATATTTATGTAGCTCATTCTGGCCATATTGCCTACTATGAGGGATATGCAGTTATCTTAAATATTGCTGAATTCATCACACCAATTATGTATATACATATACATCTGTGTTTTATGTAAAGAATACTTACTTATTCACATATTCTTTTTAAAAAAGGCTGAAAATAGATTCACAAATTACGGGATTTTTGGATAACTGAAAGTAAGTAACTATTTGTATTGATACTTAATCTTAGCTGAAACTCTATAAGAAAGAGAAGAGCGAGGGTAAAACAAAAGCACACGAGCACGTTGCAGACTCAGAAATGACGGATATAAGAGAACTCCTGGTACATTTCTATTGTTTGTAATTTTAATCTATTTACACATGTAAAACAAAAACGCATTAAACATATTGTGGCATATGATAAGAAGTTTATTACAAAATATTGTTGATACTACGAGGTTAACAATATAGGTTGTGTTTACTTATTGTTGGGCAGTAGCCGGGCTGTTGTGATCTGGTTCTATGTGCTGCGCGAGTGACAGTTACATGTTTGAACTGGTAGGGGGGATTAGCTCTGCGCATGCGTATAGAGAAATGCGTTAGGTTTGCGCGTGGATAGGTGAAACATTCCCAAGCTCATCTTAGAAGGAGGAGGACATCTTGCTGTGTACTCCGATGGGCTAGCTAATACGGTAATGTAGAGTTCAACTAAATATATGATGCAATAATCTGGATGTTCTGGTCTGATGTTGGTTAGTGGTTAATCCATGTCCTGGTATTATCATTTTCCCCGGTATTTTATAGTTTTAGTAAGAGATGACTAAGATACATTCTGGTCCCCATGTTCAGCCAGTTGTATTGGGAATTGTTCTAATGTAGTAATAGCGAGTGCTGTAATAGTTTGGGATGAAATAGTGTGCAGTTCAAAGTTCATACATTACTGCATTAAGTCATGCTGACTTACGGAGAAAATGGAGCGTGTCGATCAGAGTTATATTTAAATTCCAGCAAATGAAGGGAAAAGCTTACATCAGCAGCTTTGAGGAAATGTGCTGCGCTTTTAACTTAGAAAAATGTTAGTGACAGACAATCTGCGTTGACGTCACGATGATGGATCCTGGGAAAATTTTAGAACAGAGAAAATGGAATTAAATTACATTAATATTGCAAGACAGATGAAAGACAATCAGCAATTTATTAATGGAAAATTAGCATCCCGTACTATAGCGTATATAATATTTTAACTAAAGGTTTTAAAAATGGAGCAGTTAATTGCAAATATTGACATCTACACAAAACTATTAAGATTAAATTAATTTCTAATTAATATTTAACAAATATTTTGACGAATAAACGAAAATTTCTTGACATATTTATGACTATATATTAGAACCTGAGGCCAAAGTGTGAATTAAGGAATGCAAATATAAAGGATCACCCTATGAAATTTGAATTGAAGCCACCAATAGGCATTTTTTGTGGGGGAAGGGGGTTATGTTAGATTGCTTAACATTTAATGAAACATTAAAAATAACCATATTCGTTCTGAATGAACTCCTGCAGTACTGTTATATTTCATTCCTGTGTACAAAGTATTTCAATACTGGCAATGTTTTGTGAATATACACTGTTTTAATGGCCAACAAACAAACCTCTAATAAATTTAGGTCTGAGGAACGCGCAGAAAATAAATCTAAAGTAGCCGTTAATTTGTTAGAATGTTCAGAATGTTTACCTACGTAATAAAATGTGGCAACACACTGTCGTGTACAAACCACATACCAGCATATAAAGTGGGGTGTATTTCAATAGACCTGTTTATCTCCCATTAGAAATAACAGGTTCGATATAATTGTTTCCATCTATTCCTGCCCACACTTTGTCACTCGGCTGTTGTAGTGCTGAAAGAATAAGCAGATGCGCGCTATCAAAAATATACTTCATCTCTAGATAAACAAAAATTCGCTTATCTGTAAAAAATAATAATAAATAAATAAATGTTATACGTGTTTACTTCAGCAGAAAAGTTACTTGCTTAATATGGTATAATCGAAGTAGTTTCTGCCAATAAACTCTTTCCAATGGCCAAAGATTAATGCTGTTACTGTCATAACAATGTTGCTACAACTTGCCGCATGTTCCGTTCCTTGAACTTAACAGCTCAGACATCAACATTTCCCACCGTCCGACATTTATTCCCTGAATGGTTTTCTGTCTGGTATGCGTTCATGTAATGCCTGGAATGTTTCCCCCTCTGGAAGACGTCTATTAGCGAAATGGTCTGCGTAGAATCTTCTGCATTCTGTTCAGTGGGTTCATGTTTACCGTTTGCTAAGTTGATTCCTTCCGTTTCAGAAAAGGTATAGAAAAAAATTGTGGAAATGCTACAACTGCTGTGTTATAGAAAGAAATATCTTCTATATGACTTCTATATAAGTTACAGATATATTAGGTATTTCACAATATGAAATAAAGTTAAAGGAATCCCATTACTCATGTCCGTAATCTAATTATCTTTGAGTTTACTCCGTTTGTTCTGCGCTTGCGCTGAAGTTACTATCCCCTACCTAATATCAACACCTCTTGAAGCTGTCCCTAGCTCCTGTCGATTACATAGTAAATGAAATAATCAATATTGTAATTTTAGAATCAGCAACTCAGTAATTATGTGCAAGTATGTTGTGCCTTTTCTTTCAGTGGAGGAACTTTAATGACATAACTCGTATATGTAGAATTTGTATTATATAATGTGTTCATAAGGTGTAATTTCAGTAATATTTAAGAGACATGTAATAATATACTAAAATAAGAACATTCACGTCTTTCTTCGAGCACAGAAAGACTTAGCAAAAGTCAGACAATACCAGTTAATCACTTCTGGTACGCAGCTAGTGTTGGAAATGTCCCTGCCTCCGGCACAGATAACAGCTTGATCGGTGGCAAAGTTGCAGTGTTCGAGTAAAAGGTTCATTGACAGTAACGTATGAAATCTGTTTAAATTCATCTTATTGACAAATAGCGGAGCATTTGGCTTGACCAAAGTCGTTCAGCTAATTGGAATGGAATTCAGTGAGGTAAGCACTCACCTATGAGTGACGTTAACATGAAACTGGAGGGAATATTTCGCGCGGCTGTCCGTCGATAGCGTCATTTTATAATGAGTATAATAGGGATAGATTTTGCACAAAAGTCGCGTAGTCTCAGAATTTTCCGGGTTCAGATACGTGTGGCCGCCATCGCCCGGAGATCAGCAGAAGAGCGGCCTAAGTGCTAAGTACCAGTTCCGGCAATGACGAGGCTTGACTGTCAGTCAGCACGCAAGTTACCGATACAGTTTTACTGGGCTGCAATATACCGTTGAAATGACAATCTCTTCGCATTTGACACCATTTGATGAACGTAATAAATTTGTGTGTTTGCCAAGATTATCTTGCCTGTGGATCGACGTGAGAGGTGGCTTAAATAATCACGTTCTGGAGAATAAACAACTTGAGCAACTAAATCACGAGGTGTTATTTATCGGCAAATTCCATATCAAATTCCCATTCACCCAGCTCTGGATAGCTTATGTCAGAAATCAGCGGAAAGTTCTAGAGAGAGAACCTCGTGAAAGCAGGGTTAGAGGTCTGCGATCAGCGGGCTTAAATTAATTAATACAGCTACCGTACAGCCCAATTTCCAACCCCACCTACTATCTTCCTATTTCAATTTGGCGCCGAAACGTGCGGCTTCATATAATGTCATCACGAGGCGTTATTCCACGTTGCCTCCCACAAACAATCCTATTTCACTCTTGATCGCACTGCATATTTGTAGAATACCAGGTACGAGAAGTAGTTAAAGGCTTTCCTGAAACTTTATTATAGCAGTCTTAAAGTTCCCCTGCAACATTTCCTAAACTGTAGTAATTACAGAATAGCAATCCAACACTGAAATAACAGAAGTTGCATCTTTGACTTTTGGCTGGGTTATTGGTTGCCGTTGTGCTTTTGCTAGAATACCACTGCTGGTAGCCATTTGATTTCTGTCCATAATTACTATGTTAAAGATTGTAGTATGATTAACTACAGTGCACAAATAACAATCCCATAAGCTTAATCGAAACTTGTGTAAATGCCGTATATACGACGTATTACAGATTATGTTTACGTTTTACGGAGGAAGCACATTGTCAAGAGCACAAATTGGAATAACAAAAAGTACGTATTCAGTGAATAGGCCGGGAGATATCAAGGGTGGTGCATGGTGCACAAATAATAATTGTAGTGTACAGAGTATAAGTGGATGCTCTAGTGGAATCACTTGGGCATAACTCCAAACAAAGCCGAATGAGACATGTATTTATAAAACATTTTTCACTGTGTCCCTGTCCACCACTGAAGTGGGTCTCTCATGTAACAGCATATTCTCAAAACAATAAAATATCATCAAATATGCAGGTAACAGGAACAACATGCTCAGAATAATAAAATTAAAAGCAGAAACCTGGCACACGCAGTTTAAAAATGAAACACAAAAGTTGGCAACCAAAAACCCATGAGCCACCTGTGTTTTGTTTGTTTCGTTTGGAGCATGTTGTTCTGCAAGCTATTTATATTAAAGTACATGGGTACTTTCATTTTGCATAGTTCATTATAAAAAATAAGTTAACTGCGAGAAAATTAACTTATTACAGTACTTTAAACGTTTTTTTCTATGGCAACTATTTTATTAACTGAGATTTAATGTCGGGTGATTAGAATTTTAGTATTTGTGAAAATAATGGGTGGAAAATAAATAAGCTACACTTGTATAATTTAGCACAAAAGTGGTATAAGTACCGAAATACTGATCTTTCAAAAAATTAAGGGCTTTGCTTTCACCTCAATTTCTGTAATTTAATTTTTCATACTGCAGTGGCATTTTCTTAAAAAAAACTATTAAAGATATTATCATACAATTTTAACTTAATATTGCTACACACTTTCTTTCAGGGATGAAACAGGGATACTGTTAAATTGTTTACAGTAAACTTTCATTTTATATAAAACATTTTAAAATAACTTTCTTAAGTGAAACTTTTTTCTATTCAGGTTAAAGAGATTAAAGATGTGTTTTGTTTATATTTTAAAACCATTTTTTGTGACATGAAAAAATGCCAACTTTAAAATCAAATAAAGAAAAAAACGTGTACCTGGAGAATAAGATCCAAATTTTTCTACTCAAGTTTTTTGCACTGAGTTATATAAATAACATTTATTTTTCACCTATTATTTGCACAAACACTCAAACTATAATCACTCCAAATTACCCTTCAATCCATAGAGTTTTCCTGTAAACTAAATTTCTAGTTCTGATAAAAGTTAACTTTCTAAAAATAATAGTAAAATCATCTTCCAGTCTCCTTAAAAGTTATTTAACTTCGTAACATGAATATTTAAAGAATAATTCAGAAAAAAGATAATGTTTTCATTTTTGTAATACTATATATTATATACCTGTTTAATTAATACACTCAGTGTAACATGCCGTTATATTTCATAATTCTAAAAAGTAAAGTTTTTAAAACACGTTTCCCGTAATACTTTAAATAATATTAAATATATACCGAGAATCATATCTTTTAAATTTTATTAGTTTACCCTTTTTAATCGTTTGACTGTCTCCGCCATGAAGTTATAATTAGCAAGTTGTAAAGTTATGGAGTGAGTGGCAATTTTCCAAGGTATTCTTATCTTTCTAACAGTCATCAGAGCTTACATTATAGTGGAGTGTGGTAAAATTTTATAAAGATTTCGTTAGGTGTCTCTCAAGAATTTGTGGCAGACCATTTTCTCAATGATCTACCAAATTTCATTTAATATAAAGCTGATTGTATTATGTTTGTCGATAGTAGTCCCCACCTCCCACCTTTATCAGATATGGTAGTAACGAAAATGTATGTAAGAATGTTTTGCATAATATTGACACTATAATAGACTAGTTTCATTATAATGTTTCCATTAATTGTGATAGAAATAATAATGCACGTTTTCAATTTGGTAACACTCTAGTGTTACATTAGATTCTCATTTAACTTGGAATATGGATGTCTAATTACTTTGTAAATATTCTAAAGCTCTGGGGAAAATGGTCAAGATAAAGTTACAATACTTACATTATAAAACAAGACAATGTAATAAATATTTTAGTCAAAATGACATTGTTAACCTTCTTTTAAGTATCTTAAATCAAAACTTAAAATATAGTTTCATATACACATGATGTCCCAGAATCGCCGTATAATTTTTCGGAATAGGCAACCACATTACGCTGTAAGGATTGGGAGACTCAGAAGTTGATTTAACAACCATCAATACCTGAGTACTGGAACTATTACAGATATTTCGTATTTATTTGAATTTTTTGGTTGTTTCACAAACTATCATTGTATTAATATTTTATCCATATGAACTAACAGTAAATTCAGCAAATTAAGAGTCACTAACAGTTTAAATAAATTACATTTAATAAATGTTTGCAAGTAGATAGAGGAGGAGATTAACGTCTATTAATGAAAATACTGCTCAGAAAATTGAAGGAAAGGCACCTATTTACATAGTGTCTAATTTTGTGCATCCTTAAAACACCAGCAAGATTCAACCAATACGGTGTGCATGCCATTAAAGTACACGAGAAAGAATTGTAAGGTGATTATGGTACATCTTATTTTTATTTATATATACTAGGTGATTTTTCCTTCGCGGGTTCGCCCCAGTTAGCCGCAGTTGGCCAAGCTTGAAAATCAATCGGGGAACTGGAGGGGAGGTCAGTACGAGTTTAACTCTAGGAACGTACGGACTTATTCTTATGTGTTGCACAACAGGGTGTTGAATATTCATTAGGCGACGTAATACTGTGTATTAATTACGTTAATACGACTCAATTCAGGTATTTTATTTCACAAAGAGTACTTATTGATAATTCGTATGTGCGTACAGAATCGGCTCAAGATGTACGAAGATTCTTTTAAGAGATATTCCTTGATATTCAACTTCTAAGTCGAAGTTTGATTCACAGGTTGGTAAATAAATTTGGTGAATGGGAAAGAATTCTCGATAAAACGTGTACATAGCCACGTACAGTACTCGCAGAAAAGCGATAGATAACACTGGACATGCTCTGAAATGTTGCTCCAAAACACCATTTCGACGTCTTTCTCAGCAAACGGGGATTTCCTCTGTTAGAACGGCTACAAAGCTATTCAAGTTAAAACTCTATAAAATTACTGTAGTATAACTTAATTCGGCACTAAATTTTGTGAATGACTTTTGAATAGTGCGCATGGCGGATAAATTTATCCTAATCTGATTTATTTGATTTGCGGATGAATCTTGATTTCACCTAAGTGGATATGTTAGTTCACAAAACAAACGATACTGGCGCTCTGAAAGACTTAACCTACTCCACGAGGAGCCCCTGCATGATGAAAAGATAAGAATGGGTGCGCCATCAGCAGCGAGAGAGAAATAGTTTTTTTTTTTTTTTTTTAAGAAAGAGTTATTAGTGATTGATGTGTCCAGATTCGCTACTTTTATTCGGGACTTTGCATGGCAATACCATGTCCCCTTATATATATAATTCTTGAAATATTCGTCGATAAAAAAAAATAAAACTATATTTAAATTACCTTTTACATAATGTTCTCTATACAAAATAAGTCATCATTAACAGCATATGGCCTCATGGTTCCCTCGATTTAATGTCCTCAACTTTTATCTCTGGAGGGGGAGGGGGCATTAAAGGAAAAAGGTGTAAAAAGTAAATCCGCATACGTTAGCTGAACTGGAAAATAACAACCGTGAAAAATATTCCTGCATTTCTCGGAGGGAACTGCCGATGCCAGAAATGTATGGAAAATGAAGGGAGGCAGTTCCAGCAGCTTCTTGCTTGATAATGGTGAGAAAATGTACTTTTAAGTGTTTAAGTGTTAGTAACAACTTATGCGATAATCATAGCTGTGAACTTTTTCACTCCCGTTCACCGCGATACCAGCTTGAACCCGACGATATGCGTGGAGGATCGTGCGAATATAAAACCATCAATATATATTCTGGACTTTTATAGTTTAAACAAAATATTTATCATTACTCACTGAGAACGAAATCATCAGTAATAGAGGAAAATGTGAATATATTAACAACCCTAGAAACAGAATGGATTTTTACTATCCATTTCTATTATTACTACAAATACCAATTTATAGCTCTATAATAAAAGCTTAAAAGGTTATTTTAAAAGTAACCTATTTATAACTGATGACTTTTGTTGTTATCAAATGAAAAATTATACAATCTTTAATTTTATCAATTGTTATGACATAATTACAGAAATATCCTAAATTGAGTTCAATTGAAATCCAGTGTGACAGCTTGAATAGTGCTAATTACTGCGGAATTGCAGTTACCTCGTTGCTTATACCTATTGTTTTAAGTAAATCACTCTGACCTTAAATTGAAGCAGAATCTCGTATATCGGAACAAACGTGCTAATTTCCCGTCATCTAGGCAGGTCTTCCGCTCTCATTACCAACGCTTAGCAACCATCAAAGTAGTTCCATTCACCCGGTAAATTTTCTGTGCATGCTCTGATACTTAATTTATCCTCAAACACATAATCTGGGCAAAGCTCGAAATTTCATTGTGCGTTCTTTAGCCAATGCCATTAGTGCTTCATAATGAAGACGGTTAAAAAATACAAACGGCATAAATAGTTATCTTCATATACCAAGTGTTTACGTAGTAGGTGTATCTTTATTGTTATAAAATTCTATATACACATTACAAATAAAGTTTATGCGTGGATCATAGACTGTACATGTTAAGTATAATACACATTTAGAAAAAGGAAGAAATAGTGCAAAAATAATAAAATTAATAATATTAAGTAAATAATCATTAAAATAGAAATAAATGGTATTTACAGATGTGTGAATGGAAATACATTATTTATAATTACACTAGTTATTGCGTTCTATCCATAAAATTAATTGCTTCTAGTTTCGAGCACTTGGCTAAGAAAATGTCCATATTTAACCAAATAGTGTGATCCGTAAACAGGTCCCAGTATCCCTATCAACCTCTAATTATTAAAAAAAAATTAGGAAACAATAGTTTTCCTTAGGTGTTCCGCCAGAACATGTACCCATTTCCACAAAATGGGCAGATTCTCCTACCGAACTGTCAGTTATTTTTAAGCCTTCCAACTTCTTATTCTAAACCAGACCATTCCTAATCTCGCTGTTCTCCCTGGAACAAGCATACACACTCCTTTCTTTACCCCAGGTTAGTTCAATTTCATTCCATAGGATCAAGGAAACTTGTATTATATTCTGCCTTGATTTCCTGCCTGCTGATAACCTCTAGCTTTGTTCATGTTCTTTCAAACGTTAATATTATGCTCATTGCCTTGTTGCTGCACTGAACCCAGAACAATTGCTGTGAGTCCTCTTTCTTCCTCTGCAGCTCAAAACATTGGTGTTATATTTTGTATCTGGTGTCTATAGCATTAGCGCGAACTGTGGACCGGTCTTCCTGTATTAGTTAAGCCAGGATTTCACCGTCCTTGTTTTACTATAAAACGTATATTCAAAAAACTCACCTTCCTTATGAATCCACATTTAACGTTCCTTTGAAGAGTCCGAGAGCTCGAGAACCCTTTTCCTAAAATGGACTTGAATTTTATTTAATGTTCAGCTCTGCCCCGTCCCCATATTTCACTTTCATACAGCAGAATAGACTTAATCATAACATACCAAGTGGTTACATTAACCAAAATCTTTCAATATTTGCAGCGTTCAAGCTCAACTTTGGAGGATTAGACTATTTAAAAAAAAACAATTCAATGAACACTTATTCATAATTATTAAAACCAAAGGTGTTTTAACAAAAACTGGCGGAACTTGGTTCTATTTTCGTTTGGGATAGGAGATTTTTCTTTGCATGGTTTTCTCTCTTCTTAGAAAAGAATGTGACTGTTAATTTCAAATATAGAGCAAGGAATGTATTAAGTACAATTCTGATAAACTTAAGAAGACTCCTAATATTTGTTCGGGTGTTTATAGTATTTAAAACGTAAAAGACGATTCTCCAATAAATGTCTGAAAAAGTATAAGTAAACCTTTTGTTTACCAAGGCAATAGCTTTTTTCCCGTGCCGTTTTCATAGAGCGTATAACGTGCGTATGCTCAATAATGCCACATTTTCAGTGAGCCAATTTGAGATACTTATCGACAGAACGCGGTTGCGTACTTGGAAATGCAAATCAAAGCCGCATGATGCATGTGCAGATATCAGTTTGCAGTTAGGTTGAGAAAGGCTTTGTCAGCGAGTGTTTGGGGTTCCTGCGTTACTTTATGCTATGTTTAAATTGTGTGCTAATTCTTCGTGGTTAGCTATACCTTTATAAACAGTCTTAAAGAACGGATACATGATATATATGTGAAATAGGATCCTTGCAGATAAGTGATTAGCCAATTATCAAGAAAATATCCCAGGTAAAGAAACAATTCACCAACTAGTTACATTATTACTAGTGACAGAACTTCTCAATGAAAAGAAATATGCTCCAAATCGCTGTTCTTAAAGAAGAAAAGTTAAGTGTATTTCCTATGCAGATGCCGGCAATGTATTGCCGCTGAGAGGCATCATTTTCAACATCTCTTATAGCACATGCGTGTGATTATTATAATCAGTTCTAAATGCAGTGATTTTTATGATTTCTATAAAAATAAAAATACTAAATTAAAATACTAACTTTAAGTGCGGCGACTGTTTCCTTTCTTCCTGTTGCGAAGTCTATACTTTCTCAGTTAGGAGCAGCGCCCATGCGGTCCGTAACTTAAATAATCTCACTGTACTAACATCAAGATGGGTGTGTAATATCGCTAACGAGATCTGTTTCACTTCTCTAAAATTATGTGATGAATGTATGTTTCTTTGAGATACATTTTCCATCAGCTGACATAGAACAATTTCGATGCAGGTTCCTTAGCGTTTTTCTCTTTGCAGATGTCTCCCAAGTTCAGAGAAAAAAGCTTATATTAAGTATGGGGAGCGCTACCAAAGATGATTTACCTAAGCTTCTGGAACTCCCTTAAGTATTCAAAGATTAATCAATCAGTAATAAGAAATAGTAGTTCAACATCAAATAATTCTAATACTTCTTAGGCTTTCACGTCCGGTGTTGTCATTAAAACAATTAAATTCTCCCGGGCTGTTTTGCCGTGGTCCATGGTTTAAATTACTACCATAGCTTTCACCAACTACTCCGGTTGGCATCTTCAGTGGACGAAGAGTAACACCTAACTGTTAACTGTCTCAGACAGAGACGGATCAATACTGTCGTCGTGTTAACAGTTAGGCGTTACTCTTCGTCCACTGAAGATGCCAACCGGAGTAGTTGGTGAAAGCTATGGTAGTAATTTAAACCATTGACCACGGCAAAACAGCTCGGGAGAATTTAATTGTTTTAATCAAATAATTCTATCACTATGGAAATAGCATCCATCTCAAATTCTAACGTTATCAGTCCTGTACCGTCGATTAGTAACAAATTCGAGCAGTTAAATTAGTGTAAGATCTCCGAAGTTCAATAGACAACAGTATGGATTCTCAATTCTATGTTAAAATTGTGAGAAATTGGTGTAAAAGTGACCGTGAATATTCAAGTCAATATTGTGATGATTGATAGCATGAAATGTTTGTTGGGTTAAAAGGAAAAATATACTTTTAATATGGAAAATGTATGTGATTCAAGTTGAATTATGAGGGATGGGTGGCACTACCAGAGGTATACTTGGTAATTAAGGTTCATAAGGTAATAAATAAAGTTATTTCATTTGTACCATCTTGCCTTTGACGACAAATATCTGCGGCTTGTTTAATGAACTTCTTAACTGAAAAAACGGGTACAGAAAGACCAAATAGTATATATACATACATATATATATACTTTTAAATACTTAATTTAAACCTACATATTCTCATTTTTACCAATTTCATGTAAAATTGTTCACGATGAGTAAATTTTAAATATGAGCACGATTTTACGCCTCGTACCTGAACCAAATATTCCACTTCCATTTATAGTTTTCTCAATCTTAAAGGAAAGCTAATGCACAGAATGTTGCACATACTAGTTTTTGTGAGGAAATTTGTTCTAATCAGTTTTCAAGTATTTTCAGACATAATAATATTTTCGGTGTCCTTTACAAATACTAAAACGTATCTATTTACTGATGCAAGGAATGAATATTTTCCTACAGTACCGGCAGTTTTTGGACTATATGAATTTTATCTATTTAGGTTAAGAACTAATCCATTTTCATTAAGTGCTCTCACTAGTTGTATGAGGTTAGAGCTTTCCTACAGTTAAGTAAGCGTCCAGTAACGTCGTTTTTATTTATAAATCAGTAAAACATGTTATCTGAAAAACTATTTATAGATTTTTATCATACACTTCTAAGCTTATGTTTGTACCGTAATACGAAATTCGTCTTTGCCTTATCCTTCTCCCCTTTTTTTCCTCTATGATGCCCACACTTCTGGAACTTTCTCGGAAACTGTATTTACCACTAACTGGTTAGAAAACGTTATCATTTTTTGTTCAAATCGGGGAGTTGGTCGTTATCTTTCTTGAATAAATATGTTGATATAAGAACTGCACATCACTAATGAAGAGATTGACGATATTCGTTGCACATTTTGCTCTACAAAATTTGCAGTTTATTAATAAGTGAGTAGAGTAATTTATTCATTTACATGCTTATATATGTGTCAAAGAAAGCTTGAACAATATACAAGAGTTTGCTTCTTGCACTTATTTTCAACGTGTCTGGACATTGGCCATAGCGAAGAGAGATACTTCGGCACCACAATTCACTCATATACTTCCCATATGCTCATAAGGGCATTTCCGGGAGGAAGGGATGGTAAGGGAAGCACAGGGGGGCAGGGACTGCGCGGACGCAGACGGGATCCTTAATATATTTTCAATTTCTTAGAAGGTTCGCTTCTATATCAGACGCCGGAGTAGAAAGCCTTTCAAAGCGCAAACCACCATCACACTGCGCCAGAACTCACCTTTGCCCTGCCACTTCTGACCTTATAAGAAAACCAACGGAATGAAATGAAAGGGCAGAAATTTTGAGGAATGCAAATATCCATCTCAGCATTCACCTAAATGACCAGGGGATATCACGAAAAAACCAAATGTCAGGATGTGAACCTCAACGGGAATTAAACCAGGGACCTCTGAATATTCCATCTGAGTCAACCCGTTGGTTTCCTATAATTTATATATATATATTTATTTATTTATTTATTTATTTTATAGATTTCCAAATTTTGCCCATTAATTTTCAAGTGATACTATCTAATGATATATTTTAATTTTAATTTAATTCGATATTACTATACACTTACTTCTTCTTACATATTTTTTTACATTATTCTTCATAATGTATTTAAAGCGTTAAAAATGATTTTATAAAACATGTTGAAAACTACACAATGCCTATCTACACTATACACAATATTAAGGCTTCACTCTATGACAAGTGAAACATTTGAAATTTTCTCTCAACTGCGTTTAAATAACTCAAATTAATAAGTGTTTAGTGATACAAATTTGTTCTGTTTTTATTAATTTAAAGAAACTACTTCTATAAAATCTATAGCTTGGGCATTTTGGATTGACCGAGTATTCTCCATCCTACTCCGATTTCAATTGATAATTCAAACACCCTACAAGAAAGAAGAGAACGCTGGAAGAAAAAAAGTGTCAAAATAATATGCGTATTCTTTCTCTGATGACAGCCAAATGCTCTCATTTCCAGGAATTTCACTTCACAAAAATGCATCAGCAAGAGCAGGGTTCCACTTTCGGCAAAGTAGTTAGTGTCAACATTTCCAGCTTCCGCACGTTGATGTATTAATTTCGTGGCTGGCGGGTAGATGGCATTGACGTCATGCTTCTGGCCCAGCGCTCTGTCTCTCTCGGCAGTTGGCAGCAATAGAATCTATACGCCAAAGGAAACGCAGTAATTCCCGAGGGATAAAAGCTGTTTCCTACCATGCTTTTCTTTTTAAACCAACAATTCTGTTATCTTACTAGCGAACCATGGAAAAACTGAATTCCTGCCTTGTGCAGAGATGCAATAAATTTCACTCAATTCTGGCGTATTTTCTATCGCAATGTGATTTATGGTTCAAATCTGTGCATTAAATGCATGTTACACTATGGACCGTACACTGTAACCTGAAAGGCAAACATCAATCCGCATTTCCAGCTTCGTTCTCATTATGTTACTGATTCTTGAAGTCAAATTACAATATTATATTATATTATTTACTAACAGGTGCCTTTATTCTATACCACACACTGTTGAACATGTTTTATTTTAAAAATGTTACCGTCATAATGTTACATAGCTGTTTTTATTTTCAACATCACCACTGTCCATTCGGACTTTAAGCCTTGGGGAGAGTGTAGCTAAATTCTGAGGTTGGTACACATACAGCTGGAACCATCGTTCTTGGCCCCTGGTCCTGACTGGAGATCCTGTAGTTATCAACTCTTATTTCTGCTGAATGAAAGCACGCAAGCTATGGAATAGGAGGGCAGCCAAGCGTTGATTATTGCATAAATTAGTTATGCCTCCAGTGTTTTCTAAATTAGGGTTCAAAACACTACATAGAGTCGAGAAATTGTATCAAATATATATGCATATGTGAAGAAAGAAACTAAAATCAGAGAACTGCTTATATGAGAAGATTTTTAAAAAAACATTCAGAAAGTTCAAAAGGTAGTATCAGATGCCACTGGAGAGTAGGAAAAAACGGTGGAAAGAATTGCTCCAGAACGCAAGCAAAATTATAATTAGAACATACCGTTTGGTACACCAGGGTAAAACACAGACAGTTTCGAAACGAATTACAGAGTTTGATGACTTCTACAAATGCGTTGTTAGAAGAACGATTCAAAAAATTTATTTTCAGGAGGAAAAACTGCTCAGCAGCTAAACTATTTGTTATTTTAAGAGACAGCACAACTTTTAGGGTAAAAAGTTATCTTTAAACAGAATAGTGAAAAAACTAGGTTTTAAATGGAAAATGACCAAAACAAGCAGAAAAGTGTTCTAAAAGAAAATGCTATCAGAGGAAAAACCCATTATTTGTCCAGATGAAACATATTTACAGTAGCCACATCAACCCAAAAGGATGGACTATAGGTTTCATAGCCATACCCAAAGGCAGGGGGTGAATGTATTTCATTCCCAATGGTTTGCTCATATATCAAATCACAAATTGTGGGAAGATCACAAAGAAATGGACACTACCAATTACATTAAGTGGTTGAAAAAACCCCTACTCATTCCAAATTTGCCCCCAAACTTCGTTTTTGTATTTGGCAATGCTTCATTCCGACATTCAAGAAGATAAGCACCCAACTTGAAATTCTTTGAAGAAAACCATGAAAACATGGCTCTGGAATAAAAATGTACAATATGACGAAAATATGACTACAACCAAGCTTTACGACATAAAAAAGAGCACAAACCTAAATATAAAATATTTAGAGACAGAATTCTGGAGGAAAAGGGTCATACAGCATTAAGACTGTCACTACACCACCCAGATTTAAACCCGATAGAACTGATCTGGGTATATGTTAAACAGTGTGTCGGTAGCCATAACGCCACATTTTAACTCGAGGTGTCAAGTGCTACACATGGTTTGGAGAAATAGGCACAGAATAGTGACAAAATGTCTTTACAATAAAGATAAGGAGAATAAAACTGAACATTTTTGATTGGAGGGGGGTTGCAGATAGCAGTGACAGTATGACTGAGAAAAGTTTTCAGTTCAGAAGAATCTAGTGAAGATGTTTTATCTGTGTTGAACAACTTGAGCTAATTTGCAATATCTTCATTGATGTGTTATAATACGGAAACAGTAGTAATACGTGTATTGTAACAGAGACACATTTGCACGGCTAAAACGTTGAGTAAACATTTTTCAACATGAGCTGTTCTGCATTACTAACAGGAATATTGTCTGTGTGTGAAGCTGACGCACACTTGGTAAGTAACTCGTTCTCATCCTTTACATTTACGTTCTCCAGGAGCCAAAAACTGTGAATCCAACAATAAGTTATTCCAAGGATAACTGTTGGGGAAATGATCTGATAATTCGGCTGAATGAGCTCAGAGAACTTTGAGACTTAAGTTTCCCTAACACTCACCTTAAGACCTAAAGGAAAATCTCTGATAAACATCCTTCAGTAAGCTCGCCCAATCGACAATCGAATCCTGGCTACATAGGAAACACGAATTATACAACTGAACCAGGGCGGTACGGGGGATGTGTTGCCTGAGTCAACGTTTCATATTCTTGTAATTTGTTGGCAACTTTCATGTATGCATTGATAAATGTTTTAATATTCGCATTTGGCAGACCTAAAAACTTTAAAAGATAGACACAGGTCAATAGATACTGCACAACCTATTCAGAACAGAACAAAGCTTCTGACTTATTCTTTATAAATTTATTTTAAAGTTAATCTTTTTCTAAGTTAATTACTTCCTCAAAGTGCGCGGAGAAACGTTAAATGCATTTCTTCTCAATCATTTGAAGTAAAAATCCTCGGTTAACCTCGTAATTTAAGCAATATTTAATTTGCTTACGTTAGTTAAGTGTGCATCCTCCCCCCCCCCTATAGCTACAGTCTGCCAAAATTTATTCAATTCCAGTCAGAAGTATATTCATTTTATACAGTGTAAAATTCTGGAGTAGATGGTACCCCATTCTGTGCTGGTAATTTTTAAATTAGGAAGGCACATTAAATGCAAATGAAGGTTTCATTCACGTTTTCTTGCTTTTAAAATTTTCAACATTTAATACAGATTAATAAACTCTAATGATCATATACAAGAACTAACGTAATAGAACGTCCCTGCAAATGTTCCTGAATATATTCCTATGATAATCAAGTGACATAAAATTCCTTTTTAGGTCTTTTGCAATTGTCTGTTGAATGTGGTAACTGATATTATTGTTATTATTATTATTAGTAAAGAGTAAAATTTCATTTCATTGCCGAATAGTTTGGTCTCTTCTCAATAGAGCAGAATTTCATGTTTTATATTATTTGATGTGCTTAAATAGCGCATATTTTCAGCAATATTCTATCCTAATCAAATGACGATTTAGTACTACTATAGGAAACTGAGCCTATGTTGAAAAAATAGTCATATTTATATAAAATAATAAATCGAAAGCATGCTGATGAATGTCAAATTAAATTTTCTTTTCTTTGGAATTTGCCGTTTAGTTTAAATAAATTATGAATTCTATTTATATTTATATAATCTATGAACTTTTTCAAAAAAGGGCTAAATATTTAGGTTCTTAAAGTGATCATTTTTCAAAAAACTTTCAACAGAAATGTAATATGCCTCAAAAAATAGCGGGGATTAAAAGGATAAAGTCATTAAATATATAGCTGCCGTATATGCACTGCCAGGTACCCTACCCCCGTTGGTATTGCAATCATCCCATAATCTTATGATCGCCCAAGAATTCCTCACTCACTTAAAACGGTCTTAAATACTAGTCGTAGTAACATTGTCCTGAAGATAACACCTGGTCAAAATGGTGCGGCATTTTAGTGCGAAAAAAAAAACCAGTTTTCTTTGTAGAAGTTGCTTTTAAGCTCAAAGAGAGCTTCTTAAATGTTTCCCAGTGCAGTGCTCCCCTCTAGAAATAAAATATTAGTGAATAAATATGACACTCTGCCGAACAAAACACGTTCCCAAGGAAGAACAGTTTTAACGGAGGAAATTGTATCCTAGAAAGTTTGCCACAAAAATCATGAGCTAAATTTGCACAAGAGATAAAAGTTTCTCTATCTTCTGCAAAATATACAGCTGCACACGCGTTTATGCTTTCCGAAAGGGGAAGCCATTCAAAGTGTAAATTGTTACAATTGGTTTCTGAATGAACATAAATACGCAGAATTTCAGTTGAGCAGCTTAACGAGCAGAGGACACTGTCAGTGTAAATTTTACAACCATTTGCGTCTCTGATGTTGTACGGAGCAATTTACCGGTTGATGCTCAAGCTGTTGTCCGGAAGCCATACCCATTGCTACGGCCACCAAATATATTAGTAACCTGTATTTCCTGTAAATTTTAGGGTAATTTCTTTCCACCTCCTGCTGTTTTTTTCATGTTAGCTGAAAGGACGTTCCGCAAAAATACCAGAACTTTCACTTTAGACATAAACCTGGATAACAGCATCAATATAATATATAATACCGAAATAGTTTCTTATACCAGTTAATTGCTCAATATTCTTCTCCCTTTAATCCCACCCAAAATGAGATCCGAAAAATTATATTACCAAAGAGTGTGGAAGCATGTTAGACAAATGTGACTCTAGTAAAACTTACTTTTACGGCAACGGTACATGGACTTAGCGTGATGTTACATTTAATATGGAAACTAATGGCATGAGCGTTAATTAAAGTGATTAATATTACTGAAAGTGAATAGTATAACAAACATGACGTTTGCTGCAAGTGCGTTAATGCGGGAGAGTGCCTGGTGTCATGAAAGTTTAAACATGAGTTGATGGTTTGTCGGAAGGAGGCACGTGATATGGGACAGTCCTACGAGTATTGACCACCGCACGTTTTTTATATGGAGCGAACTGGAAGGTAACCAAGGTTTGTGTGTATAGATACTGCTGCAATTCAAAATAGTTTTCTTGACAATTTATAAATCGAAATCACTTAAATATAAATTACTTGTACATTTAAGGAAAGGAATGCTGAAACTGGCCACCATTTTGGTTTCTCTGTAAAGCAGCTCATCACTAAAAAAATTAAAAAACCTCGAAAATGTGCTTACACATATGCCCTTAAAATCCAGCATGTGTTTATGTACTAAAGATATCATAGAATGTAGAAAACATAACCACAAACAGTAGACTATGATTTTCTGCAATGAATATCTCGATCATAGTTTATACTATTTTATTGACGGGATGTATGGTAAATATATGCTATATTAAGTTTATCATTTAAAGATAATGAATAAAATGCCTTCTTTTAAGCCCAAGCTAACGTTATATGCTAAGCAATATTTGAACTTTTTTTAAAGTTTTATTTATTATCGCTTTCATTGCATTTGTCTTTCTCGACGTCTGTTGATTGCGGATTCAGTACTCTAGCTATATGTCTATAGGAATGAACGAAATGAAACGAATTAATGATGGCGCAAATAATCTCGAGTCCTTAGAGCCTTAAAGCGGTTTGGCATTCACGTTCTCAAGATAAGGAAAAACTCCGAAATAAATCTTACCCAGACAGCTTGCCTTGACCGGTATTCGAACCCAGGACCTCTGAATTAGTAATCACATGCGCTGCCACTAGATCACAGAGAGGATGATGAGATAATTGTCTGAATTCTTCGTAGTAAATCATGTCATATTATTTTTATATGTTTGTTTTTTTCAGTTTTGGTAAAGCACATATCACAGTATGGGCACAAATAATATTTTATAATTTCATTATTAACAGTTTTATAACTCACTGAAATAATATTACTGCCTTCTGCAACAATTATTTTAGTAAATAAACAAATTTATTTGATTTTTATGCATTACATATAAGTTCTAGCAATAATTAAAAGAACAACGCTATCTCATTTTGTACATATTTAAAGTTTATTGTTAGTAGTATTTGAGCACAAGTTTTCTGTCGTACCGCCATGGTTGATTACGAGGTCATGGTCATTACAAGGCTGTAATTCAAGAACTATAGTTAATGTATAGAGCTTCATTTTTGAAAGTTTAGTAACTCTATGAAGAAAGATTTTTGAAACACCACTTGCTGTGCAACACGTCTTAACTTCTTTGGAGAGCGTTTGAATGATGCACCAATTTTGATAGTTTATTCTTCCGTTTAACGTTAGGTTTAGCGTTTAGCGATCCCGTTGTTCTAAACTTATTAACCAGACATAACAGTTTCTCTTCCTGAAACTGGAATACCAGGAAATTTCTTCTGAAATTGTCTACACACCTGTCTACACGATTCGGTTATTACATATGTACTGTACATAAAAAGTATTTGTTCAAGAGTGAATATTTCGGTAGGCATTTCAGTGGATTAATAAGAATAATGTAATTCACACACAACATAGATGTCATGAATAAGCTTTCATTTTTGAGATGCACAATGAACAAACTCTGGTCTTTACAGCTCGAACAGAAGGCAGCTACTGAAACAGTATAACACAACTGATAAACGTAGCCTTGAGAGGATCATTCACCGCTAGTGCGCTTCTGGAATAATATCGAGGTCACTGCAGTGCAGGCGAACTATGCATATACGCGATCTATGGCCGGGCTATGAATGAAATTATGGTACAATATAGATACATAAGAGGGTAGGTTCATAAGTTTCCGGCCTCGCCGATAAGGATTATCGCCTTCACATAACCCTTATCTGGTGCCATACCTTATCTGTTAAGTAAATAATTGCAGTTCTAACTTCAGCTCCGCTGTGTTCAGTTGTTCAGATATAGTTGCATAAAGAAGGCTATGTGTAAAAGATTGTGACCAGTTCAAAATGGAATTTCGAGCTGTTATTAAGTTCTTTACAAAACTAGGATTTACTCCAAATGAAATTAAACAGCGATTGGGCGGTGTATACGGGGAAGAATCCTACTCATATTCTACCGTAAAAGAATGGGAGAAACTTTTTCGAATGGGTCGACAAAGCATTGAAGACGAAGAGCTTGCAGGTCTTGGAGATGCTCGTCCTGAAAACTTCGCTCTTGTGGAAGGAGAAATTATGGAAGACCGGAGGTTCAAAGTTACAGAAATAGCAGCAAGGTTGAGCCTTTCTAAAACAATAGTCTTTCGAATTATTCATGAGCATTTAAACACGAATAAGGTTAGTGCAAGATGGTTGCCTAGACTTCTTTCCTCAGTCCAAAAGCAGCAACGAGTCATCTGTTATCACGCATTTTTGGAGCTCTACCGTGACGAGAGAGAAGTTCTGCAAACCATTGTTACAGGAGATGAAACTTTGGTCCTCTACTATGATCCTTTGTCCAAAAGAGAATCAATGGAGTCGTGTAAACTTGGCGAAGCACCGCCTCTAAAGCCCAAGGTCACTCAGTCAACTAAGTAGATCATAGCGACAATCTTTTGGGACTGTGAATGAATGAATAGTGTTTAACGCCCGTTTTCGCTACAGGGGCACTACAGGCGATGGACAGTGATGATACACGAGATGAAATGATATATTGGGAAAGGATTTATTTTTATGGAAGGAATCGTTCCAGGCCTAAGTTTAGGGTACATCCCGGCATTTGCCATTTATAAGGACTGAGGAAAACCTGGAAAAAACCTCAGTCAGGGAGGACGGTCCTGGCGGTATTCGAACCCAGACCTCCGCTCACGAGTCCGCGACTTAACGACCTCGGCCACCCATGGCGGTGGGACTGTGAAGGAATACTCTTCATTGACTTCAAGGAGAGGAACTCCACAGTAAATGGGGAGTACTATGCTGGCCTACTGCACAGACCACGTGCTTCCATGATAGAGAGAAGGCGAGGAAAGCCGAGTCGTGGTGTAGGCCTTCTTCACGACAACGCGCCGGTGCACACAGCTCTTGTTGCAAAGGAGGTTGCGAAGAAATGTGGTTTCAAGGAGATCAACTTCCACCCTACAGCCCTTATATAGCTCCCAGTGACTATTTCCTCCTCTCAAAACTCAAGGACCTTCGAATAAGGAAATTTATGTGTGACGAAGAAGTGATGGATGCATTTATGTCCATTTTGCAGACAAGACTTCTGACTATTTTTGTAGGGGTAATTGAAATTTAATTCAAATATGTAAGAAGTGCATTGCAATAAATGGTAACCATAGTGAAAATTGAAATATAGTTTTTTGTTTTTATCATATCTATAAAATAAGGGCACTTTTGGACCTACCCACGTAAATTTTTAAATCAATGATACAAATCTACACTCTTACGGTGTTATACTTTTTAAAGAATAACAAAAAAGACACTACATTTGAATTCATTCCTATTAAATAAGAGCTGTGAAACCTAATAGAAAACCAAATTGTGGCCACGCGCCACCATTTTGCAATTTCATTAATTACCCACCTGCACAAAATGTTTTTCGCCGCGAAAGAAATGAGCTTAGCGCCTGGAGTGCTGTAGGAGAAAGCAATTATGGCGAATCCCACCTGCATTTCTAGACACTGATAATAATTAATGAACACGAAAACAAAGCTGGAACTCGCAGTAGTGTAGGCTTAACGGCTTCAGTGTTTGCACGGCTGATGGAGTAAATTTAATTGTTGAGAGACAAATGAGTTTCACTAATTGCAGCGTCCATTCACCAACATAATTATATCAAATTAAAGAGTAAAATAATTAGAAACGAGTCTATGTTTATATATCAAACAAGCATCATTGTTATCGTTTCTTCCTTTCATTTGTCAGGGTTAGTTGTCAGCCCAAATAATTCTGGGCTATATTACAGCAGCTGGTAACAAAAGAATGCTGTGTTTGAATGCCTGTGCTCTTTACGTTCCATAACAGGCTTATTTCGTAATTATTTACAATACAAAAAGTTTAGTGTTATCTCATTTAATGAGCATTTTTGGCAACAAATAAATCTGTGTTTTTTTTTAAATTCAAATTGAAGTATATTTTGTATGTCGTTTATACAAAATTCAATATTAATTTAAAGAGCTACTGCAAGACGAAGAAACGTCTCAAATGAATTCATGATTCAACATTATACTATGAGTAATTTAGCACATAGAAAATGTCTAGAAAATTGATAAAATGATTTTAAAGCAAGCAAAAATGTTCATCTGAACATATGATCAAATTCGCTTACGTACCTAATCCGCTCTTTAAGCACTTGTAGTCATAGACCTCTATTGGTCTATTACGGCGTTTTACAGAACATTTTCAGCACCGAATCCAGAGGTAGTAAGCAAATACTACGTATATAGTAAATTTTAAAATCAAATGCAAGAAAGAGAGCAGATGTTACGTTGTTAAATTACCTGCAGCAGTCTTTGAGGTCCGTCTTCAAACAGTTTAAAAATGTAAGAAAATTGAAATGTAGATAATTAGTGTATTTTATTACATTAAAATGTATTTAATTGGAATGATATACACTTAATTTTATTGAAATGTAATTATGTTCACATGTGTTGAATTAAATTGAAATATATTTCGTTAGCTTGACATGTATTTGATTAGGTTGGTATCTGTTTAATTAGAGTGAAATGCAATTAAATCGATTTGCAAATATTTAATTAAAATTAAAATGCATTAAATTATGCTGACTGTATTTAATTAGGTTGTCATTTTTTTTAATGGTGTTTAACGCCCGTTTTTACTACTGAGGCACCACAAGCGGTAGGTTATATGTATATAATTAGGTTGACATGTCTATAATTAGATTGATCTGAATTTAACAAGTTTGAAATAAACTTAATTAACTCAAAACGTGTTAAAATCTATTTTCTTGGATTGACATGTATTTAATTGGGTTATAATGTATTTAATTATGCTGACATGTGTTTAATTAAGTTGACATGCTTTTTTAAATTTAACATTTTAGATTATGTTTAAATGCATTTAATTAGGTGACGGGTATTTTAAATATTTAATTAGGTTAACATATATATATATATATATATATATAATTAGGATGAAATGTATTTGATTATGTTGAAAAGTACAATTGTAACCAGAATGTATAAATATTGTAATATCACCATTTCTCCACTGCCACCAGGTGCAGATTTAATAAATAAATATACACAGACATGGTGAGTAACCACCCCATTTTGTCGTGTTGTAGATTAATAAGAGTGGAAAATAAATGGCCTTCAATTGATCTCATATACAACAATATAATAAATTCACAATGAATACGAAGATAAGGCTTACGTTTTTATAAAAAAAGTTAATGTCTAAGTATATTTACACGGAGTGATTCAGCGTTTTATATGAAAAAGCCTTAATGTTTCTAAACCATAAACATCTTACCTACTTTCTTACACCATCCGTGAATGAGATACTCAGGACTCGCAAAACTCAATGCTGTGGTTCCTCGACACAGTAGAAATATTTTCTTCAGTTTTATGTCGAGCACAATATGTCATAAGGTCCTCAGGTTGTGAGGAATAACGACGTATCACAATAGCTTCCTTTCTGTGCACAATGGTGTGACATCTTACACTGTCGTAGAGAAGCAGTTGTCACATTTTTAGTCTTTAGTACCGAATCTGGAGACTGGAAGCTATGAACACTTTAGTGTGCCCATATATTGCTCGGAGTTAATAATGAACCCTTGGTTCCAGAACGTTATAGATAAGAATATGCCAACAGAAGCAATGTATTTGAAATTATTCTTGCATGGAGAAAACTTAACCTGCCATCCCATTGACTATAGTAGTAATGGACTTTTATTGTAGCAGTTTTAAAGCGCGCTCAAGTAAGTGTAACTGTAGAATGGATCTTACTATCTAACATATTAATACCGTCCTTGTAACAATATATATATATCATATTAATGAAAAATAAAATAAAGAAACACTATTAACAATGTAACAAATTAGCACTAATAATAAAAGTAGATAAAGATAAAACACAGAGAAAGAGTCACACTTGAAATTGCTATATTTCGAACTACTGCAAGTTCTTCAATTGCTAATTTATATGTATATATATATATATATATAGTTACAGTTATTTACACACAAACATATACATAAACACATCGATAGAGTGGACTAAATTGGACTAGTTTTATATGTTCTTAAATTAGATCTCTATTATTAGGTATTTTCTTTAAAATATTTCTCATTGCAAACACTTCAATTATATATTAGTACACATTGAAATATACTATACCTGTATCTCAAAAATAGATTAACTGAAATTAGGTAAATGATCCAAGCAAGGGAACGGGTTGCCTAATTTGACTCCCGGTTGCCCAAGTTGGATCTTATTACTAATTGTGTGTAACATTAGAAATATCCAAATAATAAAGTATACAAATCATTAAATATTCTACTTGCAATCTGTACAGAAATATTCCTTTATGCTGGGCTTTACTTTGGGGCAGGTGGTATGAACCCATGATCTACGTTGCATACACTGAGTCATGTCTTCTTCCTTTGGCTGCCCGCACAGAACCAATTTCAGTTATCTTCATTCTGATCTCCGTCCTCTTTGGAAATAAGTTTACCATTTTTTGTTTTTCTTTCTTCAGTTAGTGTTCGAGAGTACAACTGCACTCCTACCCCTTTCCCCGAGCAGATATACTGTGGATTCTTTTGGAAGTGGTGATAATTTATTCACAATACTTTACATTTCTTACATTTTCTGACTTGATCGTTACTAGGGTTCTTCCTTGTTATTACTGCTAGTGGGTTCGTCTGCAAACATTTCCTCAACAGTTACGCTATAGCTATCTACTGGCGCAAAATCATGATCAGACAAACGTTTCTGTTTACAAGTCAAATTCCTGCTTTTAGGAAGGCACTGTCTGCTGTCCCGTTGGTGCTAGTCCATAAACTTCATTTAACAACGCAGATATACAGAGTAATATAAGAATTTAGTCAGAGTTTCCTAAAATTGACCGGTCCAATTTAGAAGAGCAATGATGGTACATTACTAGGCAATTATTAATTAGAAGAGGGTACAGCACGAACCCACGAAATTAAAAAATTAATGCACAATATGCACTCGGTATCAATAAAAATCCACTTCTAAAACATGCTGTAGAATGTTTTATTACTTACTCTTATTCCTTACAGTAGTTTGGGAGTGTTGCACAAAATGTTTAACTCAAACAATGAAAACAGGATCCTACTCCTCAAACGTTGTACTCACAGAGAGGCAACGAGCCTCAAGCACACAGCAGCGTTGCAACATTACCAACTGATCTCTTTAAAATATTCCTATATAATGAAACAAAGATGATCCAAATTAGGAAAAATCTAATTTCGGATACTTTCCCCTACTTGCATCACACATTATCTATGAATACATGCATGTATACATACTTGAATAGAAGCTTTACTCATGAGTCATCCCCCTTTCCCTTTATAGCCTACCGCCATGGGTGGCCGAGGTCGTTAAGGCGCGGATTCGTGAGCGGGAGGTCTGGTTCCAGGTTTTCCTCAGTGTTCATATATGGCAAATGCCGGGGAGGTACCCTAAACTTAGGCCTGGAACGATTCCTTCCTTAAAAATAAATCCTTTCCCAATTTATCATTTCATCTCATGTATCATCAGTGTCCATCGCCTGTGGTGCCCCTGTAGCAAAAACGGGCGTTAAACAGCATTCATTCACAGCCTCTCCTCCCCAACTCCGCCTCTTCTCTATAGCCATTAATATTCTTTGTCGGGTCTTCTCTAGAAATATTTCTGAGTTGTGTATGTGTAGCATGCAGCAACACTTCCCAGTAGATGTTCAAATTTCTGTTAGAATTCAGAAATTGTGGTGGTAGATGCTCATTTCTTAAAATATCCGTTTTCCTGCATTCTGTCAGAATATGCCTCTGGTATCGCTTTCTCCGCACAGTGAGCAAATTCTTTCCCCCAGAACACTAACTGTTTTATTTCCTTTCCAAGACCTTAAATTGAGCCATGCGAGACCACTTCTTTCTTCTCTACCACAGATATCTAAATAGTCCCCCCTCCCCCATGATCTATTTGAGCCTGCAGGTTAAGCGATACTTTTTCTGCGAATTGAGTCTCAATATTTTGCCTATCTATATCTCGTCAACTATTGAGCGTAATGTCCTCCTCTTCCCTTAACCAAGTATACCTTAGTCCAATTTTGTCTAAGCTTTTCCTTATTTTTGATGCTCAACCTGTCCCTTATTTGTCCCCTCAGACAAACCGAGCAGTTCCATTGACTAAGTCTAATGGTGAACTCGGATAAACCAGTAGTTTAATCCATTAATATGCAATTCCTGTGTTTGACGGCAAATATTTGAAATTTAATCCTTGGCCAGAGCTCAAGGCTTCACTTCCAACTGTAGCTGTAGACTCACATATTTGGGATTTTCCTCGCGAACTGAAGCTTATAGCTTAAACAGCAGCCTCTGTGTCGGACATTGACTGTAAGAGAAGCCTGTCAGATACATATCTAAACCTCGCAATGTAATTACCTACTAACTCCTGTTATTCCATAGGAAGTTTCACACTTGAGCCTGTTTGGTCCTGAAGGCATTGTAGCGAAATGATTCTAGAATTAAATTATAAATCTAGTCAGCACGCCAAGGTTTCAAATTGTAACATATCCCATACATATATTCTTGTTAACGCGTTTATATTTTGCTCCATGTTAATGCTGCTGGGACAAATATTGTTGATGACAATGATTGAGAGACAATATAAGTGGTATATTGCTATGTTTTTAAGTTGACCATATTTTAAACGTGATAATATTTGTCTCAATGAAAAAAGGTGCAAAAGAGGGCACTAAAATTGTTTTGTCATAAATACTTTGGTTTGGAAACTAATAATAAATAAATAATTATTGTGTAACTTACATGATCAATACTATTGAATTCACTCCAGTCAAACATTTCTTCAGATTGATAATTTACTGATGAAGGGATCTTCTTTAGTAAGTATTTTTTTATACAGAGTTTTTTGTATAAGTTTACACAAGTGCTTTAAGTTCACTGTATTAATCGACATAAGTTTCAAAGTTTGTACTGAAAGCGTGTTATTGTCACTTGCACACAAACCATTCATTTAACAAAACGCTCGTACAATGGGGGAGTTAGTTCCAGATAAACACAGAAGGAATTTATATATCTAAGGCACATTGTTTACATTAAAATGTGAATTACCCAACAGTCACTAGGTGATATTTTTTCCAGCTTCCTTTTTTCCAATATTTTCTGTGTTATGTATTGTTTAATACATGTATACTCATTATAGAGACCGGTGTCATCTGTTATAGATGAAGGAACCACTTCGCGAATGAACTCTTTAGTCTTTTGTATCCTTCCGCTGAGATATGTCTGCTCTAATGTTACCCTACTGCAGTTCCGCAGGGTGCAATCTATTTATGTAAACATTCGGATAAATGTATGGACACACTGCTTAAATTTTGTACTATTTGTTATAAATCCTCCTTTTCCATTTTATCAAGAATTAATCTGACAGCTGATGTTATGAAGCAATCTCCCCCTTGGAAACTGCATTAGTTTTTAAATCATTTAACACAAAAAGTACCTGAAAAACTGTAATTGTTGTTAACTCCATGAACTGCAGAGGGAAATGTTGCTGTGAAGAGAGTACAGCCATGCTTATGATAAAGAAGTTTCAAAGAATAATTGGATATGAAATGAACTTTTATTTTGAGATTCAAAATATGATTTCAGAGGAACAAACAGAAAAAGTTCGACCGCGGGAGTAAAGCAAGCCATCCATCTTGTTCTGCTATACCCTTAAACTTGTTTGTACTCCTAATCTATAAATTCACAAAATTCTTTAAGACTTTCAACTCTTACAATATACACATAGAAATAAGAATATCTTTTAAACAACGTTCTAAATACCAGTAGGAAGGACATAAACAATCATCTGGACAATCCTGTGAATTATTTGAACAGAACTTTCACATAAGTAAGTTATACCTTTAAATTTCCTTTCCATTTAGTGAAGACGTTGTTGACATCGTTTCTAGATACAGCTCTAAAGTTCCTATTATCTGCTCAAAGAGCGATAGATTTTTCTTTTAAATTAGTATTTACCAAACAGTCAAAATCGTAACATGGTTTCTGAAGTTTCTCTAGGCAAAGATTTAATATCCAACATTTTAATTTAAATCACCTCATTAGGATTAAAGTACCTAACAAGCAATGGAAGAAATGTTTTTACGTCCTTGTGGTTCGGTGTATTCGTCATTATTGAAACAAAATTAGCATTTTGTAAATCAGGTTCTAGTTCAGAAATGACAAACGGGGTTAAAACATTTAGTACAATTTCCTCAACTTTATCAGAGCCGCAAGTAAATTTTGGTTCAAAAGTTGTTGGTTGTGCTGAACGGTATAATAAACGAATGCTCCTTTAAGAACCGCTGAATTCATTAAATTATGTCAATATGATGACGATAGACGATGCACTTGCGTGCACCATTCTTTTTATTATTTTTTTCCCTCTGTTTATGTTGTGATATATCCAACAGCCTCCAATGGCTTATGCTGAAAGTAGATGTACTCATAGCACCGAACATGGGTCAGAAATTGTTTTTTAATGTGTAGATTCTCCTTCTGTAGGTCACTATTAAAAAAACGCTTCTTTTTGGCGGTGACATTATTTTCAAGCGTTTTAGCGTTCGCAGTTTACAAAAGTACACTATATTTTAATATTTCACAAATTCAGAACACAATACTGTCTTCTACCAGGGTCACAACGTTGTTGTATTTCTTTAGACTGGAGCGTATTATGCGTATGTAGTTTTTAATATTGCTGGCGACATTCATAAAAAACAGAGTGATCACGGTTAGTTAATTGGCATCATCTTACCATAGAGATTGCAGAGTGCCACAGACCGCCACGGGTAGCCGAGGTCGTTAAGGCGCGACCTCATAAACGGGAGGTTTGGGGTTCAATTGCTACCAGGACTGTCCTCCCTGACTGAGGTTTTTCCAGGTTTTCCTCAGTCCTCATTAATGGCAAATGCCAGGGAGGTGCCCTAAACTGGATCACTTCCTTCCTTAAAAAATACTCCTTTCCCTATTTATCATTTCATTTTATGTATCATCAGTGACCATCGCGTGAAGTGCCTCAGTATTAAAAAGGGCGCTAAACGCTGTTCCAAGAAGAAGAAAAAAAAAAAAAAAAGCGGCGCAGTTCAATTGTCAGCTACATCAATCGTTTATAGTACAAAAGTGCTTTGCTTTGTCAGTTGTCAGTAATCTTTAATTTTTCATGAAACTGGTACTAAGCATTACTTTATGAAAACTATTATTAACGACATTTTATGCCGATAAGCATTGTCACAAAAAAGGGACATTTTGGCGTTCCGTTTTACCTTTAAAAAAAGCCGGGGCAGAAAATAAAAGAAACTAATTAAAAGAAAAAGAAAAATAAGGCACTGTCTCGGCTACTATGGAATGTCTGATCAATTTATATGTTTTTAACTCTCTTAAATATTGTATCAATAATCTTTTCATTCCTAATAGTGCTGCTTCGTTTTGGTGCTGATCAAAGAAGCTTTTGTCTGGTTTATCTAAGAAATAGATTATTTAAATTATTACACGCAGTACAACTTGGATGGGAATAATAACTCTGTTTCCACCCTTGTAATAACACTGTAAATTTGTTTAACATACATTTAAACTTCTCCATAAGTGCAACCTTTGTCGCTCTGCAAATATCTACGCGATAGTTTGTTTGTTTGTTTGTTTTTTTTTCCTTCTTTTTGTAGACGCCACAGTGTGTCAGCGATGAATTTTAGACCGCCTTGCACATCCGGAGGTAAAGAGGCAAATACTTGATCCTTGACTTTACTCCAGCTGTTATAAATGAAGGACGCCCAACGCTTGTCTTTCTTCACACAAGCATTCCGTCCCCACAACCATTTGCTTCGAACAGAACACTGGACAACGGTGCCGGACGGACTTTGGCTTGCTTTACCGTTCGTTACCATTTTGCAAATAGTGACAGCTAGCGATCATACACGTAATTATCAGTAGGCGAGCGGTAGAGGACCAAACTTTGAGAGTTTCTCTTTTCATCCGTATGATAAAAACCACATGTTAAAACCGTTGTACTAAGAATTCACCGAACTCCAATGATTATTTTAAATAACTTGTGTAATTATGCACTTCTGATTTGAAAAGAAAAGCAAGTAGAGTTGGGGTAATTTTTTAAGAATTTGCCATGATACTGTCATCTATTCCTGGGAGATAGGGAAGAATTATTATACAGCGAAATAACACTCAATATAGCAAAAATTACATTAGAAATATAAAACAATAAGAAAAGCAAATGAAACGTACTTTTTCTACAATTCTTGTTCTTTTATACAAACACAAATTTTCCTAAACGAGAACATGTTGGTTTGCAATAAAATCGTTCTTTTCTCAAAGATATCAAGTCCAATTTTTGTTATTAGAAATAAATATGCATAAATACTGTGAATTAAAAAGTTACCAGTTTGTTATTATATTTAGTAACTGCTCACCTCCCACAGAAGCAACCTGAGCACGGTCCCATAAGCCATAAGTGGAAATTTTGGCGAATGAAACGGCACCAGGGCACTCTGTTGTTCACTGCCATTGCTCAATCATCATTTTAAATTCCTTACTGTGGAATGCAGGAGAAAGTTATCACAGTATCTCTGTGCAAGAAAAGCCGTAAACACGGTGTAAGAATGAAAGAACTGCCCTCGGACAATGAATTAATTAATTTTGGCGTCATATAGTGTGGGACAAGCCTTGATGACCATTTTTCCTTGAACTAAGGTTATAGTCAACCAGATGGTTATTTAAGTACATTGCATTGACATGATAAGCGTGAGAAATGAGGTGTGCATCAAAGTTCGTTCGTTGTCACATCTCTGCAATCTCTTTCAGTATATGTTTAGTGCTAACAGAGATCGGATGCAGGATACTCCGAACTCGGTGAGATTAGGACGAGGTTATCAAGGATTGTCCCGCAGTTAATTAACGACTTTGTCCTACACTTAAGAATTTCAAAGTGAAGATTGGTCATTAAAACGATAACACGTTGGGAGATGTGCTTTCTCGCTCGGTAGTTTGATGGGGCCTTTGAAATCCGATTCCTTGGAATGACATCACTCCCTCAGTATACACTGCCACGTGTGGCCGAGGTCGTTAAATCGCAGACTCGTGAGCGGGAGGTCTGGGGTTCCAATCCCGCCAGGATCGTCCTCCCAGACTAGGGTTTCTTCCAGGTTTTTCCCAGTCCTCATACCTGGCAAATGCCGGGGAGGTACCCTAAACTTAGGCCTGGGACGTTTCCTTCCTTAAAAATAAATCCTTTCCCAATATATCATTTCATTTCATGTATCACCAGTGTCCATCGCCTGTGGTGCCCCTGTAGCAAAAAACGGGCGTTAAATGCTATTCATTCATTCCCTCAGTATGTCAAAAGTTTCCCGCGATAAAATCCAATACCTACTGGCATTATAAGGAAGTCCGTGCCGTCTTAGGTTCTACAGAATTTATTTTACACGTTTTTCCATATTTCTGCCTTTAACACATATTTAAAAACAATGTAAATATTATTGCATATTTAGTAGTTTCAATTCAATATTTATATCTATAGTTGTTTAATTTGTTTCTTTTTGACGCTTAATCGAAGGTTCCTTGGCTTGTAGCACTTGCGATGTTCAGTTCTCTCGTTTTCCGTTATTTATCGTGGCTGAAACACTTGCCGTAATAGGCAGGGCAAAAACCACTTGAAACTCCAGTCCCGGGTGACAGCGGAGAGGGCTGAGCCCCACAGTCGTGAACGTGCTTGTAAGGGCGCAAATGTTGCATTATTTATTTATTTATTTTGTTAAATGTAACGTAGCCTATACGTTGCCCTCCTTAATCTTCTGGGTGCAATGTGTTGTTCCTTATTACAAAGGTGAGCTATTCACCTTTTACCACACGAATTCCCAAATTAATTAACACACACACACACACACGTTAACCTTAATGCTAACCTCGGGTAAATCCTAGAAACCAGGGGAACCAGTGGTTTTCTGCGGCTCGCTACGGCCTAATGGCATACGTTATCTCATAAATATAAATTGATATGGGAGGGTAAATCACTGTAATGGTGGTCTCCTTCGATTCCAGCAGAAAAAATTTGTAAATATCAATTTATAGCGCATTGTCTGCGTGGTACTATGTTAGCGAGTAATTGTAATGGTGACAAATCTGTCTTAACTCCAAAGAAAAAAAAAACAAAACAAAACAAAATTAGTAGATCAGGATTCGAACACACCACCTCTGCACCTATAGCATGTCGCTCTAACCATCTGAACTATCGAGTCGAAGAGTGAACACTGGTATTATCTAACTTGTATATCTGTGCAAGTCACTACCCTCGGCTTTCTCCGCTACCGTTCGGGACTGGAGCTCCAATGAATTTGTCCTTTCTGTAACAAAATTCTGGAAACTCAAGACGATAATGTTCCGTGTGTCCGTTTCCAGAAAGTTCTATCACACAAATTGTTGCTACTTCCAGTTCTGAAAACTTCTCGCTTTTGGCTGTCGCGATATGTATCCAACAACTCTCCACTCTTTGTTACAATCTACATTTTCTTCCTGGTTTACATTAAACCCTGTTTTCTTAATAATTAGAACTCTTAAGTTAAAACAGATACGGAAGATTAGAATTGTTCAATTAATTATTTACATTAATATGGAAATTCATTGTTGTCCCTCATACTATAAGAAAACAAACGATTATTTTACATAATTGCATATTTTCACATGTGAAACAATAGATTATTTTGTTCTATTGCTTTTCGATTATACAAATCGACCGTTGTGGTAAGATATAGTAAGTCTTTCCAAAATTAATTCCACTTTCCTTCAGAAAAGTTTCCCTTTTTACTAATAATATCCTTCATTCGAAACTTCCATTAGAGAAACTTAAATTAACTCTAAACAAGTCAACTGCCAATGTTTTACCTAAATGTTTCAACATCAGCCTAGACGTTTTGGTAATTAGCTATAATGTTTACTTGCTATTAGGACTGCCGGATAACTATATTCTAATTCTAGAGACAACTTCGAGCAGTCAGCTAAGTAAAGAATTATATTCACCTGCATTAAGTTAATATCGTCTCTTGCTATTCCTACAGTATTGTCGATTGATAATCATTTCTTTGAGAGTTTCCTACAATTTATCTGCAGTATCGATTGCATCTATTTCCATTAATTCTAAAAGATGATTTTAATTGTTTCTTTGTTGGGGAAAATTTTAACGAACAAGTATGCAGAATCATTTTTTCTATACTTTTTGATTCTTCATTTAATACTCTACGTTAAGTTTGTATAACAAAATATTACACCATTAGTCTGATAGGGTGTGATATATGCAATTTCATTTTTGTTGTTATTCCATGTAATATTTTATAAAATGTGTGAGCTATAATCAAGTGTTTGTATAAAGAAGGCATTACATGTGATTCATTTAAATTAATTAAATATCGTCTAAATTGCAACATTATTAACTATAATATTCTCAAGTTTTAGTTCATCTATCCTTGGCTCTGAAGATTGTTGCATATAATGATGTATATTTAATTATTTATATATTATGTTTTCCCTCACAAGTTTCACAGCTTCACTAATGCTCTCTTTTCCCACATTTTAAAATTACTTTACAAGTACTTCACGCATTATTTTCTTCATTTTGCCACACTGTTTTGACCAACCTTGTAATAGATCTTGAGGCCATTCATCTTTAAATTTTTAGGGTATTTAGAAAGCAACTGCACTTTATTTTTTGAAAGTTATTTTCTAATTTTTCTTATTTTTTGTGGGAGTGCCCGAAGATTTGGAGTTTTATACTATGATAACAGAATGAAACTATAAAAACAACGTACAAAAACTTCACATTTTCTGCCAGCGAAACTCTTTCTTATAATCTGTCCATCGTAACTTTATAGTAAAATATTACTCCGCGTCCCCCGCTTTGTCGCTCCCCTTTGTTTCCATTGGCTCGAATTTACTGTCGTACAGAAACACCTGTAAATTCCACCATTATTTTAAACATTTCAGCATTATTCTGCGCATGTAGGAGGAGTATTTGGAAATGGTTTACAATAGTGGTGTCTTACGAATACAGCGCAATCTAAGAGCACGTCCATCCTTAGGGCGATGGACTGATACTAATTCGCCTTTCAGATGCTAAATAACGGCTGTAAGCAGAATGTGTAGCGAAAGGAATGTTCGCTTGTTGTCAAGTAGAGAAAGACGTGAACAAGATGGAAAGCGATTATCAGCGAATAAAAACTGCAAAATCCACAGACGTTTAACTACGGTATGTGGTCAAGAAGCTCCTGCATAGAAGACCGCTTACAAATGAGCCAAGGGTTCGCTAGCGGAAGGAAAGAATATGATTACTAGTCGACCATCAATATCGCGGTCTCCTAGGAACAATGATATTGTGTTTGCAGTGATTATGGCTGATAAGCTCATATCATTTGAAGACGTGGAAGGTCAGAGAGGCCTCGATCGTGCAACTCTGCACGTCATTTTTTTCTGACGATTTGAATATGAAAAAGATGTTCACATTAGGTTAGATGGGACTTGATACGTGCATAGAAGTCAAAAGGGTTAAAGTCTGTACTCGGCTACTTGAAATGTATCATAAAGATCTGGATCTTTTGGAGAAGCTGGTGACGATAGACGTGTCATTGCCACATACCAGAGAAAAAGTTAATCCATGCAATGGAACATTTATGGAGTCCCCGGCCCAAGAAATTTCGTGCTACTCCATTGATCTCCGTCTTTTGGGACACTTTAGGCATAAGGACTGACTTCATGGAAAGACTCTCAAAAGCACCGAGACCCTCACACAACTTTGAAGCAGTATTCAGCAATGGCGAAAGGGAAAATGATCGACAGGAGTGTTCCTCCTACATGACAATGAGCGGCCCCACACCAGCAACACTACGACCGTAAAGTTGGCATCGCTGGGGTTCATTGTTGTGCCGAACCCGCCAACTCGCTCCATCTGATTATGCCTTATTCAACAACATAAAGAACTTGCTGCTAGGTAAAGTATTCGGCAACGACGAGGAAATTCAGGCAGCTGTCCACTAGTGATGGCATAGTACTCGCGAGATATAAAGAAGTTACCGAAAGTTGGCACTGAGGCATTAAACGTTAGTGAGAAAAGTGCATAATAAATAAGATATAATAACTACTACTGCAAATTATTTCCGAACCCACTCTTATTACCTCTAACAAAAATGTTTGTTCTTGGCAGAATTTAAACCAAAACGTTTCATATAAAATAAAATGCATTCTTCACGCTGTAACTATAAAAGGGTAATAGCCAATGATATTCATTTAATAAGTGTTTACTTCGCGAGCTAGTTTTGAAGTAAAGAGGATGGATAGGCAATCAAATTTAATTCTGTCACATTTTTTGTTGACATCATCCATTCCAATCTTATGACGGGCAGATGAGGTTAAATTAAAAGTGTATCAGCCATCCAGAAAGGATAACAAATAATTCATTGCTGGTTATCAAAACTTTCCCCCTATATCAAGAAATATCTACAAAATTCCTTTTCTCTTTTCCCTCAAATTGAGTCAAAATTTCCCCCAAAAGGCTACATTTCCCTCGGCTTATCATCACTGCGCTGGAGTCACTGTTACTGAAGAGTAAGACAAGGAAATGCTACTTAATGGTGAGGTAAAGACAAGGACATTCCTTCACTTTCTTTACATTGTATCTTAGGGTGAAAGGTAATTGTGGTCCTTTGCTAGCAACTCGCAAGTATCTTTTATGACATGCCAGAGCTGCGCAGCATTTATACATCTGGAGCCTCGAGAAAGCCTCCCCTTTATTTTTGCCCAAACATTTTCTATCGAGGTTTAAATCTGGTGATTTCGGAGGCCAGGGCATTTGTTCTAAGATGTCTGTGTGCTCCGTAAACCGTTTCTGAACCTTGGCCAAAGTATGGATCGAATAGTTATCCTACTGGAATGCAATAATTCCTTCGGGACAACATTCCCGGATTGAGGGTAGGAGAACATATTCCAAGATGTCAGTATAGAATCTACTGCTCAGCGTTTCATAAAAGAGTTTTAGCATGCCTGCTCAATCCCGAGATATGCACCCCCAACAGCTACACTTGTCTGTTGCAGTGGGCCCACTTGGCGTGTAAACAAATACAGCAGACACTTGCAATACTGAATGAAACTTCATCATGAAAAATGCCTTCACCCTCAAACGAAGTTTTCATAGATCGCTGCAAATGCCAATCTGTCCATCTCCCTTAACACTAGAGCAGCTAAGAAGCTGATATACCTAAAACGGCGTAAAGGGTCCAGTACTAGCCCCAACATGTAAACATTCAAAACTTTATTGTTTTATTTATTAATAGCATCATTTGAATTTGCATGTGCTTTTAGAACAATAATCAAAGGGATATTAAATTATATTATACCATATAACACAAAAAGTTATATATTATTCTTACGCATTTTGCACAGATGATCTGTACTTTTCCTGCACTTTTTCCACACACAGCTTTGCGGTACTTCGCACATAAATCACTTGTCTTGTTTCCTTTATACAGACTTATTTCACATCTGTTTCGTTTTTTGGAAGGTCTGTGTCCTTCATCCTCCTCTTCTTGTTGTTGTTCTTGAGCTTTCCCTCCTTTCGTTCACAGCTGAAGGATGAATTTCTTCCTTTTTATCTGATTTTTTTTTTTGGCTCATTGTAGGTGACTCATACTCCCGCTCTGGTTGATTTCCCATCAAATCAAAGAAATCTGAGCAGCTCCTGTAGTCTATCCCGTGACATTGTGCCCTTGATGAACGAATGCGACCAAAGTTCATCTACTGACATACTTTTCGCATAGATTACTCCTCAGGTGTACATGATGGCGATCATCTTCTACAGTTTCTCGAGTGAAACAGTTCACTGATGTTTCAGTTTTACCTGAGCATTGGATTCTGTAGATTTCTTTACGAGACGAAGCATTGATTCATCAACGAGTAGACGAAAAGCATTAATGGGAGAATCATCCACTCATTAAGAAGCATATGTAGTGGGACCTCCTCGCTCTTTTACGACATTTACAGCAACCCTTCTTCCTGATGAAAATGATATGTCGATATCCTCCCATTCGGATCCGTCTTAGCCATTATTTTCACTATGGGGGAATCTGATGAAGCCTGATCTTGCTGAGATGACTTAGGCAATGGTTGAGAAATACTAGCACTCGCACCCACTTCGGATAAGGAATCCTCGCTAACATTTACATCACTGTCACTAGTTTTTGGCATAAATTCACTACTCGAGTCTGGTAGGTCAGTTTCTGATTCAACGACGGAACTCTTGAAAAAAACGCGCAAAATCTCGTCATCCTAAAGGCCCCTCTGACCGTCTTGAACACACAACACTTGCTAGCTAAATGGGAACGTAATATTTACAGATAAAACTGTACACACATACCAGGCCCCTCACAATGAGCCGATATTACTCTCTGTACATTATATTATTGGTGATTTGTCGAAAGTTTTACTGCGAAGTTGCACTACAAATTTATATGGGTCAACTTGTTCGCCGTTCTAGGTATAGAATGTGAAAAATTAATGAAAAAATAAAATATTTTTACCCAAATGTAACATCCTAAAGAACAACAACATCTAAAAAAGCCACTATATTTGTTGGAAAAATATGAATACCTGAGGAAACTTCAACAATAAATTTAGTCAGGGATCATTTTGACCCCTTCCGTAGTCCTAGTGTTAACCTCCGTCTCCATCACTATAGAGACATGTTCCTCGCAGCAGCTTGTCCCATTTGCCGGTAAAGTTTCGACAATCTTCTCACATTTGACGATGGAACGTCACAAATACTACCTGCTTTGGTGGCCGTATAGCTCTGTGAAATAAAGAGTGAGTAAAACAGTACGTTCATGAACGACTTCTGTCATTGCTAGAAATAAAATAAATGCGTCACATCGTTGTAGGGTAAGAAGAGGACAAAAGGAAAGAAGAAAAAGATTGACAGTGGAATCAGGTCTACCTGACTATTTGGAGACGTTGGCTATAATGGATATCCACAATATGCATGTACACTAAAAGCTCGATCTATAACAGAAAATTGTAGAAAGTTTATGTTAGTTTAGTATAAGAATGCAAAGTAGGGCTGAGAAACGCTTTTACTCGTTCCATTTTAGACAACATGGTCGACGTTAGGAAAAGAAAAGGAAAAAAAATGTCGTATCGAAACTGTGAACCTTTATAACAAACATTTAAAGCTCATATTTTACCTCCATATTTACAATCTTATATACTTTGTTTACACACCAGTTATAGACCAACAAGGGGATCAGCATACACAGCGATATTGACCCGTGTAAACTAAGTTTGAAAACAAGGTGGTGAGAGAATGTTTTCTGCTATTAGAGTGTACTCACTTATTTTTTTCAGCACTATGCATAAGTCACTGAAAGTTTTTGAACACTGTTAATGTACAAAAATTAACTAGATTGCCTTTTATGGATAATAAATTCAATTCGGGTTCATAAATAACCGCTGTTTACAAATACAACAAATTTTCCCGTTAGTTGCCAGATATTTTTAAGTTAATAACCTATAAATGAATAGATATTACAAGATTTCGACAAAATCTTTTAACTATGACTTTTTTAAAATTATTTTAATCGTCATTGACACCAAAACAAAAGATTTGAAAATGCTTTTGGAGCTGAAGCAACGAATCACCGAGATTGCATTATCATCTTTCAGGATAAGTGCAATACAATTCTTTTATAATCGTCTTACTACGAGAAAGCTGTGTACCAGATAGACTCCACAGAATTTGACAGAAGGAAAAACTTTAAAAAGTGAATCGATGGAGCTCAAATTCTCTTTCTGGAAATGGAACATGGATTTACTGTTATAAATGGGAAAATAAACAGCAGGCAACGGCTCAATTGATCTTTCCAACGAGGATAGCCAATAAAACCCAAAAGATCATGAAGAAGGTTCCTCATTTTTACATCGCTGGCGCTGCCACTTCTGTTCCACTGGATGGTCGTCAGTTAATAGGAGTATACCAGCATTCCGACTGTGGTAGAAAAAATGTATACAAATGAATCTTAAATCAGACCTTCAGGTATGAAATTAATGACTCACCAGCCCTAGATTTCTACTCTGGAATCATGGAAACTGTTCCCTTCTATCAAGAAGAAAATGTAAATATTCTTCTTTACAGTTAAAGCTGTGATTGAGACTTTCGAAGAGATGCTGTATGAAGTGCTTCTTGGAAGAAGTTGAAGTGCTTTGTGCATTTTAGCTACACATTGCAGTTTTCAGAAACGTTCGGCGTCATCCTGTTATTCAGCGCTAAGTTTTGGCCGTTAGTGCTACAAACTGGTGTCAGCATTCTATGAGCCACACCTCCCAATCTCATACACCAGTCGCTGGCGAAAATGACTCATTTGCACAGCATAGCAACATTCCAAAACATGAGCCAAATGAGTAACGCAGGGGAGCTGCTTTCTTTTGAGTAAACTTGAAATGCTAGTGATGTAATAACTGCATCACGAGGGATAAACTATGTAAAACACCCCAGTGGTGCGTTTAATGAACGTCGCTTCCTTTAAAGCGCGATGACATCATAACACAAACAAAAGAGTAGCATAGTTGCTTGTAACTGCGCCGTAAAACCGTCTTACCTATATCGCTGTCCAATTTTGTCTTCCTCTGCGTCTCATTTTATGAGATGTCCAGACATCGGGGACGGAAGTTTATTTGGGAGCTCGGTCCTTAAGGATTTACCAGCCGCTCTATGATGTTTTCTGGCAGTAGGACGCAGTGGTCCAACTGTATAGCTCTTTTGGGATCTGCCATGCTCAGTGCTACATATTTCATGAAAGAGACCGAAGTGAAAAAGTGTACGCGAGGAAAATGGGGCAGAGAAAAATGGGACGAGAGATAAAAGCGTAGAAAAAGCTGACAGCAGTCAAGTGATTTGTTGTAAGGAACAACACCCGCACTGGAATACCATTTTCAAGTGTGAAACGAAACAAGTGGCGACCTGACGGTTTGTACAGCGGCTTTATTTTTAACCCTTTATCGAGATAGTTTACTTTTATCTTCCGGAATACTGGATACTTCCTTAACAGCTGCTTGCAACCGAAAAGGACAGAACGTCCTTTCTAATATGATAGCTTCGATTTCTTTAAGGTTATGAAATAAAATGTGAAAGCTTAAACAATTCTGTCATTTCGTTATAAAAGGTTAATATGATAGAGATATGCAAGTTATCTGTATTCTCTGTTGCATCATGTATATTAATTAATATTTCTAAGCTTATTAGAGAAACTAGAGCTTTGTAATATAGTCCATTATTATTATTAATGATTGCAGGGACTGAGTCAGAAGAAATTTGTATATGACATTAAGTTTTGCATCTACTTTAAACAAAGCATGTTTTGCAACATCGTGTAACAGACAAATAGTAATTTATAATATTTAGAAAATGAAATAAAAATTTCCAAGAGGATATCTAGAAGAATAAAAAAACCTATAAATGCTGGTTTACGTTAAGACTATAATCCCCCTGACCTGATGATAAAATATTACAGCTTTTTAAAATGGACGGCCTATTTACTTTCGCCCCGCCTAATCAGCGAAAGTCGATGAATACTGAAATACTAAAACATGGCAGTTTAATTCATTTTTGGAGTCTAATTTGTATTTAGGTGTTCGATTATTATCATTGTCCATTTTGTTATCAGTAACTGCATGTATTACTTACAATTATTATTCGGTAAAATTAATCATATATTAAACGCAGAGCAACATGATTTTATGTTACAAAATTGGTGGTAAAACATTAACGGCTCAGAATTTGTGATAGCTAGAGTTCGGTTTTTATGCATTTAGGTATATATTTTAATTGTGTATATATGCACGAAGAAAATATGAAGGTTTATGAGACATACAAATAAAAAATGCTTTCCATGAAATAGATTTTACATATTTTTAAAATGTAGTACGTTAAATACTTTTACACGTTTTAACATTATTGTGTTGTTTATTGTCATTTCATTCAAAGCAAAATTACAGGAGTTCGTTGTTGGTACCAATGAATCCTTCAAACTTTTTACCTTGATTGTTCTTAAAACGCATCAGAATTGCTACCAGACAATTTTTAACCATGGTACCAGTTACGTTTTCATTATCGTCCCACTGCCTGTGGTGCCTCAGCAGTAAAAACGGGCGTTAAACGCTATTCAAAAAAAAAAATTATCGTCCAAGCTGAAAGCATGGATCTGTATTGACAGATGGCAAACGCTGTTCCCTCAAAACTGTGAAAAAACGTATCGAACGTATATTAAAATCTCAACTTGATCAACATTTACGAAGCAATCTGAAAATTAGAAATAAACAAAGAATTTCTTCGCTACTTAAACACCTGCAGTGGCAATATAGACCATGTAAAAGTAAGTTTTCAATTATATATGCATGCAAATAAGAGTAGCGAATAAACCATTTCACAAACTTCAGGTTCTTACTTTTAACAACGATATCAATAGTCCAGATTGCCAGACAACGATAGAAAATTAAATATGTAAAAGCAATGAATCCAATTTTATTTTATGTATGAAAAGTTAGGGGTGCCTCTTTAAATTACAAAGTGTAAATGGTTGGGGGTCAGGTATTGAAATCTTTTGTTTTAAATTCACGTGGGTTTTGTTTAAATTAAATTTATGTTAAATGAATAATAATTCAAACTAGGAAGTTTTGAAATGAAAGTACTGTAAAATTGGGTAGCTTGTTTTTTTGTTTTGTTTTGTTTTGTTTTTGTTTTTTTTTCCTTTTTCATCTGTTACTTTTGCATCATACTTAACGACACAATTTAGAGACCACATCAAGGCCAACAGTGAAACGAAAAAAAAAATAAATAAATAAAATAATCGTTCTAATTGCATTCCATATTTTTTCAAGAAACACACTTCACTTTTAATTGAAAGAAGGATTAGATAAAGAGATTTTTCCCCCTCTAGGACTTTTTAGCCACTACAGGTTTTTGACCTAACACAATGATCGCTGCGCCTTCTACCTCTGTCTTGCGACCGACATACTGGTAGTGCAGTATTGCAGGAGGTCATGTGAATAGTACACTGCGGCTTGGTCAGATGCTACCTCCCTATCAGGCAGCTTGTAAATGTTCTCACTAGGCTGGGTGGGAAAATTTCTAAGTAGGTACCCGGGATGGAATTTCCCGGCCAGCAATCAGCAACGTTAGCCACTACATCAACTAGGCGGCCTCAGATATTTGCTATTATTTTCCTATTGCGAAGTATTTCTGCTTTTTCAGTCATATTCTCGGGAATTACCTTTTTTTCTGTGCTTCTGCATGAATAAATGGCATTTCGGTGTAAATAAAACATGTAGAACTGCAATAAAAGCACATTTTTCCATAGTATGTTCAAGAAATATAATAATCCAGTAATTACTGATTTTAGAAGTACTTCTCCATTTTAACCTTGATTCTTGTCTATTTCCTCTTTAAGCAACACATTTTACAAACAATTATGAAGCCTATGTAGGACAAGATGAGTGTCAAGCAAAGAATTTTCGATGCGTTCGGTTGTCTTTAGTTCATTGTCGCTTGTTTATATTACACGGTGATTCCTCGAGAAACGTTTACTGACCCTGTACATTACTTGTGTGATTTCTCCTCAACCTTCTATTTATAGGCCTTAATAGGGTGCTGCTGGACCCAGAGACGAGCAATTCTACTCATTTAAATGTCATATCCTGCTTTGCATTTCATGTAAGTTTCACATGCTCACAATCAATCCTTTATTTTGTTGCAAATAACGAATAAAATTATGGAGATGACGACAGGGATTGCATATTTGGAAAGTAGAATTTTACGAATGTACAAGTTAAACAACAAACAAAATATGTTTCTTGTTATTAAATTGTGAGGGATGTAATTACTTAATACACAATTGTGCCATTTCAAAATGTGCATATATTAATATCTACATACTATAACTAGATAGCTGCAATTTTTATAATTTTACAGGAATAATGTGAATATTTTTTTTTAGAAGTATTTATATAGAATTTTAAAATCAATGTTTTATTTTTAGATACCTTTAGAACTTCTTTTGGAGTGCATATTGTATAATTCATATTTTCAAAAATATAAAGACAAAATTAAGATATCTGTTGTACAAAATTATATTTATATAACCTAATATATAAATAAATGCATTCACATTAAGGAATAATAACTAATTCCTAATTAATAATTAATTATTAAATTAAAAATGGCAATAAAAAGATGAATGCAATAAGTAACTTAATAAGGAATTTTGAAAACTATGCATCTTAAGCAAATATCTTAAGTTTTTTAACATAAAAATGTAACTTTACTTCTTAGGCATCCAATAGTCATCAGCCATTATCTTGTTCTCCTCCTCCTTCCTCTACTTCTGACAAATAGTCCTGTGTGTTGGGCCTTTGTGAAAGCCTTTGAAATGTTTTCCAAGGTCAGGAGAGTTTATTTTAAAGAGAAATAGCAGTACTTAGTGTTTGAAATTGGAATGCTGGTCCCATACAGAGGTCCAGTTTGCCTAGATGTCATTGCGCCGTTCCACAGTGCATGAAAATCGTCATTATATTTCTGCTTCAACTTCAATAAACCTACACACTTCCTGCCATCTAAATGGGTTTCCATTAACACCTTCTTCCTAATGTTCAAGTTGTCTTCCAGTTATTAATGCACTCAATTAGTAAGCCATGCACAATGTGTGGTTTGTCTGTCTACCTCCTGGAACTTCTAACAATAGTCATGTAGTTTTCATAAAGCTTTTCCTACTCTTAAAACCTCTATCTGTTGCGGAATGCATGGAGTCACATTCCATTTCACTATCGTCAAGTATTAAAATCTTTAAATCTATGGTTTCTAAATTAGGAAAGGCATAACCGCTGCCAGAAACATTGCTGCAATGTATCTGTTCAAGTAACATAGAAACATAGCTGCATAGTAGATGGGAGTAACGTCAAAATACTTAAATACTTAAAAAGAATTATATCTCACAACTATTAATTTAAAGTGTGAATTTGTTATATGCTAATATCATACAAATGTAGATATGAGGCTCAAATACTCATAAGCTATAAGTATCTCTACTAATTGTAATATTACAAATGTTGACTGATTTGATAATATACATTTTTACAATCAAAAGATTTAGAATATGAAACAAAATCTCATTAAAGTATATAAAAACTTAACTCAAACATTCAGGAAAAGTACGTAACTCATATTAATGCAGTGTAGTAGTTAAGTGACAAAACGTACTAAATTTTATTTGAAATAAGGATTTTTGATAACCCTTCTCAAAATATTGAAAGTGAAAACATGAACGGTAGTTAAGATAAGAGCAAACCATGAGCAGTTCCTGCAAAAACCGAGTAGTACGAGGGAAAGAATTGGCTTGAAAATCTTCCAAAAATGTAACTTTAAAGTGTCAAAATATCGCTCACCTTTTATACCTATAAACTATAATTATAAGCTGTTGACTTAATCTGACAATTGTTTTGTGGAGTACACCAGTCATTCACGTAGCATCCCCACCACCTTCCACCTCCAAGTTTGTCATTGCTCAACCAAATGTTTTGCTCATGTCTTACCTGTCCAATAATCTAAATTATGTTGTAAGACAGAAGTGAGTTCATGCAGTTCTGTTTTTAGACTGTTAGACTTTAACAAAAGAAAGAAAAAGTCTTGGTTTTTTTGGTATGTAACTGTGAAAGTATAAGTTAGAACAACGATTCTCAAATTTTCTCGAACGCGAATTCCCTTTACAGATGTTGCGCTCTCATGGACCTCTAAGATTTAATTCAATGTTTAAAAATTTAAATTTTCATCCTATAATATTGTATAAAATTGTTCATCACTGGTTTACAAAATTTAAACACATATAAAAAGCCTTTTTATTGGAGTGTACACAATAACACATTCATAACATTAATATTATATTCAAAAGCATATGAAAAGCATAAGATGTGAATACTGTTAGATGAAGTAATGAACTGGAAAAAAGTTTTATTAAAGGAAGAATGTTTTTCAAGTTTAAGTTTAGCACACCTACACAGCATTTGTCATTTATCAGAATTGAAGAAACCCTAGGGAAAAGGTCAATGAGGACAATCAGGGGGGAATCGATCTCCATTCCCCCCATTTACGAGTCTGTCCCTTAATGTGATGGGAGGGATGATATTTAATTACATTTACAAGCTTAATAGAAGAAAGTTGTATTTTAAATTACGTTTTCCAGACGGTTTCTATACTTGCTTTTTTATATAAATGGCTTTTCCCACCAGGAAGTTGCTGCGAAAAGCATCGATAAGCAGTTCGCTGCTGAAAGATTCGTGCCCTTCTCAGGGAAACTATAACGATACATACCAGTGTTCTGCCTTACTTACCTATTGAAAGCTCCCTCCGGAATAAATAGTGTCCTTGAATGAGATTGAAATTAATTTTAAGGCAATAAATAAGCATAGTACATTTGTATATCTTTTCCTTTCTCGTAATTCATCATTTGTATCTATACATTTAAGAGTAAATATTGTTAACAATATTCTTAGCTTCTCCTAGGAGGTGCGCAGATCACAGTATGAGAACAGCTGTATTAGAAACATCAATCTAAATACATAGACATGTGAGAGGCGTTCGAAAATTATTTATTAGTAGTTTTTAGTGCCTTAATGTAATATGCAACATGGTTAAATGCACATGAAACCTCTCATAACTTCATTATGGTGTTGCGAAATCATTGTTTGGGAGTATGACAGCTGCCTAAATTTCTTTGTTATTACAGGGTTTTTTTCCCCCCCTTTGCCTAGTATCTATCATACAGAGCGAGATCCGCAAATAGGATGCGACCCAGCAATGTGAACCCCAGTGGTGCCAAATTTGCGGTCATAGTGTTGCTTATATTGGGCCACGCATTGTCATTTTCGAAAAATATTCCATCGATCTACTTTCCCTTTCGTCTTTGCTGAATCCTGCTTCTAAGTCTTGAAAGGGTCTTGCAATACACCTCGCTATTGTCAGTCTTTCCTTGAGGAAGCCCATAAGCAGTATACCTGAAGTATCCCAAAAGTCAGTGATCATCTGTTTGCCTACAAAATTTATTGGGCAGGGACTCCCTGGATGTTTCCATTGTATGGACTTCTGTGGTGTGCGATAGTGACATCATGAGTCGTTACCAGTCACCAGCTTCACCAAAAAATTCCAATCTCCATTATGCATTCCAATAGCCGACGACAGACTTCAATTCTATCGTTCTTCATATTCAAATCGTCATGAATAACGATGTGCAGGATCGCACGGCCGAGATATATCTGACATTCCAGTTTATCAACGTTTATTCTCCTATCCGTCATAATCAATTCAGATACATGCACAATGTTGACGACCAGTATTCACATTCTTCCCTGCCGTTGGCGAACCCATCGATCCAGTTGTAAGCGGCTTTCTGTGCATAGTTTCTTGACCAAATACCAAAGTTAAACGTTTATGAATTTCTGCAGTTTTGACGTCTTCCTTCCATCAAAACCATGCAGTCCAACTTTGTTCATTATAATCGCCTTTCAACTTGTGCACGTCTTTCTCTATTTGACAACAAATGAACATTGCTCTTTCCCTACACACTGAGGTTACAACTGCCATCTATTGTCTTCATGGCGTACTAGTATCATTCCATCTCTCTTCGAAAAGACGTGCACAAAGATTGCGCAGTGTTTTTGCAAATCATTTCTGAGTGTCCTTCATATCTAGTTGTAGCGGTATTTAAAAAGGGGAGGGTTAATTAATTTAAATATGTAATGGATGGAGGGAAACATTTTGGAATGATTTGATTTGATTATGTATTCTCAGGTATAACTGAATACCAATAAACATCTTGCCCAAGGATTCTTGACCAATATTGCGATACAGAAATACCCAGGTCAGATTTTATGGCTCGAGTAACTTTCTGCACACTTGAGAGAAAATAACATTTTACACATAACTGAACAAGAAAGAGAACTTTTCATTCATGGTTACAACGAAGTTACATAAAATTATTTGATACAATTAATCTAATTAAATATGGGGGTGGCAGTTTATAAGTACTGTCTCATAGTAAACAAATGCTATCCTACACAGACGCTTTGCTAACAAGCCTATTGCTATATGAAGGATAAATTTATTATTGATGGCAAAATAAAATGAATATATATTCTAATTATAATTAATTCTCGTACTAATTATACTTAATTCTGTCTCATGATGTGAAAAGAAAGTTTATGTCCTACATGTAAGAATATAACACTTAATTTAGATTCTGTATTAAGACCATTTACACGATGATTGTTAAAATAATTCAATATTATAGACTCCTCCAAAACAATGGAGATGATGTCATCAGGCAACGGAAAGGAAACAAGGGAGTGATAGTTGAATCAGGTATTGGTAATGAATTATAAAAAGAAACTAAGAAGAGTACAGGGCACGGGAGATTGTTTTAAACACTGTAAACTTGTTACTATATAATTATCACATTGTGAGAACGCACTATATATATTTCTCCCATGTGAACACGACTAGGAAAAACTGTACGACAGAGACCAAGAAACTTTACAGCGGTCGTCCACTGCTGCGTAGTAACAAGCACTGTTTTAACTAACAGGATTCCGGGGAGCTCTCAAGCCGTGTGTTGCTACATGTTTAAAACAAAACCCCTTGTTTCTGTGTTATAATGAATCATCAACCGCATAAGCTGGGGCTAGCTCTCTCTCGCCCCTGCAGGAAAATCCTTTTCTCTCTTGGGACTCAGAAATCCTATCCTGGACTCAACAAAAGGCTGTAATTTGCACAAGCCAGACGAAGTCCAATTATTTTCCGTGGTCAAAATTCTCGAATGGCCAGATCCTGAACGCCTGTGGGTAGCCTCTTCCGTGTAACAAAGGGATATGTTTTAGAAGCAAAGACCACATCAATGATGCTTTGTTCAACAGATTCGCTGCCGTATATTCTGAAAAAAGATATCGCTGTGATTTAAAACTATATTTCGCAAGATTGAGTAACACATAGGTATTTTGGATGATATGGAACTTTATACAATGAGGTTATTTGAGATATGTGCCGGCATAGTGCGGCTGCAAATATATCATATGCCATTAGCAGCTTGTAGTTTGATTTAGTGAAGCTTTATCAGCGAGTGGTTGTGTCTTACAAGGTGCTTTCACTATGTGTAAATTGTGTGCTAATTATTCTTTAGTTATGCCACTACTAAGTATGGTCTTGAAGAACGGGTTTCCATATATGAACAAGGAGAGAAGTGATAAGGCAATGCGCAAGAAAATGCCCTGATAATTGTGTTCCAGGTAGAGAAACTGATCGAAAATTTAGTAAGAAGGAACTTATTTCGAATCTGCGTGTTTTTGCCGAATGAAATACAGGAATTTCCAATGCAGTTGCCGACATTTTTTTCCGTTGAGGGGCACCATTTTCAATATTTGTTATACAACAGGTTAGTGCTTATTATTATTGGTTTTAAACACAGTATCACTCGCTTTTTCCGTTACCGGCGGCTCTACTTTTCCAGTTTCAGGCGGCCCAGAACTCAAATAACCCCATTGCATAGAAACGAAGAATCAGACTTGAAAAATTCTAGTCATGGCTGGTATTCCAATCACGATCTTCGGGCTTCCGTGCCGACGCTCTAACCAACAGAGCTACTGTGCCGTCCAAGCACGGAACCACGAACCTCTCTCATTTGTTTCTATCTTGGAGACCTTCCTAAAAATGTCTTTACTGGAAGAGGTTTATTCCCGAAATGGCGACTTGAAATGTTTCGAGTACTTTTGACCAGGGTTTCCAGTTTAAGTACCACTATAGAGGGGTTAATTTATAGAGAAATAGTTCTTGAAAAATTCGGGTAACTCCCGGGATTCAAACTACGGATCTTCTCTCCTCTTAAGGAATAAATCTCTTACCCCGGGTCTGGGATAAAAGGAATGAGATGAAAGAGATGCGTTCCGTGCCTAGAGGAGTGCACTGTAGCTCATTTGATCAGAGGTCGGCACGAAAGGCCGAATATCTCTTAATTCAATTCCTGACCATGATCCGAATTTTTCAAGTCTGATTCGTCCTTTCCAACTAATGTCGTATCTATGGCTAGTGAGCAATAAATCTCTATATGAGATGGTATCCACAATATTCGGGAGTGGTGCTACTGTCTCGATAGTAGATGCCGTAGAGTTTTGTACCACTAGGTGGCAACACTAGCACATCTGATGAGTAAGCGTTTAAATTTTCATGCAGCTGGGTAGATGTGTTGAGATTCTATAGTACTTTTCATGATACTCAATGTGTAGTGTGTGGGGATTTTACGATGGATCCAAGATTAGAACAGAGAGTGTGCATCAAATTCTGTGCAAATCTCGGAAAAAATGCTACGGAGACCCTCGCAATTATTCAACAAGTATTTGGGGGACAACGCATGAGCCGAACGTGTGTGTTTGGGTGGCATGCTCGGTTCAGGGCCGACCGTCCAGCTATTGAAGACGATGCTCACTCCGGTAGAAACGTCAGCTGAACAACGCCCGACATTGTTGTCAAAGTTCAACACCTCGTTCGTGAGGATCGACGTCGAACCATTGAACCCTTGCTCATGAAGTGGGAATTGGTTGTGGGACATGCCAAAGAATTTTAACTGATGAATTAGGTATGCATTGTGTCACCGCAAAATTTGTGCCAAGAATCCTGACTGCTGATAGAAAACGCAACGTGTTGAAGTTTGCACGGAGCTTCTTGTCCAGAGTCATCACCGGCGACGAAAGATGGATGTACGCTTATGACCCTGAGACAAAACAACAATCCTCCCAGTGGAAGAGCCCGAACTCACTAAGACCAAAAAAGGGAGGCAAGTGAAGAATAAAGTCAAGAGCATTTTCCTCTTTTTCTTTGATACCAAGGGGATTGTGCACAAAGAATTCGTCCCACCAAATCAAACAGGGAATTCCATGTACTACTGTGACGTTTTGCGTGAAAATGTGCGGAGACGACGGCCCGAAATTTGGCGACAAGGGAACTGGCTGTTGCATCACGATGATGCGCCCTGTCACAATTCCTTGTTAGCCACGAGTTTTTTGACGAAAAACAACATGACGGTTGTTCCCCACCCACCGTACTCTACTGATTTGGAACCCTGCGACTTCGCTCTATTCCCCAAACTGAAAATAAAGTTGAAAGGACGTCTGTTCGACACAAGTGAGAGGAGAAGAAGAAGAAACGCTGTCTGTGCTAAACACCCTCAAAGAACAACGGCAGAATCGCTGGGACCGTGTATACGTGTGGAAGGAATCTACTTCGAGGGTGACTCAAAGTAAGTTTTTGACCAGATGGCAGCACCAGTCCCGAATATTCTGGATATCACCTTGTAGGTATAAGTCTCACTGTATGTATAGGTGCGAAATGTGTTTGCTGGTGCGCTTATGCATCATGGTTGCCAACATAGACAATACACTACAATATTGATACGCTTTTTTTATATGACCCTCCCCCCAAAAAGGAGCAAATAGTCCATACTGTATCTATATGCACATGTGCCAAATATTTCCTAACACCTCAAATGTGTATTTACATGCACAACAAAACAGCGTATTTATAATACTTTCATTGCAAAACATATGAATAAAATGTGACATTTTATTTAATTTAAGTATGCAGTTTTTAGTCATTAGCGATTCGAAAGTCATTGGAGTTATCGAACAATCTCATACTATACTCAATAACAAACTAACTTCATCTGTTGTATAAAAAATATTAAAAATGGTGCACATTAGCGGAAATACATTGCTAGCAACTGCATAGGAAATTCCTGTATTTCATCTAACTATTCTTCGGAATAAGTCATCCTGCATATTGCTAAACTTCAAGATCTCTTGTGTAAATTAATATTTAATATTATATTCAATAACAAACTAACTAATTAATATTTAAATTATTTATTTAAGAATACAATCGGTTTTTGTAGCATATAAAAATATGTAAGTAAATTAAGCATTTTATTCAATAAAATTATATGTTATTATATTGACTTTTATTTACTTATTATTGTAAAATTTATCGTATAAAATGCATTTAACTTCATGAGTAATTGGGGTAAAATTTCTACAATAAACTCATATAATTCCTCAATGACAATAAAAAATTCTAAGATAGGACAGGAATATCCAGACACAGTAAACACTCAAATGCAATAGCCCACAATTCAAACAAAATTTAAATGGTGTTATTACTTTTTAAGATATTACTTTTTAAGAAATAAGAAAAATACCAATAGCCAAACTAAAAGAAGTAATATTTTATTTAAAATATTATGCAGACAGGAGTTCTAAGCTTATAATTGTAAGGTTACAAGATTGTAAAATTGTTTTTCTGGTTGGTACATTAGAAAAATGAAGATGGGAAAAAGCTTTTACAATGTACATTTGAAACAAGAAACCACAAAACGCTTAACGCTTAACGATCTATTGGCACATTCCTTGTCATCTGTTTTTAACATCACCTTAAGTTTCCCAAACCACTGTCTGTTACAAAAACTGCAAACCATTACATTACCTTTCATTCTATCTTAAGAGAAAGGTTTAATACGCTTATGTGAAATTAATTTCCATGGCAGTGCCTTTTCCAAACGCACTCTCTTACGAAATCAACCAAACTTCCTGAGTTTTCTTCCAAGCCTATTCCCTTGGCAGTGACTTCGCTAGGTAATAGATAGGGACATTTTATTTATTTTTATTTTATGTTTGCATAATTTTGTTTATGACTGGACCTACTATTTGCAGATCAGATGATTTATTTATCAACTTCTTTTGAACAAAATTCATAAAACTATGAATATGAAGGACAATAAGGCCAGTGACGAAATTCTTACTTTTATTTGAAAGAGTTAGTAATGGGGAGAGTTGGCACAACTATGCAAAGTTTCACAAATTTGTCAGCCAGAGAATATCGGGAATCTGGTTAACTTAAATTCTGAGTTCTAAGGTTAGAATTAAGAATATATAAGATTCCATCTGGCGATAAAATTTGGAACCCGCTAGTTTTCTTGAAACTGAAATGTAATGCTTTTAATACGACTAAAGTACCGAATTATACTCTGAAATCCATAAAATTGCAGAAATTTTTGCAAAATATCGCGAATAGATAAAATAATATATTTACATTCGCGAGTTTCAGTAATTTTATTACATTTCGCAATTAATTCGCGAGTACTTGCCTACAAAAACATTATTTAAACAGCAGTAAATATCTGTGATAGAAGTGTTTGAACTTTTTAAAAACGTCACTATTTTGTGAATTGTCTACTTACATCTATATTTGCAAAGTGTTCTTATAAAACATGAATCCAAAGACGATTTTAACATTTCGCTAATAATAATAATAATAACAACATAATTTGTACTCCAATTTAAAGAACGCTTCAAAGTGTACATTTTCTCATTTTTTGCAGCGAAAGACGCGCCAAACAATTGAGCTTCCTTCTCTCTAACACTCATTTGTTTTATTTTGTTTATCGTGTAGGAAGTGTAGGCGCATAAGATCTCAAATGCATGAAACCAAAAGACCGTCCCATTCCACTCCCTTTTTCTCACCCTCGCCATCTTCCATGCCCTTTTTGGCCTTAGAGACTGCAGCTCACGCTGGATAAAAACAATATGACTAATGGAGAAGGGACGGGACCCGAAGGAAACTTTGGACGCTCTCTGATAAAATTCCTCTCAGGGACTCTGCCTACGCAAAGGGTTCAGAAGCCTTTGTGGCCATGATACAGCAGCAAAAACTGTGCACCCATGGTCCTTGTCCCTGAAAGACAAGGTACCAGAGCTTGCCACATATCGCTAATATTTCACGCTCTGTCTTTTTCTTCCTTTTTTTCATTACTTTCTGAAGTTAGCGCGTACCTTCTAGAGCAAAAATGGCGTAAGAATTATGGACTGACTGAAGAATTCTTCCTGAAAGCTTCACTGTAGCTTTTGTTTAAAGAAATAAAATGCGATTTTTGTGCTAAATACAAATACAAGTAATTTACAAATTAGAAAAGTTTTACTCCTGTAAAAATAGCCAAAAGTCTAAATTAAAAATGAATGAAACAATTTCACTTATTAACACGCAAACATATGTAACAATTTTTCCCCTTGACTGCTATAGCAAATACATGAAGCAACACATGGAGACAGCATAATTTTGAGGAGAAACTATTATTATGTAAAAGTAAAATAAATATTCAGCTACATTGTCTATGTCCACAGTAGATAAGAATGACATTGTTATATATTAAGAGTGTAAGAGCGAGAAAATAGAAATATTTGTGTAATGAGTTTAATATTTCAGTTTACATGACATCATTTTACAATAGCTTAGAAACTACACAAGTATGTGGAACAACCTTGCGGACACTGATGATACATGAGATGAAATGAAAAAATGGGAAAGGATTTTTTTAAGGAAGGAAACGTTCCAGGCCTAAGTTTAGGGTACCTCCCCGGTATTTGCCACTTATGAGGACTGAGGAAAACCTGGAGAGTCCTGGCGTGATTCGAACCCAGACCTCTCGCTCACCAGTCCGCGCCTTAACGACCTCGGCCACCTGTGGCGACATATCATAAGGTAAGATTTTGTTTGCCGTAATGGGTCTATAAGCCAGGAAGACGGTTGATGAATATTTATAAAACATGCTTTTAGAAAACAAGAACAAGGCTGAATTGATGACATCAGTAATTCTATTACTTTTAAAAGTAATATTATCGTAGATATTTTTGTCGGTAAAAGGTTTACTTAAATGCGACTGATAACATCATCATAATTATACAACTACAATTTAGACCGTAAAGTCTGTTCCATTTCCACTTAATAGACGACTTTTATTGAAATTGATCTTTCCATTTCTTTCGAGGGCGTCCAATATCTCGTCGTCCTATAGTTTACTATTTGGGGATGCGATTGGGATCCGTTCTATTTAAATGACCGTGTCATTCTAATGTTTATAATTTTTTCTATGATGCTTGTAATTCCAAGATCTTCACGGATATCCGATTTTTGTTTGCGGTCTAACATATTATCCAGTTAATGGTCTCAATAATCTCATTTCTGCTGACTCTATCCTTTGTTTTTGCTTTGTTGATAGAGATCAAGTTTCTAAGCTATAGAGCAATGATGATATGCGAAGGTTTTGTAAAATTTAAAACAGTACCTCTTCTAATATTTCTTTTAATTGTACCTAATAACTGCTGAAATTAACATCTATGTCATTTGCATAGCCATAAGTTATATTACAAACTAAATAATTAAATGTATTTACTTGTTTCATTGATTCACTGTGGATAATAATTTTTTGTTCTCAGTGGGGTTGTTCCTCGATATCTCATTGCGTTTCTCTTTTTAATTGATATTTTTAAATCATGTAGGTTAAAACATAGCTCTTTGTTAAGTTATCCTCTGATGTTGCAAATAACTATAACTTGGTTGTCAGTCAAAAGTAGAGTATTTAGAGTTACTATAAAATTAAAAATAATTTTAACTACTATATCTGGTAATCTCGTCATATATATCATATAAAATAAAATTGGTGACAATGGACACCTTATCGAACACATCCATTAATGTCTCTACTACCCATGCTTACCCCTTTTGTTGTTTTTACATGTATTCTCTTGTCTGTATATAATCTTTATATTGTTCTAAGCAGATGTTGCGGAATATCTCTTGATCTTAAAATTTCCCATAATTTCGAGCGCAAGAATGTATCAAAATTTTTTTCATTGTCGATAAAAGCTGTATAAGCAGACTACATTTTATTATTATTTTGGCATGTTTCTTATATCCCGAATCCAATAACTAATTCTTCTGTATATGATTTCGTTTAAATATTGGAATTATAATGGCTTCTTGCCATTCTTCTAGTATATGATTAATAATAAAGCAGTGTGCTAGTCCGTTAGCAGCGGTACACACAGTGGCTAGAGTAAGCAGCGCATGATATCAGTCTTGAGGGTTGATCCTGTAGCATTTCCGAAGGTGAGGGAAGTCACTTTCATAGCTAAAGCCTTTGTAAACTCTACAATTAATAAACACATTTGCTTAATTAGTTGAGCAACGCTTGTTAAAATGATGTGCCCTATACTTGCTCCTGAATATCAGTGTCAGCGTGCCCATGTCATAAATGGTGCAAGCACTTGAGTCGTGACATGGAACAGTATATAACAGCAAAAATAATTTATTAGTGATTCATTGTTTTGATACATGTTAGTGGAGCTGTATAGAGCGTTCTATATATTCACGGTCTGATCAAGAAAACACAAGATTTAAGAGATTTTTTTTTCAACATAGTCACGTTGTAAATTAATTCATTTAGTCCAACGACTTTCCAACTTCTAAATACTCTCAGTAAAGTAAGATATGTCCAACTGTGAGAACTAAGCATCTGTCTCGGCTTCAACCTCGTCATATGACGTGAATCTTCGTCCTCTCAGACATTTCTTCAGGTATGGGAACAAAAATCACTAGGAGCCAAATCCGGCAAATATGGCAGATGTACGAACACTTGGAAGCGAAAGTCGTGCATCCTAGACGTGTGTAGCAGCGCATTATCGTGTGAAAGAGAACTTTCTTTTTCGCAAAGTGTGGAACGTTTACCTGAATATTATCCTTTATTTTTAATGGTGTTTAATGCCCGTTTTTACTACTGAGGCACCACAGGCGGTGAGCACTGGTGATACATGAAATGATATAATATATAGGGAAAGGATTTTTTCAAGGAAGAAAATGTTCCAGGCCTAAGTTTTGGGTACCATATGCCAGTTATAAGAACTGAGTAAAAAGCGGAAAAAACCTCAGTCAGGGAGAACGGTCCTGGAGGGATTCGAATCCCGGACCTCCCGCTTACGAGTCCGCGCCTTAACGACCTCGGCCACCCGTGGCGGTGAAACGCAATTACCCCCGGTGATGAATCTGTCCTTCTGGAGGTAGTCTATGAGCATTACCCTATGACAATCCTAGAAATCCGTAGTCGTGACTTTTCCTACAGTTGAAACTATTTTTTTTGGGGGGGGGGGTTGCACTCTCACCCACGGTTTGGACTGCTCCTTCATCTCTGGGTGTAGTGATGAATCCATGTTTCATTTACTGTTATGAAACCTCGAACAAATTCACCGGAATCGCGTCTAAACAAAGCTAAACACTCTTGCAAAATGTTTATTCGAATGTGTTTTTATTTTTTGTTCATTGTTAACAAAAACGACACCCATCGAGCGAAGAGTTTTCTCATAACCAAAATTTCGTGTAAAATGTAGTGGATACAGCCTATCGAGGTCTTTGCTATGTTAGTCAACTCGCGCACTATCATTGTCTGTATTCAAGTTGGAGGTACACAACTCGAACTCCAACCGCCACGGATGGCCGAGGTCGTTAAGGTGTGGACTCGTGAGCGGAAGGTCTGGGGTTTGTATCCCATCAGGACCGTCCTTCCTGACTGAGGTTTTTTCCAGATTTTCCTCGGTCCTCATAAATGGCAAATGCCGGGGAGGTACCCTAAACTTAGGTCTGGAACGTTTCCTTCCTTAAAAAAAAATCCTTTCCCAATATATCATTTCATCTCATGTATCATCAGTGTCCACCGCCTGTGGTGCTTCAGTAGTAAATACGGGCGTTAAACAGTATTAAAAAACAAAACAAAAAAGTCGAACTCCCTTTATAGTTAATAAACGATGTGATGCTCTTGTCGAGTTGGCGGAGGATTCTGGGTAAAATCCTCATCACCATATCCGAAAGCGCCCAAAACATGAATTTTAGGACATGGTTCTTTTCTTGAAAAATAATCAGTTTGTAGTCCTGCACAACATACAAATATTTTTGCCGATTTTGAATCCCAGGTAGACAAGTGAAATCATACGTGAGTGAATGGGTTTTTGGAGAAGGAAATTGGAAAGTTAGAAAATTAGGAAAGGTGAAAGAAAAACACGATGAAATTAAAATAAAAAAAGGTCACTAAAGCATTTGAAAGCAGAAATCTAACATAATTTAGAAGCAATAAAGCACAATATTAAAAAGGAAATAAAAGGAAAACATGACTGCGATATAACGTATGAGGTGCTTGCGTGTCACTTGCTTCTCAGTGTGTGCGATGATGTCTAATACGAGGGAGCTATCTGCAGCCCCTGTAATAGAGATGCTCAATATTCGCGAGGCTAGGAACCAGTAAGGACCCAGAAATAAAGTTTAGCTAAGTATGGATCTTCACGGAAGTAACTTTTCCCATATCAACTCCCTTCTGCATTATCAATCATGTATCCACGCCCTATAGCCATTCTCACGTCAGGAGGGAGGGAGTGAACTTAGACTTCGTAAGAACTTCTGCTTGCATCTCCCTTCATCTTCCGGAACGTTTCGGGTATAGTTGGTTAACGGGCAATCCCAACAGAATTCGCACCTGTGTTTTACAATATTCTACCAAGAAAATAAGGTTTGGTAATCGAATAAAAGTTTGTTTGTTACTCTGATTACATGAAAAAGTAAAAAATTCATATCTACCCAAAACAAATGTGATCAGTATTCGAACACCTCTTGCAAATCTTATCAACTGAGACACCAGAATTTACAAAATAAGGGTTGAGATTACTCTCTGGGTAAGCAAAGCATCATGTGGCTAGCATTAGTCCAGTATTGATACAATCCCTTAACTTGAATAATTTCTCTTGTTACACATTAAGCAGTTGTGTTCGAGGTCGCTCAGAAAGAGGTGACGTTTGTTCCCTCGAGGATGCGAATGCACTACTCAAGTATACAATACCAACAAAGGATCTCTTCAGCAGCTCACGATGAATGTACCAGTTGTTTTCGCATTTCTGAATAAATATTTTCGATGATTACTTAAGTGGAAATATCATTTTACGTGAATTCAATTTCTTTGGTTGATGTGAAAGATCTTCACCTAATGTTACAGATTACAAATAAAAATTTGTCCATTCCATGCATACATATCATGTATAATATTTTGTTTAGTTTTTCCATTTTGAAAATCTGCAAAATTTTCAACAGATAATTTTTTGGGCTTCACTGCGCTGGAGCAGCAGCATCCAAACATTCAACAAAGTCTTACTACTGGGTAGGAGGTTTTGACATTGACTTAAGAGCTTGTCTGTCAAACAGATCGAATGCACATAGTAACTAAATGGGTGAGAAATGTAGAGCTATTGACGTGCCAGTAACACCATGCGCATTCTGGGAAGTGTTTACGTGCACCGAGTCCCAAGCATCTCGACAATTCTGTACTAGGTTTACTACCGGTGCTTGAAACCTCCTGTCTCTCTGGATAAGAAGCACATGGGTTGTCATGTGTCTCTTCACACGTAATGATTAACGCTCCATACCCAACAACGTTACCGGTGTTCAGTTTCTTGTGAGCGCCCACACATGCTCTGCATTGTTCCGAAACATAAGCCACGATAAATGAAAATAGAATATATTTGGAATATTGCTATTTTAAGCCGCATTTCCCTTTAACAATGTTGGTACTTAGTTTTTTGTGGTCTACATTATTGCATTTTAAAAAGGTCTCAATTATTTGGTTCTATTTGTGCCGATAAACTGCTGGGTACAAAAAAATACACAATACATAAACTTCGATAACATTTCAACATTTCCCCTTCCCCCGATCTATTACGAACTGAACTTATTCCTTTCTAAGCCAAAGATTTAAGACAAGGTTATTGGATTATTACGGACGGAAGAGGACTTGTGGTTTTAAATCTTTACCGATAGCAACGAATTGTTGCAAGGAGTCAAGACTGTTAAGCTGGTAGGTTCAATTTTTTCCATGTATTAGTCGGTAATTACGAGGAACGCAATCAAACATGAGCACCCCAATGATGACTATTCAAGCTTGTGTGCTCTACCAGTAAGAGTTTAACCTGAGAACCAGTACAACTGCAGCGTCAGGGAAAATATGCCTGACCTTTGGTGCTGATGCTCTGAATGAACGAACGGTGCTAAAGAGTCGCGAAGGTAGCCAACCCTCGAGAATGAGTCACTGACAGGAATATCAACAACAATTGATAACAACGGCCAGATCTGTGAATACTTGCCTCGTAGTCCCAAGATCGCCGGCCAGGTCGATGTTTTTTTTTTTTTTTTTTTTTTCCCCAGTCTTAAAAATCCCTAAGTATGGCTTCTTTCGAAGGGAAGTAAAGTCATAGGTCTCGTGTCTTATATTTATGGCACGTAAAAGAACCTCAGGCCTCCTGAAAGGAGAGACATCTGAGCAAAATTTGTAGAAATTTACGCCCTGAATTCAATGGAACGCTGATGATCTGAGAAGTTAAAGAGTGTCCGTAAATGAATCAAATCAACAATGCTATACCCATGAGCTAGGGAAAGGATATATAAACTCCCTAACTGGGTTCTACAGGAATTGACAATGACTCATCAGAAAATGGTACAAGTTGATGCCTGTTTTGTATTATTGACATCTTTCATAAGAAACTGCTCACATACAATGAGAAGTGGATCCTCTACGACACTTCAATGCAGTCAGTACGTGTTGACAGCCATAAATCTGTTCCAAACAACCGAAACTACCACTGAACCACTGAAGGTTATGTTTTTATGAATTGTGTGGGCTGAAGTCCTACCAGTTGGCTAAGCAATCATTATTTATGTATTTATTTGGTTTATTTACGGACACTCTTTAACATCTCAGGTCGTTTGCTTCCCATTCAATTCAGGGCGTGAAATGGCCGAAATCTTTGCTCAGAGATCTCTTATTACCAAAATTGAAGTTCTTTCACATACCATAAAATCTACAACCCGGGATCCACGGCTTTGCTTCCCTTTCGAAGGCAGCCATTCTTAGGACTTATACGCCCCCCCCCCCAAAAAAGTCCATCCACCTGCTCGGCGATCCATGAGGCAAAACAACCTACGTCATTGTGTATTTTAACCATTTGGAATGTGTCGGTCCTGGTGGTGTAGTGGTTAACATACTTGCCTCCTAAACCCAAGATCGTGGGTTAGAACCCGGCCAGGACCATGGATTTTTCTGGGCGTAAAAATCGTAAGTATGGCTTCCTTCGGAAGAGAAGTAAAGCCGTGGGTCCCATGTCGTACATTTACGGCACGAAAAAGAATCTCAAGCCTGAAAGAGAGGCCTCTGAGCAAAATTTATCGGTCGTTTCACGCCCTGAGTTGAATGGGACGCTGATGACCTGAGCTGTTAAAGAGCGTCCATAAATAAATCAATCAAAAAAAAATCAACATCTGAAATGTGCTCATTGAAAATTGAAAACTAAGCCTACACTCGTGAATCGTAAGGTGTTATTCTTTTGTATGATAACACAAAACCACTGGTGAAATCATTATCCCTCTGGACTGGGAGGCTCTACTGTACTCATAATATTCTTCAAACATTGTATCATCAGATTATCATATTTCTCTTTGTTTAGATAATCGTCCCCGAGAGCAGCGATTCCGAATATTTGCTGGTTTGGAAAGTGCACTGGGTGAATATTTTGTTTCCCGCCCTATCACAATGGAATTCAGTTTTCTATCATGTTGGCGGAAGATACTCATAGTTTAACACTAAATATATTGTTTTGCTCAGAGTAAAGTGCTTTGTAAAATGTGACCTCAAATCTAAATAAAAAAGAAGGTCCTGTTATAATTTCTGTGGACAGTATTATTTTCTAGTGCTGTTATAAAACTACAATAAAACGCTTTCGTATATTTTCTTCATCAATCATCTGCAAAGTGTAGACAGCCATATTTCATGTTCACGCGAAGCGGTCGGATGACTGTTAAAGAAAGTTTGAGGTGCTGATGTTAACTGATAGCGTGTGACAGTTATAGAAATGTATGGAGTAAGCTTGTGTTTTTGATTTTATGCAACCATAGCTTTATAAACAGTATATTTGGACGATTAAAATTATCATAATGGGCTATTTATGGCATTCATTTCAATAAAAATTGCTTAGCAACACAGAAATGAGGAAGAGTGGAATTGAAAAAAGATTACATTATTTTCATATTTATAAGAGCTGTTTCTTTTGGTAAATATCGAAAGTATAATTTTTTGGATCACTAAAATCTATATTATGATCTAGTTTACATTTAATGTGATCTAGCTTTTTGCTGGCTATCTTTGCCTTGTTTTCAGTAAATACTAAAAACAGTACATTTAAAATCATTATCGTGTTAATGGTACATTACGATTTAAAGCTCGGGTTTGTATGCCAGCACGATTGTGGTAACTTCCGCATCCTCTTTTCACTAGATATAAAACTTTTTATTATTTTTCTTTCGATTTTTTGCCACATCAATAGAACTGTACCTTTCCGAAGAAAGTCATCGATTATTGCAATTAATACAGGATGTATCTGTCTTAGAAACAATTGCAACGAAACAATTACGTCAAGCCTTCAGTATATCATTACATATAGCAGAACGCTATGAAAATTCAATTATCATTTATAGTTTATCAATCTAAATCACTAGAACTGCTTATAAAATGAATAACTTCATTATGACACGTGCGTAATATATTCAATGGTGCCGTAATCCTCAACACTATACGCTTGTTATATAAATAACTATCTACCTTATACTGGAAAATGTTGTATGTATAAGTATAAGTAAAAATGTTGCTAAGCAATAACAAAGAGGAAATAGAAAAAAAAAACATGTTTACAGTTTTAACCTTTTGCTAAGATACATTGCTATGTTTTGGGAATATTGTACAGTTCTAAGTTGACAACAGTTCTGTGCTTGCAACATTGGAGTATTTGGATAGAGTATTTACTAATTGTTTGTCTGTTTTGAATGTCTATTTTACTTATCTATTTCTAACTTTTCAGTACCCAATACCCTCAGTATAGTAGGCTTTATTTATTTATTTATTTATTTATTTATTTTCATATACAGCAACTTCTTCATTGGTCTCGTTCTAGACTGCAATGATATCTCTGTACCATACATTATTTTAACTGCCTTGACCTTCAGGTTTATTACAAGGTAACAGTACGAAATCGGAGGAAATGATTACTTTTAAATTGGATGTTATTGTTAATAATAATTACACAGTTGATTAGCTGATATGGGTCTTGTATTTAAAGCATACCAATACAACCGACACGGCCTCTAACAACATTATAAAGTAGCCAGAATAAATGACTGAAACCAACCTTGGCTATTACTGCTTAAACATGACATAATATCAAACAGAAATATAACCTATGCCACTTAGTCTTACTTACAAAATGGTGCAGTCTACGAGTTTTAAAACCATCCATGCAAACAACAGTTATGATTATTTTTATTAAATTATTATTATTAAAATGCAACTGTAAGAAAATACAAATATTACAAATCAAATACCAATTCCAACCCCCTCATAAACATATTAGCTTTATGTCCTTGCGCCATTTATAATTGCGAACAATAAAAATGCGAAATATAAATTACTTAACGCTCCACAGCAGCGGGAGGAATTTTCGCCAAAAGGGTTTTCGAAATTTAAGTTAACGCAAACATCACCACCCAATTCCTGGGAATCGCAAAAGCCATCCTCTTAACAGTCGTGACCTTGCTCCACAAGATTTTTTTCTCTTTCCGTGGTATAAAATCGCGATTTTCTAGCCCTGCAGAGGCTATGGCTGCATATGAAAACATACTCTTCACTCTAGAGGAAAATGAGTGGCAGACGTTCCTTGATTAGTGTTGGAGAGTACTTTGAAAAGATGCAACAGTCGGAGTGAGTCTGCTCACTCCCAATTTGATGTGTCTCAAAACTTTCGTAGTGACCCTCGTACTGGAAACTGGCGTGGCAATAAAACTACATACCGTCCATATTTCTGGACATGCATTGACAAACTAATGAAAACAATGGCAATTGATATTGTTCTCCATGATACATACTATGTAGTAGCACACTTCCATTATGTTTTCATTGGAAGGTTTCAATTCATATGCAGCAGCTACACGATATGGGTATAGATTTTCCAGCTTCTTGATATGTTTTTGTGGAAAGCATTCCGTACAAGAATTTATGTAGATTTCTGAAGGAGGCTTTCAGTTCCGTCTTTCACTCCTGCGCCGTTGCTTCTTGCGGTTTCGAACGTCCATCTTTGATAATATTGAAATAAACAATCTGGCGATAATTGCCGAACTTCAAACCGCGAAATAAATTCCTTTATCGATTCAGTTTTGCAGTACGAGTTACTCCACTGTGTTCATACAGTATTGTACGTACTGTATTGGTTGCAACATAAGACATGATGTTTGTTGACGATGGCGTAACAGTAGAGTAAAATGTGTCACAATATTGCCGGAGACAGCAAACACATCGGCCTTCAGAGACATACGCGACAAGTAGTAAAGAAATTGTATCATCCCTCGTATCCACCATAACCATGCTTTTCATAGACCAAAATATATCGCTGTATATTCCATTAAATTGTATATATTCATTTGAAAGTTATACGGGAAAAACACTCAATATTAGTCTTGAATACAGAATAAACATACCATCTCGTGGTTTGCATTATATGGCCACATCCAAAAAGCGCATGAACGGCTTATCTGCTCAACCTGCAAAAGAACAATGTATTCATTATGTGCCAATTGTTTTATAAGAAGTTATTGGTAGCAGGAATCCAGGCGTTTTAACACAAGACAGCTTCATATTGCAGTTTCAGTATTTTTCTATATTAATAATAAACTTGCTGAAATGCCTCCGATATAATATTCATAAACTCACTTCAAGTTTTGCTCAAAATAAGTGACTTTTAAGCGCTATAATATCGTCTTATTAATAATAAATAAGTACAAAGAGGAACGAGCGAGTCAGAGACAGGAAAAGGAAGGAATGTAACATAAAAGCTCTTGTATAACATACATCCATTAAAAGTACACGCAGGCGGCCATTTTAGCTAGAGTATTACTTGTTGCCGGCTTGGAGTGTATATTAATGATCTTTCCAGCCTGTACTCATTCAAAATTATATAAAAAGAATTTAGTTGAATTAAAAATTTCGACCTCTACCAAAAATTAAATGTAATGCAGGAAATTTGATTTTTTTCACACAAACCATATGTTTGGTTAAGGTTTGGAATCAATTATTGTGACACATCACAATAATTCGAGGTTACAGCTAGGGCTCCCTCATTTCAGTCTGTATACGCCAGAGAGTGTTCGTAGAGATTTTACCTCCAGTAGCGACTTCGAGTACTTATGACCCAGGCTGCATAGTTAATCACACTATTAAAGTAAGTACCTTATTAAAACTTCCGTGTAGGTATGCAGTACAAGCAGCAGTTTAAAACGTGTTTACTCATTTACTGACTTAACCAAATAGCAAAAGAGGGGGTGGAAATATTATTACAGTACGGTGTGAACAGTTTGGATTCCGTGACTCCATGCCTTCGCCCTTAGACTTAGACGGTGAGTTATTAATATAGCAACATTCTTTATCACCATGTGCATGCATCTTCCGTTTTTTCCACCAGGGCGGCTTCAGTAGTTTCTCGATTATTTCTCAGAGTTACCAACCGTTATATAATTTTTTCGCTATTCCATAAACGTATACTTAAGTAATTAAAGGAGAGCGGAGGCCGTGAGGTCTTAGCGAGTCGCAGTAAATACTTGGTCCTCCGGTTTCTAGTATTCATGTTCCGAGGTTCATACTGTATCGAGTTTCGCGTCTTTTCTTCCATTCTTGAATACAGTGCGGGAAATGGAAATTTCTGTAATTGTAATTATTTTACGAACTACATCTTTACCAAAATATAAATATACCATAAGAAATCTAATACATTCTACCATACAACTATTAGGTTACTAGCCTCCCTCTCTCAACTGCTATGGCTGCTTCAACTGTTAGTTGACTGGTCAAAATTGGGGGCTATGTAAAGAGAGTAATGTCCACGCATACACAGCATACACTGCAATATTTAATTTTAAAAAAAAATAATTCGGCAAAATACTTTGTGATCAGTATTGTTTTCCTCCGGGGTGTGTTGCCTATGGACGAGAGCAACGCTCTTAGTCGCCGGGTCTCGGTGATTGGCGGGAGGGTAAAACAATAAAAAAATCCAACCTTACAACAATAAATACTCAAACCAATTTAAAAGACTCATTACTTACAAAATTATCAAATGAGGTGTTGAAATTGTCCCCCTTCATTCTCCACACATTTTGGCCCCTCTTTAGGAAATTATTCATCACTCGCTTTAGTTAATTTTTAGAAATCTGGACAATTTCCTGACTAATATTATATTTGGGTTCTTGTAAGGTGTATGAGCTAATCTTGTACACGGCATTTCTTAATTTAACCCAGAGATAATAACAGGGGGACTGAGGGGGCCACAAATCCCTACTAATATCTCCCTCTATGTTGTGAATTGCTCGGCAGTGGCAGAGTCCTGTTGACAAAATGCATGATCACACTCCCGGTTAGTTAATTCTTTGGGAGAAAAAAAGAAGAAAATAAAGTTTAGTATGGTATGCACACAAGTAACAGAATCAACTGTGTGATAAATAAATGAGTCTATGATTCTCTCACCACTAAGTTAACACATATAAATCGTACATAAATACATGCTGAGCCTTTGTAAATACACAAGGCATAATACACTTTATGTATGCTGTTGAATTAAGAAACGAACAACACAACACCCGGGAACAGCTGCGCTATGATTGTGACAGTCATCAAGGTCAACTAGTAAGCAAGCAGGCTTGCACTGATTGGACTGAGCAAAGTGAACGTGCCTTTTAATATGCTCTTTTCTCACTCGTATTGTAAATTGTCACTTTTTGCTGTACCTAGTTACCTAAACAGCTAATATTCCGTATTTCTATCTTAAACTTAATACTTTATGAAGTTTACAATAGAAACCTGAAATAATAACTTATTGCAATTTCAGAAATCGTCAGTGGCAGTTATATAAATAAATATGATGGTAAATTAATACTTACTACAGCTGCGTTTTATATTTTTTCTTCAATACATGAAAAAGTACGACTGTGTCAGCTGTTACACTGAAGAAGTTTGTATTAGTTCGCACCAGATGGCGGATGTCAAGTTTTACGTTCTCATTTGTGACACCCTTTAATGTCATTGAATGATGGTTTGTTTAGCTCTGTTGTTATAATAGGGCGATGATCAATCTCATGGGGGACGTATAGCCAATAAATACGATAAAGCTGCGAAACGAAACAGAACTGACATTTGGAAGTTACAAAGGGGATAAATAACATTCCAATGGGAGTGATATACATATTGGCACATATCAACGTAAATGTTGGCAATAAGGGAGCTTTTGTCTTTTAGAAATATTGTTTAGATTGGGTTTTTTTTTTTTTTTTTTCCGCTCTCTTACTGCATGCTTATGGGCTAGGAAATGTATTTCATTTGTTGTCATATCAAAGAAATGTTTGCTGCAGTGGATTTCTGTATCTTATACAATAGTTGGATTCTTCGATTCCAAACAAATTAAGGTAACCGCTGGAATCGTTTTAATGTTGATACTGCTTGGAGTGTGACTTGCAAATGGAAGCGATTGTATGATTGAAAAGGAGTTACGGTCCAAGCAACCACCTCAAAAGAACTTAACGGTATTATTTGATAATGTGAGTGACATTTATAATATTTCACATTGTTACGAGTGGCGTTCTAAAATTTCTCGGGCTAACCATACACAAGATTTAAGAGAATTTTTTATTTATTTTTCTGCCTAATCACCTTGTACATCAATACATTTATTCCAACGACTTTCCAACTTTTTAATACCCTCAGAAAATAAAATAAAATTCATTCAACTGTGGGAAACAAGGGTCTATCTCAGTTTCAACCTCATTTATTGATGTGAATCTTGACCCAGTCATTTCTTCAGATTTGGAACAAGGCGTAATCGTTGTAGCCAAATCCGGCGAATATGGCGGATGTGGAAGCACTTGGAGGCGAAGGTCATGCAGTTTTAAAGCAACAATCCTAGACGTATGTGAAGGCGCAATGTGTAATGAAAAAGTTTTTTTTTTTTTTTCGCAAGGGGGAATGTTTAGTCTGAATAGCTTCCTGCAGTTGGTCCAGTAACGAAGCGTAATACATTTTAGCGATGGTTCTGCCCTTCTGGAGGCAATCTAGGCTAAGAGCACCATACCTGAGAATCCCAGAAAATTCATAATGTTTCTGCAGATGGAACTGTTTTACTTTCTTTGGTGCACTTTCACCAGCCACCCACTGTTTGGACAGCTCTTTCGTGTACTGATGAATCCATGTTTCATCTACTGTTATGAAACTCAGTGCAATTGCGTTTAAACAAGTTCAAACACTCTTGCAAAATGTTCATTCGAAAGCGTTTTTGTCTATTGTTAAAAACTCTAAAGCAAATCTAGAAAAAAAATTCTCATACCCAAAACTTCATGTAAAATGTAGTGGACACGGTCTATGGAGATATTTGTAATATCAACCAACTTGCGTACCTTCAATCGAATACGACATTGTGACTTTGTCACAATCTCTGTCGTAGTAATTTTGGGGCGTCCTGGGCGATCATTATCTTCAATAGGTGTACGACCACGCTTAAATTCACAGTCCACTTTTTAATCGTCGATAATAAAAGGGAAGAATCCTTTAATATGAATCTAATTCCTTTTGTATTTCTGTTGGAATTAAACCCTTCAAATTGTAGTAAGTTTTACCACCACCTGTATTTCAGTTTTATCCATTTTGTGGAACGTGATAACATTAGTTTGTTTACACGATCGTCACAAACAAATGATTACATTTACGAGTCTAAACTTTACAACGCGCCATCTAAAGAATACTACTTAATAACTACCTCAGTAATAGCAAGAGTGCTGATAAATTTTTGGTAACTTAATTGAGGTTAACGAATTTTATTGTCATGATAATTAGATAATTAACTAGCATAAATATTTTTAAAACTCAATTGAATACCTAAGAAAAGATATAAGCAATAGTGAGATTCGGTAGGATAATTGCAATGTGTGAACGATGCCTTTTTTTTTTTTTTTGTCTAATCAGTGAATTGATTTGGATTACTTGTTTGATCTTTCTGAAAATATAAACTAATTTATTAGCTTTTATTCCAAGTAAAACCCTTGTAGACCTAAATTAAATAAAATACTGAACACTATTAAAAATTATCATTTTTGTATCAATTATGTCAAATTTTGTGTTGTGAACTTCTTTTGGGAGGCAGTAAAATAGAATCCCCTCAAAGTAGAGGTGATAGAAAGAATTTTTATTAGTTTTTGTTCCACGAAGGACTATGAAGATGTCTGTTATTGAATAATTCAAAGCAAATGAACATTTGAGGTTATAATAACAATTCATAGTAAATTAATTTATTTTAACAGTAAATTTAAAGTTGAATTACAATTTTACTCTTTTTTATTTGTATTTTATTGAAATCGTGTTTTTCATTATTTTCATCGTAATAATTTATTTACAATTATAATTAATAACAATTCATGTTGTGAGTTCGAGGATAGAGTTTGATTTTGGATGTTTTCTTGGGATCCAATATTTCCTCTTAATTTTTCCATAATGTTGGCGTGACTGTGTTTCCTGATGCTCATGCATGGATTATAGGAATAAAAAGAATGGACGTAAGAGAAAAAAAAAACAACCAGTTATTAGTTTTTGAGCACCATGTTTTTATAACTATCGATCAAATTCCATTCTGATTGGTGAATAAAGGACCAATGAGACCATATATAGATGAAAGGCGCTCGCGTGCAATTATCACAAATAATATCACAAGCATCTGAGAGTGCCGATAAATTCATGAAAATAGAGAGTGAATTTGTCAGAAATTCCAGACCCTCGAATTATATTCATTAGGACAATTTCACGAATGGAATAAGAATTTAAATATAGTTTTCGTAAATTTAACTTAACTTATAAAATTGTAATAATAGTATATTTGTATTATGAATACAATACCTTTTCAGACATCTTGCAACAGACGTTGTCAGTAATGCCAATAGAGATGAACCAAATAAGGGTTTAGGACTATTTCATGAATAGAATAAAAATAAAATTACTATATATATTGAAATTCGCGCACAGAATATTATTAATTGTATAAAATGTTATTCCTAATTATGAATATCTACCTATTAGGAAACCGTGAGACTGAAATATATGAAATTTGACATTTACAATCGCTAACACTCTATTTACTAATACCAAGTGGAAAAAGCAAAACACGGTAAACATTTTACCATTCTGAACAACGTATTTATTAAAATTGATGGTTGCTTAGGCAGGACATAACTTATAAAATGATTTCAGACTGTTTTGCTGAATGTGTAAAAATAATAAAACTATTTGAGTGAATACATATTAAATTAGTTAAATGTTCAAGTATTGAAAAAAGTTATCAAATTTGAATGAAGAGGCTGCAGTTTCATTGGATACAAAGGACATTTGGAAATTAGTAGATGAAGACGTGGAAGCAGAACTCCGCACTTTATTCAGATTGCCGAATGATGTTCTTGATTATCTGTATGGCTTAAGAGCAGAAGCGTTGTGTGTCCCTTTAATTTGATTACTTTTTGTTCATAGATTTCAGCTTGTGTCAAATATTAAACGAGAGTCGATCGACTGGGATGATTCGTTATTTTCCTCCTTTTGTGTCCAGTTCAGCTTTCTCTGCTGCCATTTTGGTTCGTTTAGTGAATTCGTTTATTTCAACCGGACAGATTTTCTACCATAACCCGCTCTTATGTAACATTGACTCGTAGTGAGAAGGTAGCTATTTGTTTTCATACATGTGATGCGTTTTCTCACCAACAATTTTTATACAATTTAACAGAATATTTATCTGAATTTTTTTTTAAATTTGGCATAAGCCATTTAGTAAGCAGTAATGGTAACTTGTGACCGCCATCCTGGCAAGTTTTGGAAAATATCGATTATATGCAATTCTTCCCGTTGGAGTTCCATCGTTTTTATTTCTCTTGGAAGTAGTGAGTCAGGCATTTCAGCCCTTTTCCCCCATGCCAAGCCAGTTCCAACAAAGCAACGCTAAAAAATGTTCATTTGTAGGCCTATGGGTGTCTTTTCACTACATGTAACGTCGGTCCTGGTGGTGTAGTGGATACCATACTTGCCTCCTACGCCCAAGAATACGGGTTCGAACCCGGCCAGGTCCGTGGGTTTTTTCGGGCGTAAAAATCGTAAGTATGACTTCCTTCGGAAGGGAAGTAAAGCCGTGGGTCCCGTGTCGTACATTTACGGCACGAAAAAGAACCTCAAGCCTGAAAGAGAGGCCTCTGAGCAAAATTTGTCGGCCGTTTCACACCCTGAGTTGAATGGGACGCTGATGACCTGAGATGTTAAAGAGCGTCCATAAATAAATCAATAAAAAAAAATTACATGTAACAATAAGTGTATTATATTCGATAGCTTCTAGCTTCTAATTAACCTTTCTTTTCTCTGTTCTTTCTGTAATTCTTTCCTCTTTGCATATTTGCATCTCGGGCACTTGCGAATTCCACATCGAAAAATGGATTAAATTTCCGATTGTACTCAGTATAATATTTTTCTAGGACCATTATTGCTGTAACGTCTTCGCCGAGTATTCGTTGTACTCCTCTCCATTATTATTTCTCATATTTATCGCCCAGTCTTTCAAAATTGTCACATTTTCACTTGAGGTGTCTGGTAGGAGTTTGCATCCGCTTTCACTATAAAATAAATGAAACTGATTCCACACAGAGTTCGCTATTTTTCTTTGTATTCTGTGGTTTGGAATTCCTAATGATAAGATCAATGTACATATTTGACACATCACCAAAACGCTTTGAAATATTGCGTTTTGATTGCCGATTGTTTTGTTACTATCAATACCTTCCCACCGCCTGTTAGCAAAAGTGGTCAATGATGCTTGCTCGGGAATCATAAGTTGGGGTATGGAGTTGGCTACACTGACCAGAAGATAAATGCACATCGCGTGGAAAAGGGATTTGATAAAACCTTACGATAATTTCACATAAGTGAAATAGTCGTAGCAATGTGGCCATCTTCACATTTGAAGCAGGCCGTAAACTTTTATAACACCCTAGTATACTCTTATTGTCACAGCTCCGAGCCCTTTTCTTTGTGTGTATAATGCTGATGGTTAACAGTCTTAACATTAAGAATGCTGAGTAATACTGTTGGTGACACGTGTTGTACTTTTTTTGTAATTAGAATCCATTATCATCAACAGCAAAATATATTGCACTTTTTCGGCCTTTTACGCAAAATCAAATAGGAGTCCATCTTTTCTCATTTTCTTTTCAAGATAGTACATGTTTATTGAGTAATCATTCATCACACATTTTTCAATACGTGTTTTAACAATTTATGCTGAATTTATATCCAAACTTCATCACCGTATATAGGGAAGGCAAACGAATTTACAGATTTAATTGTTTCTTTTCTTATCTGTTTTCAGATAGATATCTGCTTTGTTCCATAAATTGGTTTCAATTTTGGTATGTAAATATTTTTAAGTGACATAACTTCCCAAATATTGGACTGTTTGATGATTGTTTTTTCTATATGCATAATTTATTTAATTGGACATCTGTCGTCAAATACCTTTCATTGTCATTGAGATTATAAATTGTGATTAAGTTTTGAAATTTAAAAGTCAATCCCTGTATTAATTTTCTAAAGCTGCTATCTTGTCATGTTCAAAAATAAAACGTTTATGGTACAAATTGGCCATCTTTCGTCATTTATAGTGTTTTTCCACTCTGATATGAGGGAGTCTTAATATATGCATATAAAATAGAATAAGAGATGGAAAACATTAAGTAATTGATATATTCTAAAAGTTCTTGTTTCTACACTTGTGTACATATGTAACAAAAGCTTAATAATAACAATATAGTATATTAGAAAACAGAGCAGAGAGAAAGTAACAAATAAAATAAAATGAATAATAGATATATAATAAAGAAGTCAAAAGCAAACAAAAACAAATTTAAATTAATAAACCAAGCTAAAAGCAACACCAGAGGTGCAAACTATATAAATGAAAAATAATACAGAACTATTAACAATGTAACTAAAATAACAGGGACTAGAAAAGCAGAAAAGGATAAAACACTAAGATTACAAATCTGTTATATTATTTTTCATTTACATATATATTGGGAAATTCTTGCTGTTCTAGACGTTTTCTGAAAACTTTATCAAAATATTTTTCTAAAAATTATTAAATGGTTTTCCAATTATTTTCTTGTCGCTGTACAGTGTTACTTCCCTGAAAACTTTTATTCTTCCGTATTTGTTTTGCTATATTCTGTATTATGTTTATAATGATTTTGGCGGCAATCAAGATACTTATGTTTCACTACTTTCCTCATTACCTTCTTAAAAATAGATACCTATTACTTTCCCATTCATCCATGGGTAAGGTACAAAGTGTTTTTTCGCAGTACATCAAGCAGAGAAATCTCAATTTAAAAATAAATTCTCCAAATTTAAAAAGTTCATCAAACAATATTTTTGGTAATGTTAGTAGATATCCTTGTTTATTAATTTATCACCTCTTTTATGTACAATTTGCATTTAATTTGTTCATTTTTCTTCTGCTTTTTACGCAACTATATATCCACACATGTATTTCTAAAAATTATATTTAGATTTCGGGGATAAAGGTGTTTAACCTCAATAGTAATATACACATAAGAGGAAGAAAAGAAAATAAGAAAATGATGAATTTAATTTCCCTTATAAATTATCTCCGTGGAAGTAATAGTATTTGCGAGTACTAATCAGGAGGCCCTGGGTTCGATTCAGATCAAGCTGTCTGGCTATTTTTTTTTAGTTTTTCCTTGCCGTGAGTTTTTTTTGTTTGTTTATTTAAGGGCGCTCTTTAAACATCTCAGGTCATCAGCGTCCCATTCTAATCAGGGCGTGAAACGGCCGACAAATTTTGCTCAGAGGCCTCTTCTTTCAGGCTTGAGGTTCTTTTTCGTGTCGTAAATATACGACATGGGACACACGGCTTTACTTCCCTTCCGAAGGAAGCCATACTTAGAATTTTTATGATCGAAAAAATCCATCGAACCTGGTCGGGTTTCAACCTGCGATCTCTGGTTTAGAAGGCAAGTATGGTTACCACTACACCACCAGGACCGACCCGTGAGAAGGTGAATGCCAGATAGCTTTAAGGCGGTAAGAACTCCAAGCTCGTTTGCGATATCATGGGGAGATGCGTTTTCCTTCAAATGACATGGTACAATTTTGATAGCAGAGCCTCGCACAGAAGAAAGTTTATATGAAATGTTTTAAGAAACTTCCAAACATAGCCATTTGTAAGTAAATATGTATGTAAATCTAGTCCTTTCTCGTATATAAGAACTACTTTTGTATTCTTTAGGTGTAAAAACACTCCCAACTAACAAGAACAAAGCACACGGTTCATAAATATTAAAGCATTTTAAAAGTGTTTGGAATCTGCTTTAGCGTTCGTAAAAATATTCCTCGCTTACATTCTTTTTATGCTACGATGTAATGAATTCAAAGTTAATAACTAAAATAAAGTCTGCGTACTTGGAAATGCTTTCAACGTTAGCCAGAGTAACGATTTTCATGCAAATTCAATGTTGATAATAAATATGGATATGGATTCAGCATATCGTTTAATTTGACCAAGAGATGAAATTCGAATATCGAAAATCTGCAAACAATTGACGACGCTTCTGATTTTGCTTTGTGCATGTTTGTGAAAATGATGCTAAAGCTAGCAATAAGCGGAATGTTACGCCATGCAGATTGGAGAAATGGAAAGGATTGTGTGTTTGTTACAGAACGGATGACTTGGAAAATAAAGCTGTCTGTTATGTATGAGCAGTGTTTTTAGAGTAAATATTGAAAGCCTTTTAAAACAAGCATGACGTTATTTAAAAAATAGTTTATTTTTCTAGTATTATATTTTTCCTGTTATAAAGGCACTTGCCACAGCGTTGCAACCATTGTTTCATAGAACGATATCATCTGCGATAAAACCCATTTCTGTAGTTCTGCTTTTATATGATGTCGAAAAAAAATGCTTACAAGCAAGGGATTTCTTCAGATGAAGAAAGCCCATTCAAGTTCATCGGGCCAAGCTATGGCTGTATGGAGGGTGCCGAAAAGATCTCCAAACAAATCATTTGATGAAGTCAAGATTTTTTCGGCTATGTATAGCAGGGCATTGCTCTGAAACATAAGAATTCCACCCAAGTCTTTTGTTCTGGATCGAAGAACTCAGATTTCTTATATGCTGCACTGTTAGCCAAAAACTTCAACGAAAAAAGCCCTCGACTGTCAAGAAACCGTGCACAGATCTTGAGGGTATATATTGTCTTGTTGAATTTCTTCTCTCCTGGCGATGTTCAGCACCTGCACTAAATGGATTGCTTCGATTCAGGAGTCTCGTCACTTGTAACGATATGCTTTAAGAAATGATCACCCTCCTTAGCAATTCATGTCGGAAAATTCCTTGAATTGACAACTGGTTTTTACATGCTTCTCAGAGGTAATTTTGGTATTCATCGTCCTTATAATTTCAAAAATACACAAGGTGCCAAAAAAATGTATATATATTTCAAGCTAAGAAAAAAAAAGTGTTAGCATAACAAAACTGAATTTACACAAACAGAAAATGATGAGCTCTAATCATCTTAGACTTTTACAGTTACAACAGTTGATCAAAATGCCCACCATCGGCGTCGATACACTTCCGAGTACGTTGAACTACTGATTGAGCGACGTTTGCGAAAGTGTCCTTTGCGATTGCAGCACATCCCGTTTCAATTTCTTCCCGAAGTGCTGCCAGTGTAGCTGGTTTTCTACGGTATACAACATCCTTAGGAGTTTCCCATAGGTAGAAGTTCAATGGAGTTGTATCCGGAGAACGAGGAAGAAACTCAATCGCACCTCTTCCTCCTCTCCAGTGCCTTGAGTAGTGCCTTGGATTCAGTGCGCGGGGCTTGTAGCTGTACGAAGTCTCCCAGATCTCCCCTTGTTAACATTGCATACGTACCATGAATCTCAAATTTGTCTCTGATGTGTACAATTGTTACTCGCGTTGGCGGTTCTGTTTTGTACACACATCTCCATTGCCTTTGAACTTCAACAGCATTCTCAGTTTTCTAATATCACTTCAAAATTGCTTTCCGTTGTTCAAACGATAATCTTGGCTCCATTTTATTTTAGCAATGCTAGCATAACGTAATGTGAGTCACATCTGTTTACAAAACATCATACGATAATTTTGGCTTCATTTATTCACTGTTGATTTACAATATTCTTGGCTTCATTTGTTCATTGTTGATTTACCTATCACGTAGCAACGCTATCATAATGTATGTGAGTCACGTCTGTTTACAGAACATCATACTACAAATTACTGTTGTTTTTCGGTCCAACTTTGAAATATATTAAGTAGTTATCTACTGTGAAAGCGTGTATACATTTTTTGGCTCCCTCGGTATATAGCAATATTTTATTGTAAGGAACTGATCTAGAATATTGTGGCAAATGTAGAGAAAATGAAAAATTGAGCTTTTGTAGCACCAAATCATCATGCTCGGTACCTCTACGCTCGAATTTCCCTTCATCAACTTTTTTTTATTCATTTCCTCACCTTACGATTAATCATTAAATGTTCTCCATAAACCTTACACACTTAGTGAAAATGGCAAATGATTTCACTTTGCTTACTTTCTAGAAACAGATCATATGAGTTTTTTTCTTGCAAAAAACGAACTAATTCATATTTACATAACGTTTATGTGTAAAAATGTGTTACTCTAGAGTCAGCTTTCTAACCATCTTAACGAATCAATGTATACTGCCGTGGGACCGGTAGGAAACAAGGACAGAAACGAAATTCGAGGAATAACAAAGGTAATTGAAGTACAAGTGCCATCGACAGTGTTCGGCTTAGAGTGAGGCCTAAAATGACAAGGTTTATAACTAAAGCTAATGAAGAATGCATTTGCGGAATGCTCCGCCGGGCGAGGTGGTTAAGGCGTTCTACTATTGTTGTCTGATGTGTAGCTTACTCAGTACTGGTTTACAGTAACCTCATAAGAAGTAATCCGAACTCAAATCGGGACCTGATATCACGGAATTCTTCCATGAGAACCTACAGTATGTGCAGTAGCACCATCTTGTTGGAAATAACTCTCTTGCCATTTATCATCATGGATATCTTATAGGAATTTATTCAGACTTTCTTCTTTGTACACCTTAGCACTGGTCGTAATGTATTGGTCCTATGATCCTTCTACATACTTCAATTTTCAGTGAATACAATGATGTCTCAGAAAATCCATGCGGAAATCTCCATACCCTGAGTTATGAAATTAAACTTCGTTTCTATAAATGGTGAGGTTAAGGTCTCGTCTGTTGTGTTGTTGAAACCAATGACAGTACTGGAGTCTGGCCATGAAGTCAACAGGTTGAAGCTCGTGAACTACAGTCACTGTATCGGAGCATTCTTAATTTATTTCTGAGTATTGCGAACTCCAATTTCTGCAGCTGGTTATTAGAACTTCGCTGTACTGCTTTTGTAGCATATTCAACAGCACTGACCGTCACTTTTGTTGGCCATCTGTCACCGCTCTTTCTTTCTATACACCAAGTTGTTTGAAATATATCTACCATATTAATGACAATTCTATGAAAATACTCCGTAATGACAAAATCATAAAAACGTAAACCAAACTGTTGTTCAAATTCCTTTAAACTATCATTAATTTTCTTTATACGTCGAAACGATGAAGCATCTTTTGTTCAAACAATGCTGTATTACATGACACCACTCGCACGGTAACTCCAATCTTAATTTCCGCCCGGTTCACGCAGATGTATTTATTAAGATAGGCTGCTTACCAGTGCGAATATAAGCTTTGATAATGTATGCTCTTTGTTCGGTAGAAAACGCGACCATATTTCCGGGATGTGCTACACTCAAGCACACAATACTATTTACTAAAATTGCAAAACAACCTGGAATTCACATTCAGTATTGCTTCTGTGCGTAGAATGGGGAGTTTTTTTTTATTTGATTCGTTTTATTTAAGGACGCTCTTTAACATCTCAGGTTATCAGCGTCCCATTCAATTCCGGGCGTGAAACGGCCGACAAATTTTGTTCAGAGATCTCTTCTTTCAGACTTGCGGTTCTTTTTCGTGCCGTAAATGTACGACACGGGATCCACGGCTTTACTTCCCTTCCGAAGGAAGCCATACCTTGGATTTTTACGCCCCCAAAAAATCCATCCATCCTGGCCGAGAATGGAGAGGGAGAAGTGGAATGGAAAAATACCATAGAAAAGATGGGAGTAAAGTATATCCAAAAACGCGGTTACAATAAAATTTTAGTAAAAATAATCTGATGGTATGCAGATAATAATAAAGTGGATCTATGCTTCGGCACAGTCGGAAAAATTAATAACACGTCTTTTATTCATGTATTTAGATCACAGTTCTTAGAGAGACAGTGGGGATGAGGCTATAGTAAGACCCCTGGGGAGAACTAAAGCTCTGATGTGCTGCCGCTCGAAATTAATATAAAGAGGAAAGAATAATAAAAATATCTCTGAGTAGAATAGTGAAAAAATAACGCAGAATAATGTAAAAATGGTACAAGTATAGCCGTTCTCCGACCTCCGTATGCTTAATGTGACAGTTGAAATGTCAAGAAAGATAATTTTGCTTAGTATTTCTAGAGTTTAGCATAATAGTAGTCTAAACCTAATAGAATCTTCCAAAAGTAAAAGTGAAATTAAATTGTTCAAATATAAAACTTTTCATAAGATTATATAAGATAAATTAAAATGAATAACTCTTCCTATCCACTTCAGGAGAAATGTTGTATCCAGAAACAAGCGAACAATTTTGGTCTCATTACTAAACATAATCTTCTGTAAGAAATGTTCATCATTGTCCATCTCATCAAACATCTGTACAGCAAACTCTAAACAGTTGGGCGAATAGTGTGCAACAACTGCAGTTTGTAACTTGTAAATTTAAAACTTTATGAACTGTAGTCTTCTTTAGGTCTAGATTTCGAGCACAGGTACGCATCGACTTCTTGGGGCACCTTAGCTATTCCGTATAGCTTCAATGCACTCATGACTAACCGAAGGCCTACCTGAACGTTTTTGATCCAGCATGCCTCCCAGTTTCCTTCAGCTGCTTATCCCATCGGTGAATGTTATTCGTATGTGACGGCAGTTCATTGTACACGCGGCGATATTCAAGAACACATGTCACGGATTCAAATTTTGCAAGCTACAGGACGCGTTGAGCTTTCCTTTGCACTGTCCACATCTTGACTATATGGCGCGATAGCTTCATTGTTTGTTGCGTCAATATCTGCGCGCGCACAAAATTGAAATTTATGTTCCAGAAACTCTTTAACATACTCTTCAATGTACCGCAGGTTTCGCCCTTTCGCTTACCCATTATATGTTTTCAAAACTGTACCATGATCTCACGGACACTCTATACATTGCAATTTATATATAAATTACTAAGCATGTGAATAACAGCCACAATTCAATATAACAATCCCCAAAAACTATTGTAAAGCAGAGGGCCAGTGAATATTAAAGGAAATAATTTAAAAAGTTCGAAAGTTGGTTACCTTACGATTTTGAAGCCAACGTAGCAGTCAGGCATGTCCCTATGGTCAACTTTACGTACTGCGGAGAGAGCGGAGTGATACAAAAACAAGCAAATGCACCATAAAGTCCAGAAGTACACGAATTATTAACGTCACAGCGGTCAAGGAACAAATATAACTAATGGACTTGTAAGAAAATAAATGCTAAAAGTTCCCCATTTTCTCATAAAAACATTCAAAAATTCAAAAGTAAATGTAAGAATTTTTAAAATGTACTAAAATGCTATACCAAAACAAATAAATAAATAACGCAATTATAGTACAATATACTCCATAAAATCTGCAAAAAGTTCCAATAATTACTCCATTAAAAATACGTAGTTCAGTTTCTTTTCTTCTGAAACAAGTTTTATCATATGATGTGGTGATAAAAGTTACGGCATGGTATGTTGGTATGCCGAAGAAATAGGAAGACTGAATGGGATAACTTTATAAAGAACATTCTTCAAAAAAATAAATAGTTAAATTATCTGCTTTTTATGTGCTTCTAAGTTCTAACAAGTTATTGTTGCTCTTTTTTATAACTCCAAAAAGGAGTTGGCGCAACGCTATGGAAAATAGGATAAGGTATGCTAAATCCAACACATAAGATGAATTAAAACTATTATTGCTACAGTACTGTAAACTATATCTGATTTATCCCTGTTTGTGTTTTCGCACAAAAGTGTAACGCAGATTGAAATAGGACACTTAAGACACTATCTCTTACAACTTTAGAAAAACATTTGCCATTGCATTTTAATGACTTTTGTCGTTCCACTTAATTTACTAAACACATGCATTCTGTGTGAACTTGAATGCATAATATACTAACACAGTCACCTCTTCAGCGTCTGCTCTGTTTTTGCCAATTTTTTTATTATTTTCATCGTTTTAGGATATTAATTTGATATTTCAGAAACAACAATAAGTCAAACAGCTCTCTGACACTGTTCGTACACGAGTATATCTTTAGTTGCCTTTATATTTTTCATTAAGTAACGCCTCTTGATGATTTCTTTTTAGGACATATCAAACACCAAAGGACATTTGTTTATTTAAAATCTTGGGTAAAGAAAGATTAACAGAAAGTTGTGTTCAGCCTGCGTCCACAACTTGGATTAATAAAAGCATGTGCACAATATTAGTTTTATTTCATAATAATATAATACTAATGTTGAAATGTTGCATTCACTCAGAACAGTTCTATTTTCAATTTCCCTATTTTTAGTTCCCTTACAGCATGAGGGTTCAGTCAGTTAGTCAAGCTGGTTATTGACCAGCCTGTGTGTCTTCTACGTTCCTACTCGTGTGTCGGGCTTTACCATAGTGTTGTTTAAAATTTGTAGGATGGATTTTGGAATTTAGGATGGGTGCGGTATGGGGGTTATTCCTGTATACTGCAGTTAAGTAAATTTTTATCTATCGTGCACCAATAGTGTGCAATAATATCAACAAGCAATTGAGTTTCATCGCGAACTGAGTTATAACAACAGAACAGGAGGTTGCTGGTTTGAGCTAAATCCGAACAATTCAACGTGACAACAATGCAAAACAGGCGTCAAATTGTGTGCTACTCAGTCACCAAGTTTATTTCGTTTTCCTAGCTGATACAGCCGTGTGATTTCTGCACTTTGCTGTGCCCTGTCCTCGCAAATCTGGTAGTTCACCTCAGTAGTCGCTAAGAGAGACTCGTTATCCATTATTATTGGTTTTCCTGTCCGCGGCTCGCCCTCAAGGGTTTCCTTGCATTGCGCCATCTGTTCATCCACAGGGACAGCCTGGCCTATTTCCCACGCCACTACAATTGCAATGTTCCGCATTTTAGAGCACATAAGTCGTATAATCATTTTCGGGGTGTTCACGTTTGAGGTATTTCTCGAAAGTTTGAGAGCAGCACTAGCAAATGTAGCCAATAGTTAGTTCTCGTCAGCAGCTTAATACTATTTTTTGCGCATTTAACAATGATTGAAAAAAACCAACAGAAATGATTTGGTAAATTATATAAATGATCTACAATACACTTTTTTTCAAGGAGTAAAGAAAGAGAATAAAACATGGTTCCCAAAAAAATAGTGCTAATAAATCTCTAAGACGTCCGCGGCCAGGAATCTATGCAATTATATGAAGAGCCCACCCGGATCCAAAATTGCAATAGATTTCCGAAAAAATATTGATCATAATATTACATTATACTGTGCAAAAATGCGTTATAGCTCTGTCAGTTTTTTTTTGTTTTGTTTTTTGTTTTTTTTCCAAAGATTGTTTCACTTCTGTGACGCCATCTTTAAATCGATCAATGAAACGAAACAAAATTTTGGATTTTGATCAACCACAGCCGGATATTGCAGTGAAACTAACGAAAAATATTATCAAATTCGTTTCATTCGCCCGTCTTGTGATCAGTGTAGCCAATTCCATACCTCCACTATGTAATTCCTAAGCATGCATCATTCCTAAGACCATTTTTCTTTGTTTTCAGTAATACTGTAAATTTAACTAACTTAATGAATATTCATTCAAGTAATTGTTTTTGCGTATTCAATCAAATAGTCTGAAATCATTTTATAAATTATGTAACAGTAAATCAAGCAACCATAAATCTTAATAAACATGGGGTTCAAAATGGTCTCTCTTTAGTTTTTCTCAGTTGGTATTAGTAAATCTAACGATTTAATAGTGGACTTTCGTCTATTTCATTCTCACGGTTTCTGAATAGTGAGGTATTCATAATTAAGTATAACATTTTATACTGTATTAATAATCCGTGCAGGAATTTCAAATATATATTACGTTTATTATTATTCTATTCTTGAAAAAGTCCCTAACCCATATTTTGCTCTTCTCTAATGGAATTACTAACAATCGACATTCGGTTCGACAATGGTGAATAAGGGGATGCGGAAGTATGGATGATGTGTTGGATTAACCAAGAATTCGGTTGATCTTAATGTAGACTTTCTTCTCCGCCCACTCTCGGCTCCTTTGATGGTGTCTTAATGCTGGGATTTCCTCAATGCTCCGGCTAATGTTAAGCTGGTATTTTGGAAACAAATTTCTTGTCTCGAGGGAAAAGGAGATGGAAAAGTGGCTGTGGATATAATACACTTGTTTTGGTAATAACAGCCTTGATGGAAAAAATTAAAAAATCATATCAGAATGTGTGGACAACCAGAATAAAAACAATAACGTAATATGGTTAAAACGGGGAAAAGCAGCAACAGTAAGTGTAATAAATAGTCAACCATTTGTGTTGGGCAGTGAAGCAGATGGAAGCTAATGATCATTATGCTAGGTTGAGGCGTGCCTAATAGAATGTCTAGACTCCAGTCACTTCCGGTTTTCCCTCTGGGTTTGTTGACCGAATTTCAAAAATAGCTCTCTTTACTTTGAAGCCACTGTCAGCGCCCAGCCGGCTGGACAGTTTCCGTGAGCGCTCTTTTCCGGAAAGGAAAAAAACGTCTTTTGCACGTGGAATGTTCGAAAAGGGACACGGGCTTCCGTGAAGAAATGTTTGTCATCCCAAGAATTCACACAGTAAAATTAGACATCTTATTGCACTCGACTTGGGCGTAGAAACTTGCGCAAAAAAGCATTCTACAAAAGAAGTAAGTGAAGACATTGTCTCTGGAGCCGGTGATTGTACTTAGACATTGTTACTGATGATTGTAATGTTACTAAAAAGCATTTATCCGTCCAAAAGAAGGAAAAATCGTGTGCTAAAATACTCTAAATTATATATTTTATATATCAAACTGTACACACAATAATTAATTTTAGCGAATTCTGAAGGAATGTAGTAGCTATTGAGAATGTATTCATAAAATATATTTTTGAAATTTTTCTTTAAATCACCATCGATCCTACTTACTAAACACCAAAAATGACAATGAAAAAGTATGTGTGTATGTCTGTTAATGCTCTAGCGGACGCAGTTGTTTTTTCCTCCACGAAACTCTGCATATTACGATTAATTAACAAACAATTCATCAAGTTCGTTAACCAGCATAACTAGACCATTAGATAAGGGAGTTAATCTAAAGCAAAAATTTAAATATCCCTCTAGCGTACGCAGTTTTCGTCTTTTCTGAACAAAACTCGGTATATGTAATTTAAATAAAGTAATAAAAATAATTTCTGAAAATCAACAAACTCAAACTTTAGAATTGGGGTTTATCTGAAACCCATAATTTAAAAATCACTCTAGCGGCACCGATATTCGTTTCTTTGCATCAAAACTAGGGATATACTATTTAAATAAAATAGGTAAAAGAGTTTCTGAAAATCAGGGAAATCACACAATTAGGAGTGGGGGTATGCCAGAAAACCAAAATTTAAAAACCGTTCTAGTGGCGATTGTATCCCAAAAAATATAGATTAAAAAGTATATAGAATTATTTTTACATCTGGAAAAGTGGTTTACGATTTTGGAATTGATATGTTTAATTTAATGACGTCACTATTCAACTTGCTGAGGCATTCGCTTAGTTTGCGCAGCTCTTGCGTGACGGACTTTTTATATTACAAAAGGCGAGCAGAATACTTACCTCTATTTGGAGTAGTAAATGCGGCGTTGCCTATTAATCAATTGAAAAAATTGTTTAATTACAATCACAAATTCATACAGATAGCATTTACTAAACAAGTTTAATTATTAATATGAATTACATTCTAAGAGTGCCCTACAACCTTTTATTTGCAAAGCAGTACCTCGTTCCCAGTTACTTCAGGAGGCATTTAAAGTAATTTTAACGTAAACTATCTAATGAAAAAGTGGGCTCTATAATAAAAAATCCCTCTCCAAAAACCAATGCGTCAAGTGCACTTAATTTTGTCTGCATCACCGTACATGATTTACAAGATCCTAGTGAACATAATGTCATTGTTCATAAAAATTTATGTATCTGTTCACAGAATGGTTCAGTAAAAATTAACGCCATCATTCTTTCGTACTGCATGTCATTCAAAGAATTCTGTACGCCTATCTCGATCATCTTCATTTAGGCCCATAATGAATCCTTTATAGGCTTGTTCCGTGTATATCATACTTACGGGATGCTTTTCGTGTTGATTTTATAGGTGACTATAGTAATTGGATTGCCATATGAAGATTTTCTTCTGTAGTAACAGATACGAATTTTTCTGAATGAGAAGATCCGATTCAACAATTATACAAGTGCACAATGCTTTTTATGAGTACTGTCTACCACTCAAACACTAGTAGTCACTCTGAGTCAATGAAACAGGTAAATATACAATTTTTAACTTCTTTGAATCGGTATACGTTCCAAACCTCAAAGGTCAACGTTAAAAAAAACTGAATCACATTGACAATTTTTTGTGAAGTGTATCTTGTGTGTCATTATCAAATATACACTGAGGAAGGATAGAATAAAATGTTTTTATGACGGTCGCCTCATGCCAGGTCACGAAGGACCTTTGTCGGCACGTTTAAATAAAACTGGGTTTTGTAGATACTGCCACCAGGGTCTGTACAGTAGAAAATATATTTTGTCACGTATAGTATTCAGGGATGAAGAGAACGTATTGAAAACAGGGTAATTTTTATGTATCGAAGTACTTACTAATTAGTAAATTTGGCCAAGTACTGATATATCTTTCATATGTTTAGGCAAACCAGTCAACCAATGAAGTTATTTTATAGACTTCTCGAAAACATTGCAACCTTTTAACTAATCCAATCATGGAATTTATATAAAGGGCCCCATCATATTTTGATGAAAACACGTTTACTTGTGAAGCGAAAGTACTGTTAACAAATGAAATGAGAACTAAACTGGGCACCATTTAACTATGAGCGTACACATATAATGATGTAGGTTTCACCACAAAATATTTATCACCAAATGATACCATTAGCCTAGAGTGTATACGTGAAATATTAATATTCCTAGTGATCGACATCACATGGGAAATTGTAGAGTAGTTTGCCTCATTGAGCAAATTCTGCTCATTGTTACTTATGTGCATATTATTGTTATAAAGTAATAACAGGAACGAATGATGAAGGATCACCGTAGCTTTAGTTCCAAAAGATTCTTTGACGTGGACAGGAGAATGTTCAGATCCAGGTAGGTTCATTAAATCATCTTTTGTTTTTGGATTGCCGTATCCTGAAGGAGGAAAAATCCACCCATTCAAACTGTAACTTCTGTGACGTTTATCATAAAGTATTATAACCGCAGGGTTCTTAGACAGAATTGATGAGGTAACTTATAGTCCAACATGAGTCGCAGTTTTATATGAAGGGGAACAAATCTGAGCTACTGGCTTAAGAAGAATAATACGACTCTCCATACAGCTAGGGTGTGAGTGCACGGTGTAAAATCTGCAGAACTGTATCACTAAGAAAATTGCCTCGAAATGTTGAAGATTGACTGATACCAACATTGGATGTCATTGAAGAGCATTTTGCAATAGAACTCTGAACTGATAGAGAGGACCCATTGAATTGATCCGAAAGTTCCCGGATGTTTTTGATGAACTCCGCCTTTTGGAGGTAGGTATTCAACCTACCTATCTCTAGGTAGCTCACTACTTTTGCACCAAGATCAACGATGAATGCGATGCGATGCCATGCTATGTTGTTCGTCTTCTCAACAAGCTGCAATTGCACCTACAAACATACGAGAAATACGTAGATTTGTTCTGTGCTATGATACATTTCGAACATCTTTTATATACATATGTCGAATTAATTTATTTAGCTAGTCTTTAAGTAAAAAAAAATTTAAGTTTCATGTAAATACATTGAAATAGCACATAATGCTGAAATATAGATTTATATTTTGTGTGTTTGTTCACATATGTTATGCTGAGATTTGCAATTAGCGGAAAAACTTGGTTTCTTAACTTTGATTTCAAAACATACACTGCTTGCGTTTGTAACTTTTATTAATACTCTCCCTCTGTCCTTTCCTCTCTATTTATCAGTGTACTAATTTACACCTTATATCCATGCATAGATATATTTTCAATATGTTCAAATGTTTCAGTTTTATTTATTTGCAATAGCTATACGCCATTCCATGTCGAACGGAAAGTGGCTACAATTGGTCCTCACGTTTTAAAATCTTAATATTATTAATACTACTACAATATATAAACACAAGTGTTATCATGAACTATGATAATATTAGGTTTAATGTTTTTCATGTAAACAGTTTGCAAAAATTGTTGTATTTCTTTAAAATTTTCTTTTTATAGACATGTCCCTCGAACCATTAAATATAAATATGCATTTTAAAGCTAATACGTTGCTGAACGTAATGATTTATGTATACAAATTAATTTATAAGATAAAAAAAAGTATTTATATGTATTTAAAACGATATCCTCAAAGGTATAAAAATAAAGCAATGTTGCAAATTATTGAAACATATATATGGAGTTTTCAGATTTCTTTTCCAAGGTAAAGAACTGATTTTTGACTTTGCACTGCTAGAAAGATCAAGGTGTTCCGAATGCAATAACAAATGTATTGAACATCGGAATTATATTTATATCTTCATTTAACAGAGAGAGATATCAATCAGCTGATTTTTTCTGTAGGAAAGTTAGTCAAATATTTATTATTTGTATATCCCATTGGAATTATATTGAATATGGCATATGCACATTTATTCCAGTTGTGCTATCAGAGATAATGTCAGCTTTCTGAAATGTGTAGCATCACCAAAGTTCGTAGGCTTTCACGACCGGTGTCAGTTACAGATAGAAAAACTCTCAGACTTGTAAGTCGAGGTCTACTGGGCACCTTCTTCTTCCTAGATGTTTCGTCTGCTTCTGCGGTGGACATCTTCAGAGGAAGGGGCGAGGTTGAAGTGTCCTGATATCTCACACAATCGAGCCCAGCCCGAGAATGTTTCTCTCTATATGTAGCACTAATCTATTTGGAGTGTGTTAAATGCTGGTTGAAAAAGCTGATTTCCACATATATATTATACATTTATTATAAAACTGCATTCTGATAATGATGCATCTCTTAATTCTTTTATAAATAATTTGTTCCAAGACAATATTAATTTGTAAGCTTCCTTAGTCCACGAGTTCACATGAGTTGGGCAATATGTCTTAATCGATAAAAGAGGTTCAAGTATCAGTTCCTACCAAGCGGGTTGGCTTGGGTCTCTTTTTCGGAAGGTTCAAATCCTGTGGTTTTCCGTAGTTTTGACTTCGTACGTCCCAGAGGGTGTATGTTTCAATACAAGAGAAGGATAAACGGAAAAAAGGAAAGAAAGAAAAAAAAAATTCTAAGCACCTGGATCTAAACATTTTGGAACTTAATGACTACAAAAAATATCAAAATACACTATAAAAGCCATTTTATGCATATAAAAATCGTTTTACAACCTAAAAGTCAAAGTTACTGTTATGCGCATCGCTGTTCCTTCATATTTTTAGATTGCAGCAAATAACCACAAAACAAGTAAATAAAGGAAGTGCATTTTGCGTTCTATTCATTACTGTAACAAAGATATAAAATATTTAACCTATAAATAATTCGCATTTACTGCTTGTTTTGTTTATTCCTGTGTACTTCAAGCGAAATGGAATGCGTAAGCGCGTAATACAAACGTGCAGTGGGAGTAATATATGTATTTTTGAAAGCGCGAAATTCCTGTTGTATGTGTGTCAACTTTGAGTTGTATATGGCCGATGATTATTTTTGAATGGCAAAGTACTAGATATATATTATTGCGCTCTCTCTCATTAATGTCACTGTTAATTTTAGATTTTGTTGGACTCTTGTATTTTATGACGCGTAAGTAAAAGATTTAGTGGGCATCTGAACGAGAGGAGTTTTCGCTGCAGTGATAGATAACGGTAAATGTCACACCCTTGTCTCTCTTTATTGGCTATTCACCTGCCTTTTTATTAAGGCTTGTTGGAAACTTAGCTTTTTGTGCTTTTGTTGACATACATCACCATGATGTAACGTCATTAACACAGTAATTTTATTCAAAGGAAGAAAAACTTACTCCCAAGCTAACAGATATTCTAACAGGGCATGGGCCTCTAACATTATCATTCCACTATTTCAGAAATCACATTTTTATGCTACAATGAAGAGCGATGATAGGTTTAAAATGTTGATGTTTGCAGGCTTATGGAAATAACTATACCCTGGTCTAGATATTTTAGTGAATACTCCGTTAACATACGGCTGACCAATCCAGTATAAAAATAGCTTTAATTAGCAAATCAGAGTCATCAATAATTTTTAAGCTTTGCCTAATGACATGCAATTATTTTTTGTTTCATAGGTTTGGGTATTTAGAAGGCCAAGGCAATATTCACTAAACTGCTGAAACTAATTATCAACAAACTCAGAAATAATCGATTTTCTCAGGGTTAAGGCACTTACACCAATTATATTTTATACACTTTCATTAAATACGTTTTCCCTTTGTTTTAACATCGTTGCATTTATCATAAGAATAAATATTTCAATTAATTCTTCGTTTAGTAGTTAATTACCGCATGTGTTCTGATTGAATTTTTAAATCAATTTTAATTACTTAAATAATACTATCAAATATTGATCAAGACTTTTATATTGTTATATACGAATACAAAGAAAGTGTTTCCTTATCTGTGAAAATAACATTTAAGGGGATGCTTACATGAATTTTTGTGGTAAACTTTCAATTTGTGCATAACAAAATATTGCAATTAATTCCTATCTAAACTGATAAACATCTTAAATGTTGTAACATAAATTTTTAAAAAACTCAGCATAAGTATTCAAAAGCCTCTCCCTCAAATACTTACAATTCATAATTTTCGCAATTTTTAATGGTTTTAAATATGTGCCATGTCATGAAACTTTCGCTGTAACAAGAGGTAATAACTGAAGTTTATCCCAAAATAATGGTCGCATTTCCTCAAAAGCCTTGTTTGCTCTAGAAACGAAAGTGAATAACTAAGCGTGCATAAAACATTTAAATGCACAGAGCACACGAAACGTTGGGTAAAGTGTTAAAGGTTTTATCTACGGTGTGATCAGTTTTGTTTTCCCCCGGAGTGTTTTGCCTATATGCGAGCGCGCCGCTCGTTAGCCGGTTCCCAGCAAACCGAGTGTCAGTGATTACCATACAGCAACACACAAACCAATTTAAGAGGTTCATAGTTTACAAAATTATCAAAGGAGGTGTTTAAACTGCCAACCTTCATTCTTCATGCATGTTTGGAATCTCCTTAGGAAATTATTCATCATTCGCTGCAGTTCATTTTGAGAAATCCGGCCATTTTCCTGAAGAATATTATCTTTTGAGTTCTTGTATGGTGTGCGGAGTTTTAAAGTAGAGTTTACAACTACACATTATTTGCCTTTAGTTTTCCATTGCAACCCTGACCCTGTTATCTCCGCCCGTTCTGCTGTGCCACGTTTTGAGTGACTACTTGTCTGAGAATACCAGTAATACCATCTACTCATTATTTTGATCAGCATTCTTTGTAAATAACATCTGAAATAATTCATTGTCAGTAAATACCTCTCTAAAGAAATACGACTATTGTTTTGGGACAGAATTAGTGTCATGCCATCGTAAACTGACATCAGGTGCATGATATAAGAACATTTATCAAATGATGCAACAAAATACTTTCAAGAAGAATATTAAATTATAAAGCAAAAGAATGTGTGGCACCTAGCAATTCGTTACATCTTTCAAAAATAAAGGACAGAGCCTAACCCATAAACAAAACACCAACTGAGTTCGTTGATTCCATCAATGAAGCTGAAATAACCATGCAATGCAACATTGTCAAACGCAATAACTGGCTGTCGACAAGGCACAGGAAGAAAAGGGTATGATAATATGGTTTGTCCATTGCTACAGCGAGTTAAGTACAATGTACATTGTTTAAAATTCGAAATCGTGCGTCATTATAAAGTCGCCTCAGAGGAAAGACTGGAGTAAAACAAAAACACTCGCTCCTTTGTTTTGCAATAACTTGCGTCCGTGCCAGCTTCTTCAAAATTAGATCAGACATCACCGGCTGAAGGAAAACAACAGATGTAATGATAGATGAAGCCAATGACAGACGGCAGGCTGTCTTTACTGCTGTATCGCGACATAAGGATCATAAAGATCATTTCTCAAAAGCTCCCACCAATACGGGCTGAAAGGCTAAAATAATTGTTCATTTTATGAACACCAGACATGAACGCATACAGGCCTACAAAACACGGAATTATATACCTCAGTTTATCAATTTATTGAAGAAATAAAGCCATCCTTTTGCCTGCAACAGATACTGCGTGCATTTGCCTAGGTCTGTGCTGCAGTCAGTAAATGATAGCGTGTCTTATTTATTGGTATGTTGTGTTATTTCAATCAACCTCCGTTGTGTGCACTTTTAATCATGACTCAATACTTGCTCGGAGCGTGTGCTTTGAGGCCTTAAGGATAAAAGTACATGTCTAGTAAGTATGTTTGAATGCTTGTTATGCTTGAAATGTTTTCTTAGATTTTGCAGGTAAAATTTAATGTTTAATAAACGCAATTATATAACGAGTGTGTTTTTAGAAAAATTTCCAACTGCTTATCTCGAAAGCAACATGTTTCCAAGAAAATAATTTATGGCAAACATTTCTTCATTTGAGGGGGGAAAACAAATATATTTACATTTAATTGTGAAGGATTTCAAAGTAATTTCAAGACCAATTCAAATGTTTAAAAGCTTATTTCAGTTGCTTGCCTATTGTGTAAAACTATAATCTAAAAACAAATTGGGGTTATCATTTAAAACATTAAGTTGACTTTGAAATAATCATGAAACCCTCCTCCAAATTAAATGTAACTAATATCATTGTCTTTTCTCCTCTTAAGAAGAAATATTTGGCATAAATTGTTTTCTTGGAACAGGCTGTTTTCAAGATAAGGAGTTGGAACGTTTTTAAAACAACACCCAGTGTATTTTAATAGACAGTAAATATATTAATTTTAAAGCATTTAAGTTCAAACACAATAAAATATAAATTTTCATATTTATTTGAATACAAAGATTATTTTACTTCTTTGAGTATGAATATAAATGCTTTAAAATTCAAATGAATCTTTACAATAGTTTCATGTGAATATTAAATTATTTTTACTTTACTTACTTTTTACTTAAATAAAATAAAAAATGAAACAATTTAATCATGAAGGCTAAACAATTTTCACGGCTAAAATCTTAACTACTATATACTCTTTTTTTTTTTTTTTTGTTTTTTTGTTTTTTTGTTTTTTTTTTTTTTTTGACGTTTACCCTTCCAAGGTACATGGAAGAAATTAAAGTCCAGTAGATGAAAAGCATAAAAATAAACCGTCAAAAACGAAGTGTCGTGGAATGGCACTAATGATAAAAATTCTTTCATTATATTTATATACCACCTCTATTGTTTCTGGCCACACATCTGTTCTTCAAACATAATATCTGAAATGTATTACTTTCTGGGGTATATAGACATACTAGATGCATTAATTAGTTGAAAATTTTCCTAAATTCTTTTGTGCATCCCTTTGTAAACGCGAAGTCACTAAAGCTTGAAATTAAAAGTTCAAAAATAATCAAAAGTTTGGAGTGCTGAATATGAATACCACTCTCGGGTTAGCATACCTTGTACAGTTTGATTTGACTTATTAATGTACACCCTGTGCAGCTTAAAAGTACATAAAATAAAACATTTTACAAAGGTACTTATACTTAATCTGACCACATTTTATCACATTTAAACAGTTCTTTCTAATATTTACATGGACTTGAAATATAGGTGGATAGTACTATTTATATCCCATATTTTATAACAAAACGTAAATTGAAAAGTAACGTCTTTGCTTCTGTAAGCATACTTTTCTGGCACTTTCGCGTTGCAACATCGTTGTCAGAGGGCTGTATTGCAGAATAATAAGTTGAGTGGACCGTATCGTCCGCTCTCCAATGTACATGGGAATCGGTGTCGAATTCATAAACGTTCGTAACATGGACCACTAATAAAACCCGGAGGATCGACAACAAACTAAAGATTTTGGTATTCATAAATCGGAATTTGCTATAGTCCAAATTTTAAACAAAGTACATTTTAGTCTCACTCCGGAGGATAGATTAAAGGCAGGCTATCTTTACAAAATGTAAATGCTTTTCGGAAAGCATTTTTGCCAAATTACAAATAATTATACAGCACGATGGAGTATCTTTCAGAAATATATATTTTATGTCATTAAAACTTCAAATATATGCAACATAATATTATTCTTTCGATAATTTATTTTCGCTGTCAGTAAAGTTATTATTCAATTTCTGAACTCACTTCAAACTTCCCAGGGTTCGACTTTCGTACTGTAATTTTAGTTGTCAGCAGATATTTTAGATTTTGTAAAGCGGGTCTTCTTTTGTTGCTTCTAAGGATGTTTGTATAGAGCGAGAAAAGTCCTTCAACCTCGCAAAGGAGAATATTGAAAAGCTGCAACTTTGTTTTTGTTTGGTATTTCAGCTCGACACTCTTCAAAAATTCCACGAACTTCTCATATTGATTCAAATTCTGGGTTTTTGGAAATAGTATTCAACTCTCTCTTTAACATTTTGCCAATGTTACCCGTAAATATTATTATTAATAATAATAATAATAATAATAATAATAATAATATAGATAACGTTGTCTTAATGCACTTGAAGAGATTGACTGATTTTCTATCTTCTTGATATTTGTCGATGAAAAATGTAGCTAAATTCAAAGGTTCAAATCAGAACCCGGAACAGGCCTTTAAGTCTAATCCTTGTAAGTCGCTGATGATGATTTTTAATAGTATTCAAAGTCCGTTTTTACACTGCATGGACAATAGACACCAATGATACCTGAGATGAAATAATAAATTGAGAAAGTCTTTTCAAAGAAAGTAAACGTTCCAGCAGTTGTCATCAAACCTGGAAAATGCCTCAGTTATGATCCTTGTGGGAATCGAACCCCAGACTTCTCGCTCACGAGTTCGTGCCGTAAGTACTTAGGCTACCCGTGACGGTAAGCTGATGGTGATATCGATGTCTTAAAAGCATTTAACGACTCATAATTATAGTACTACTAACTTCTGATGATGAAATGGCAGAAATGATAGAAATGTGCTGCTATGAAACAAAGGTTTGAGATGGCTTTTCGAGCTACTCAGACTGATGCAGCATTATTGAGATAAATTCGCCATATTTCTAATTGTTTCTACATTTATAATGACAGCTAGTAGACATATGAGTCAGCAGTTAAAAACTGCTTCTGGGCATCTGGCGCCATTGTTTTAAAGACTTGTCGGCTATGAGGTGCCTGCCCGAAAACATTTTTACAAAACATATAATATAAACGCCCATTGTCTCTGATACACAATAAAACCCATGTGCAAGAAAAATTAGATGAATCATATTTAGAAATATTCCTTATAAAGATTTACGTTGATCATGTAACCAACGGCATTCGCAGAATATTTTTGAAGGAGGGGACAACATATTTTTGAAAGTATGTGATCAGTTTTGAAAAATTAAACAACCTAATTTTTAAAATCGATATAACAAAGAAAATATAGGTAATCAGTTTTTGTCACCTTAAATGCTTTATTTTAGAAGTTCAGTGTTTTTGCTATTAAATGGAAAGTTATAATTTTAAAAACGTTGAGGGGGTAAACCGCTCCTCAGCCCCCCCCCCTTGCGGACGCCCTTGCACGTACAGAAAAGAAGTAGATGGTTCATTTTTAAGCAGACTAACTCTAAACTTTGCAATCTGTTATTTCATCAGCTGATATCTATACAAAATTGCTTAAACGTTATTTTAATCTTTTCATTGTTTCACTGTACCACCGTAGAGTTAATTCGTCAGGATGTGATATGTATAATTCTTAAAGAACTTACGTAGAGTTGGGTTAGTTAATCTGCGCAATGGAAACTTTCGTACAAAGCATACGAAAATTTGGAGCGACACCCGAATATTCGCAAAAATTTTCCGAACAGTAACATTTGCTTATACTTAACGGTGTTTAAATATGGAATCACTTGGAAAAGTTTCTCAATACTAATTATTTTTTCATGCGTCTGTCAATAAAGTACTTTTCCATTTTAACATTTCATTTTTAAATTACTGAATTTTCTCACTTGGACTTATTTTTATTTAAAGCATTTTTGATAAAACATGACAACTACCGCTCTTAAATAAAATAAACACCACGCTTCCAAGGCCAGGTAAACACTGCAATGAAAACCAGCAGACAACTGGTAGAGGTTTGGTTTGGAATTGCAAGAAAGGTGTATGTTTTTCTCCTCGCATGGTCGGAGTGACTAACATAACTTTAAAAACTGAAATGATTGTTCACATATATGGCCGACCATTCGATATAAATGTATATATGTAGTAAATAATGTATTATAATTGTGTTAACATTAATTTCATATGTCATATTATTTATATATTGAAATATGACTTGGTAACTAAAAGCAGTAAGGCAAATGCAAGAGTTTGTATCTGCATATATCACATTTTGGAAGATTGTAATATATAAAAGAACCTGCAACAGCAAGTCATTAGTAGGGCAAAAGCATAAAACAGCACATTCTTTGTAAATATTGTACATTTTTAAAACAGCAAAACGCCATCTTGCCATTCTAAGAAGATTTGGGAAGTTTTATAAATGCTAAAGATTTTGTCTTGGTCACAACGCTAATATAGGGGGGACCAATTGAATTCAAAATTAACCATGAAAGTTGAAAGCTTGAAAGTTCGTTGAAAGCCATGCAGGAAGCCAAGTGATAGCAAAATTCCTCATTTTTACCCAATAGAAATTTAAATCAGAGGAGAAAGCTGTAGAAAACGTTGCAGGAAGCCCCATAGTGAGCTAAATTTCCTATCTATCAGTCAAGAAAAGAAGAAAGTAATGAAGCTACAATATTACGGAGTTTTTGTAGTCCGCGAATGTGAAACCCGAAATGCAGTGATTGGTTTTTGATAGGAGAAAACTAAAGTTATGTCACAATCAGGAGTTTTAGGGGCGTTTGTTAAAGTAAATGATTACATATGGCGGTTTGGAGGTGCGGCGCTCTATCACTGGGGACTCTTGCGTGCTCTCAGGTGTGAAGCTTACAAATTTTGCACTTCATCGATGGTAATTTATTTTGGCGAAGAATTGAAAAAAAATCGCGTTTGATACTTGGGGAATAGGAATGTCTGGGGATGATTTGGGCACAATTCTATTTCAGGCTCGAAAACAACGTGATCGGGAGTCGCTTTGCTTGTTAGTGAAAATTGGAATGTAATAAACGACGTTCACCTAATTTTGCTTGTGGTAATTAATTGTTCAAGCTACTTCTCCATACCCTGAACTCCAATACCAATACCTTTCCATGCCATCAACACATTTGTGAGAAAGCTGGTGAATGTTGAACGAGAGGAACAAGATGGTGTCTTACAAAAGTGTCGCTAGGACATGTGCAGCTAGTCACGGTCATCGAACCAAAACTCTTCGCTCACTCGGCGTGGCATAGCAGGCGGCTATAAAACGGAGGTTGGGCTGTAGTGCATGTTTATATTTTTCTTTTCATCGGTACAGGGTGACTCACAACTAAGGTGTGACATTCAATTTCCAAGCGAATCAGATAATATTCTTAATGCCCTAATTTAGATGTTAGATCCAATCTTATTTCTAAAACCATTTATATTAATGAAAGTAAATATACATTATAAACTAAAATGTAAAAAAATGATGCGTTTAACAACATTATCAAAATGTACATTATATACTCATAAAATTAGGCTTAAATTCCAGCAAATGCTATGAATCGCAAAGAAATGTCAGGATATGATTTGGCCACCGAAAAGTAACATGAAAATCCGGTACCTTACAGTAATTTGCATTATCTACTTTAAAATTCTTCTTCATGCATATTACTTTTCAGCAATAACTCAAAAACACAAATAACCAAAGAACCCGAGTTGTAGAATAGGCACAAAAAAAGCTCATTCGATAAACTTTCTCTTTGGAATAACATTTTTATTGATTTGTATATTGAGATGAATAAAATGTTCATAAAGAGTAGGCAAGGCAGCTTATTTAATGTGCGTGGGGAGGTACTGAATGCCCCAAAATAAATACATTTTAAATTTTCTGACCAAGCTCTGCACACTTTATGTACAAAATTCAAAATCTAAGTTTCACCCAAAGTCCCTACAAAGGGTACGGAAACTAAAATAAAATCATAGAGACATAAATGTTTTAAGGCATAGAGTAATTCAAAATAAAAACGGATGTTACCTGGTGGCATCCATTTTTTAAGGAAAAGGAAATGAATGATCCATAATAATTTGAGATACCAGAAATGCTTGGATCGAAGTACATAGATTTCATCGTTTCTTTACTTACTTGATTAATTAGGGTAAATATATACATCATTTCTGTATATTTATTTTCGTCTACTAAGACATTGAATAAATTACCAACATACCAATTAATCATAAATAACCAGAATGTTCATATGTATAACTTTTATTTTTAGGGGGTTTTGGATTTTTTGAAGTCTTTGTTTTGATAGAAAGAGGGACGAGGGTAAATAAGGCCAGAGGTTTTACAGGCCCCAGACCTAAAAATCAAACAAAATGTACAAGGTGAAGAAAAGAAGGAAATACATCTCTTTGTAGATATTGTCCTGTTATACGTTTTAGGCAACCGTACGAAAGAAAACTTGCAGTTTGCGCGATGAACTGCGTAGCATTAACAAAGGAAAATACCGTTCGTTTAGAAATATGTAGTTATGTCAAAAACCGAGGAGTGATTCAGCCTTAGAGAAAGTAGGCCAAAGTAAGCTGTATTTAGAGTTAGATACGCCGACTATGACGTCCATAAAAACTAGCGAAAAGCCAATGCTTAAAAAGAGTTCGCAAAAGTCCATCAGCAGAAAGGCAGTTAACTAAGTAGTTCATGTGATTTTTTTAATCGTTATTTCGTCCGTAATAGTGGAAACATTAAGTGAAATCAGAAAACTGTAAATTCTTGTTTGAAAGGAAATTGAACACAGTCGAGGGCGGGTGTCCGCTCCAACGAAAAACGGTGTTCCAGCTTTACTTTTTAGGAGCGTATGGCGGATGCGTAATACACTTGCGAGAATACTTCAAAAGATCGCGTTTATATTGGTTTTTGTTTACCAGACTATACATTGTCCGAGCCACTGGAGGATTCAACAACACCTCTCGAAAATAAATTTCCACCATAGCACAACTGACGAGGTTTCTTGACGACAGTTAGTCCGAGCGTAAAGTTATTTCTTGGCCCTGAGAGGAGTGACACAGATAAAGAAGCTCTTTTGGTAAATCTTATAGACTTCTCCTTAAAGAGCGTAAATTCCTTACCATTCCATTCACTCTGTTAACGCCCCGGCGTTACTAAAATACACTAGCCAAGTCTCTATAGCCAACTTGTTCTCAACACATTAACAGTTGAAGAAGAGAATTGCAAGAGCAAAGAGGGAGCAGCTGGAAGCGTCAACCAGCACACAAAGGTTTACCGACTTCCGTGTCCCCCGTATGCACCATTTTGGAACCAAGGACCGAAAGGGCTTCATCCTTCTTCCTCTTATATATCTGAATTTACCTAATCTACCACCGGTTCTATATCAGCATAACTCATTAACCAATATCAAGTATCAGATACCTCCGCATCCCTTAATGCACCAAAATTAATTCCCACTTCAGAGGCAATAGTGTAGAGGATTGGTTATTCCGTATATAAAGCTGCAAAAAAGGCCTTGATTGCTTGAATAAATTTCATGACCAATGAAATTAGTATTTCTTATAGTTAACTCGTTTGTTTAGTTAAAAGTACATAGAATAACTAGTTTTTGCAAACTATTATTTCATACTTGAATTGTTCTCGCAAAAAAATATTCCAAAAGCTGAAAAGATATGTTATTTGCTGAATAGTTGATACGTAACATAAAATATGGTAGATTTCGTAGAAGCGAAGATGTTAATGTTCTCTTATTCCCCGCAGAAGTTACACTTAAAAGATTAAGAAGTGTGCCATGTAAAAGATGTCCGTCATCTTTCTCATTACAAGTCTCCATCTGGCGGAAATAGGAAGCAGCGAAAAGAAGCTTAATTTAACTTTTTTGGCAGCGCCCTCAGTAATCACATCACTGGGAAGCAGGGAAAAAAACCTGAAGGAAATGAATCTAACGAAACAAGCTGTGTTTATGAACGTGTGTTGATGTTGTCGTTCACACGAAAAAGTTGGACTACTCTAATGAAAACCGCAACTAAAACGTCAGCACATTTTTACGCATGAAAAACTTGCAATTAGGAAGATTTATTTAGTATAATTTCACAGCATATATTAAGTAATCAAACAATAAACTAGAACCTGAAATCAATATAATTATATTATACGATAGTCCTTAAAAATGTCTGGTTCGAAATATGAATATAAACAAAAGAACACATTGTGGAACCTCAGTTGCTGAAATATTTAAATAAATACACAAAAGAAAACACAATAATAAAACTGATAAACAAGTTTTAGGAAATAATGAATTCTGACAGTTATCTAAGGTTAATATGCTACAAACAAGAGATAGGGGTGATTATGAGAGATCTATAAAGACCTTCGTTTAAACTTCTCAAACGCATTGCTGATGAAGAAACCTCCTTTTGTGATCGACAAAGTCTGTGCTATGAAATGAGAAGGTGAAGGCAGTACAAAATACTTACTTACGGACGCTCTTTAACATTTCAGGTCATCAGCGTCCCATTCAAATCAGGGCGCGAAATGGCCGACAAATTTGCTCAGAGGCCTCTTCGTTCAGGCTTGATGTTCTTTATCATGCCGCAAATGTACGACACGGGACCTACGACTTTACTTCCTTTTCCGAGGAAGCCATACTTAGGATTTTTACCCCGAAAAAATCGGTAGTGCTGGGATCGAACCCGCGATCTAGGGTTTAGGATGCAAGTACGGTTACCACTACACCACTCGGACCGACCGAGCATACAGTGAAACAGATATAAATATCACCAATCAAGGAATGAATCTTTATATGGAGACAAATGAAAAACATACATTTTAGACCTTGAAAGTGCAGAATGATTTCAAGGACTGAAAGACCTGATAGAACATAGCTGGTAAACATTCTTTGTTTTCTTCATTTTCTTCCTTAACCGCTTCCTTTTGCATAATTCGGCATTTTGGTTTAGTATAAACAGCACTTTTTAACCGGAGTTTATGTTACAACAATGCCTGACAATGCGGAGTAGATAGAGGTATATGACGCTTGTTGCTTGATCTCCAAACCGATGCGAGCGCTGTGAAGACAGATTTTCACGTTTAGTCGAGTACGACACACAGTGGTAGATAATTTAGTTCCTACTTGCATATTTTGCACATACGCACGCAATAATGGCAACATTCACTGAATGTTTAAAAAACGCAGTTATTTTATTTTCATTGTATTCTAAACATAACATATGTAACCAAAATATTTAGCTTTCGTTTTGTTTAATTGAATGGTGAAGTTAAAACTTGGATGTTTTATTTTCTCTTATTGATAGTTTAACTAAAATGTATTATACCTATTTGATGTTGAGAAACGTATAAGTAAATGTTTAAGTAGAAAACGTTATTATCTTTCATTATTTAATTCAAAGTTCAAAGAAATGTAAGCTTAGTTTATAGGCACTGTCATAAATCGTTGAAACATTCTCTGCAAATAGGCGAAAGAACTGTCTTAGGAAGTAAACACTATTACCAAACACTAATATCCTTCTTATAATGCAATTGGTGTGATGTAATAGTGGTCACTTTCGACATTCAATGCGGAACAGACAGAGATGACATTTCCCCTCCATCGCGAATCTCCCATCCTTAACACCTATCTGCACATCTGTCCGGTTGTCATATGTCTCATATTTCTACAAATCGACGACAGACCGAAGAAAAGTGTTCTTAACCCTTTTCATTGTCCTCGTTGAGATCTCTTTCTGTTTCAAAAGATGACACCTATATCTCTTCTACCTGGTATGCATGATGCCTTGTGGCACTGCGTACATATGAAGTCATATGATCCTGCGCAAACACCGTAAATTTTAACAGACAATTTGCAGATTGGATCCACCCACAACAGGACAGCCTAATGTCAATGAGGCAAAGCAAGAAAATGTGAAGGCAAAGGTCGAGGAGAGACTCCCCATCCTGAAACGACTAGCTGGTTTCTAGATGGGGGGACTCTAAATACTGCGCACAAAATGTTCAGTTATTGATTATTGCTATGAAATCCTTATTACTGCACCGGATGACACCATCCAATGCCTCGAAGTGCTTCTAAACCAAGTCCTCGTGTCATAACGGGGACGGTGAAAACTACTCCTATATTTGCTATGCGCATTTTGACAAACACGGAAATTGTTCATAAATCTATACAGAGAAGGGCAATTGTGTTATACTATAATCTTACTAGTCTACAAATAACCCATTTTGGAGGAAGTATAATAAAAATAGAGCTACGAACTTAAAAACGCTATATGTTTATATACAATCGGCTCTGAGGTCGCTAGACTTTTAGGGCTCTATCATGAGACTTTTACCTTTCCCTTGCCTATGTATCCATTGGAGTATATACACATTGATGCAAACCTTGATCTTACTATGAAGGGGTTAAACAGGATATTATCCCGGAACAGTTAAAAGCTATAGCTCTCGAAAATATTTCCGGAAAGTGAATGGTTGCATGTTTTCACCGATGGCTCCATGTTAGATAGAGACCATGCAGCTAGAGATGCAGTTTTTTGTAAGCTTTTTAATTATTGCTTACCTATGGGCACAAGCACCACAGCCTTTGATGGTAAGATAGAGGCAATTGCAGTGGCAGTTCAACAGTTACATTGAGGAAAATTTGTTTTAACAGAGCAATGGTTCTCTCGCACTCCATACCTCATTACAAAACTTCCATCGCGATTTACAGACTGTTGCTGAAGGATATTGCTCATAAAATATCTTTCTAATGGTTACCTGCTCACTGCGGCATCGTGGGAAACGAACACCACGTGGACCTAAGTGCTAAAAAAAGGAGCCTTGCTGACACAGAGACCCACAAGTACAATGTCAATTCATCCCCTAAATTTCTTGATGAATGGGTTTTTTAAACATAATTTTAAATCGGAAGCTACATTGGCAAGTAAAGAGGAAAATTGGGCGATTCTTAATGAAAGTAATACTTGTGTACCTGACGGCCCAAGAAAAGTTACTGTCGCTTGTTGACGAAACATGACTGTCTGAGGTCCCACATCTGCCATATCTCCAAACTGAACCCTTTGTGATTCTCGTCAAACTATGACGGCCGAATATTTGGACGTGTTGTCTGCATAAGTGGTTTTAATTGTATTGTTGAAAAATACTGGGAGACCCGTGTACTAATGACATAAGTGCTAAATCTGTTAAATAAATAAAAAATGACACAAAGCAACCAAGAAGAAACATCCGTGGTTGTTAATCATTAAAATGTGTTCTATAACAATATTTATGTACATTATATTGCTGAGCAAATTATATCAAGGTTGATTATCGTTTGTTTAGCCCACTCTACTACCTGTGGAGCATCAACAAGCTACAACGGGCACGGAGGTCAACTCATGCAAGGGACTGGTTGCTCATATAGCCCATTATTTTTTAAGAAGAAAGCACCCCACCGAATAAAGTACCTGGGATCTTTGCGTCTTTGTATATCCCTGAGGAGGGGCGGCCTTCCTTCCACAGCACGTATTTCGAAGCTTGAGTAAAGAGCGTTAGCTATATGTCACATACTGTTTTTTCCTCTTTTACTCCACTATCTAATGCTGCGGTTACATACATGAAAGCAATTGCTGGAATATCGTGAACATGCTCTCTCTTGAATTAATGACCAGGTAACAATAGTAACAATTTGTCTGATTGAGGTTTATTCTAGGGGTTGTTCTTCAAAGAGAAATATAGCCACATGCTAAGTAGTGTATTTGTTACATCATTTGAAAAACGTTTGTTACCGTCATGTCACTCGTTCTCTTGGCACTGATTTAGGTTTTAAGTAGTATTGAAACAGGTTATTTCTTAATTTAAAAGCAAATATATCTTCTCACCCTCAAATTTTCTTACTATCAATATTATTTTACTTTTATTCATATCAAAAAGAAGAGCAAATGCGGTTGACGATATTAACTTGGCAAACGTGTTTACTATTTACTTTTGTGTGCCCATGTGTCCTGAAATGTATAAAACCAACTATCGTTATTAATGCTTAGCGTTTGTAAGTAGCCTCCCTTACTATGATATTACATTATTTTAATAAACATGAATACGAAAAAGCGAAGGTAGTTTTGTATAGCATGTTTGTACAGCTAGAAAAAATTTTCATTTAATAAATTTGATATAAATTTAATATTAATTTAGAATATATATAAATGCATAGCAAAGGCTTTAAATCAGTCATTTGCATTTTAATTAATTAAATCGTTAATTAAGCCACTGTTGTTGCTGCGGGCAGTTTTTAATATATATAGAAAAATGTTATTATTAATATAAAGGATGCCTATAAAATAAACAGAAAAAATTACTGCAAATCCTTTTCATTATTTTCCAGAATTCTGACTTTTATTTATTCCGTTTGTTTAGTTGAAACTGTTTGTGTTAATTAGAGTTACCATTGGAACAGAAGTAGCAAGAATAGTTGGTTCTGTTTTCCGAGAAAATGTACGGCATTCGCCTTTACTTTCTACAGGCATTGGCGGATCTTTCAAATAAGCTAAAGTTTGCTAAAACTTATATTACTATTAACATACTATACACTAATGAAGTGACAAGAGGGCGCGTTGTGAGATGTGGATTGTAACCACTCAGTTTCTGTCATCGTGGATGCAGTAGGCAAATACGAGGAGTCATTGGATTCGCCGATACCGAGAAGAGGGGCTAAAGATCAAGTTCAAGCCCGGTGCTCCCAACCCATTTCTCCCAGCAAAAACATTGAGGCGCAGTCTAAACCTCCCAGTAAGCGATCATGCGATGTTAAAGTATATTCACCATTGCCGACTTCCTATAAAGGAGGCTCTAACTGCAAGGCACCGAAAAGAGAGAAATCTGCAGTAAAAACAGTTCTGCGAAATCTGACCAAGAAGGGCAGATGGTATTGTGACGCCCTAACAGTACCCACTATGCCCCTAAGCACGTTGTTGCTACGACTAGACATGGTCGCATTAGCGCGGCCTTCTGGGGTTGGATGAGCGCGTCGGGTATGGAAGAGTTAGTGAAAGTTTCCTCCAGGATGAACTCCGAGGAACATCGGAATTCTAGAGGACTGCAGGCTCCCAAGCTTGCGTACAATTTATCCTGCTTAGGAAGTGTCTGCCATCCACTTTGGTCAGGACAACAACAGTATTCATACTTGCAGAGCGACAAGGACATGGCTGGAAGAACACATTGAAAAGTAACCCCTGGAAAGGCCCGCAAAATACCGAGATCTAAACCCCATAAAGGACATCTGGGTGAACATGGTGTGAAATGGGAACAGCTTCAGGAGCGGACAACTGTGAAGTCGTATTTTACAAGTTTGGGAGAGCACTAAAACGTAAACACAAATATACAGTGACTTAGTTTTGTCTCTTCATGAAGAACTAAATGGAGTTCTAGACAACAACAGATGATGGAAGTCAAACTAACAGTTTTTAATGTATGAATTTTCGAAGAAGATTTTAATTTTTATTTTGGAGTTCTTTTTCTCTAACTAGAACAAAAAAGTCGTTTTCTTTCCCGTTCTATCCTTTACAATACTCCTACACAGACCTCTATGACCATTAATTTCAGGTACCTTCTTAATTTATTGATTTAAATGGATAAATATTTGCCCACATCAAAATTCATTCTGACCTAAGGCCTGATTCCAATTTACAGGAACTTTGGACTCTATAATAGCATGGTCAGTACTAGAAAATGTTCAGGAGTAGTGACATGTAAACTGCACTATGACTGAATTTTAGGCATTAATAACTAGATACCACGAAACACATCAACATTAAATCATTAAAAATAAATTCTGCTTATTCATTTTCTGCTATCCATGATAATTTCTTAGCCTGATCTTCCCTCCTTCGGTGTTTAAGTTTTTAAATGCTTTCATTTTAGCACATGTCATTGCTTAGGATAAAAATGACATAAGAATACAAGCGCTAGCCAACTCATTAAGGGCAATTAACTGGATGGGTGTTCTCCTTAAACTTGATCAATTAAGGCGCCAGATGCCTACAGATTTCCAACGTTTGCATCACACATATCTTGAGATCTAAGAAGTTAAGAGCACGTTAAACGCTCAAACAAAACAAACAAACAAACAAACAGATTATGTAAAGCAGTAAAATAACAAATGTTTTAAGACAACCTCTGTAGAGAATCCGTCAAGGCATTCAAAATCATTTAAAATATAACTGAAATGATACAAAAGCATCTTGTATAATAATAAATCTTGTGTTGGCAACAATTATGTTATGCAACTAATAGTTCGTTTCATACATAATAACGAACTGTCGTAACTGTATTCACTTTCTTACTCTTGAACCGATTTATATACAGTGCAACCTAGCTCAGAGTCTCCCTGCTAAGAAAAAAAAAAAAAAAAAAGGTAATGGTGTATACATGTGCATTCAAATACACCAATATTCAAAACGAGAATTGAACTAAAATTTTCAATAAAAATTGGGCATCGTATGTTTTCGGTTCTCTAGATTTTTATTATTATAACATGCAATTTCAGTAATGTTAATTCTTGTCGATAGGTTTTATTATTTACTATTTTGTTCGTTTAAATTAGCAGGTTATATCAGCGTTGCCACCAGAAAAAGAATACTTTATCATAAATTTTCCAGCTTTTATTTCTTATTTTATTATTTTTCAACTGGTAATGTTTCGCCATATTTAATATGAAAAATATTTATTTTTAACCTAACTCTATTGGTTTCTTCCCCTTCGTGGGATCTAGAGGAGCAAACAGGTTTCGTGATGTGTTGTGAAATTACCTTCTCTTCTCTTCACCCTCCTTAATGGTTGTCTATTGCTCCGCAGTTCGCGTCCATACTTAATTCGGCCACTATACAAAGGCTTCTACAGCGATGGATTCGTTGCCTTAAGGTGTATGGCAATTATTTCTTGATGGAAGGTATGTGCGTTGCAACTAGAAATGCTAGTCACCTTTTCATTTGGCCACACAAAGATGTGCCGTTTCTATAACTGATATGTATATAAATAAACTATATTGTATTTTTTCTATACAAATACAACCCTTTTCCAATCCAAAAATATTTCTTATTTTTCTTCTAGATGCTTTTTAACTTATTTTCCATAAAATTAATGGATTTAAGACTAAACCTCCGGGCTGTAGTATTTTAATAATTATAAATCGTTTTTGAGGCCAAAGCAATACATCCATTCACTTGGAAATACTTTGGAGAGGAAATTCCATCTATGTGATTAGTTTACGGAATTCAAACGTGTATTACTATCAACAGTAATGATTTTCGCGAGATTCAGCTTACTACAAGGAACATTGATAGAAATAACATAGCTATATGTCAATTAAAACTTAATCGATTTGGACATCTTTGAGGATAGATATATGTGCACTGCAAAATAGTCTACATAACAATCTATGCGCTCATATAATTTAAGAGAAACTGAGACACAAACATGCATTGATTGGTACAAGGAAATGCTTAAAAGGTTCTGTTGAAGGAGGTTAAATGCTGTATCGTAACACTGATTATTTATAATGTTTAATTAGTTTTGACCCCTGAGGCACCAGAGGCTGTGAATATTGATAATATAGGATATGAAATTAAACATTGCAATAGGATTTTTAAGGAAGAAAAGTTTTCCAGATCTAAGTTTAGAGTACCTTCCGGATATTGACCATTTACGAGGACTGAGTTAAACGTGGAATAAACCTAGAAGGACGGTCCTAGCGGTAATCAAATCCCAGACCTGCTTAGCGATCTCCACTACACTTTGCTTAGCTCTTTTCAGATGAAAATAAGCCAATAGTGACTGAAGCACTGGCAAGAACTTCCATCGCCATGGTGCCATCTTCTCTGTTTACGGTTAATGCCACAGAGTGTTTACCGACCGATACAGAATAACATCGAAGAAAAAGAAAATGCATGGATTGTTCCTTAACACGCAGAAGCTGCAGCTGAAGCCTTCAATGAGTTGATATCTAGAAAAGTATACAGAACTTTCATTACTCTTTCTGTCGAAATGACAGGTGCATAAGATTTAAGGGGAAATATTTCCAGAAGCAATAGGGCCAAAAGCAGAAATGCTATAAATATCAGATTTCAGAAACTATCACTGTGAACATTTATATGGAATATCGAGAAGAGTGACACAGAAAGTGATATTGGGACTCGAGCTCAGAAGTCCCAGTTTCAAATCCCTTGGGACCGGCCTGCATTCCTTGGGTGTTTGCATGGTTTACCTGGTCGCTAAGTCCCGTGCTGGGGTGGTCTTTCCTTTCCACGACTTTTCCGCTCTCCCATTTCATATAATTTTATTCGGGTGTTTCTGTTACAGGGCCAAAAATGTTAGGGCGAGGTGGTAGCTTGCATTTTGGAAAGGTTTCCGCCCTGGCGTCTTTTGAGGGGCTGGAACTCTTTGGAGGGAGAGCTCCGCCAACATTGCGGTGTTCTGTTTGGCCCATGACTCACAATCTATGAATATTAGCTGCCGGAGTTTCCCTCACACTCAGCCCTTCTTCCAAGAAGTGTCCCAATGAAGGCATACACACAAACGGCTAGCTTTTAAGCAAGTTTGAGATACCGAAATATTGGCCCTTGCAATCCAATTCAATCCATTTCTTGTTTAGGATAATTCAAAGAGTCTACCACATTGTTGGACAAGATGTTAATCTTTGGAACCTATCTCGTTTATTACATTTATTGCCATATTTAAGAAAATTTAAATATTCTTTGTCTATTTGTACAGTCATTTAAATGCCATTTAGCAAGGAAAGGGTTTAATGACTCAAGTATACTTTACCTAGCAAAATAATAATTTATGCGCAATCTATACACCCAAAAGCATCATTTCAGAAATTAGCCTCCAATTCCAATTATTCCATTTTCCACCTACCAGCATTCGTGGCTAGCAAATGGCTGACTGAAACATGTGGTATAACGTTCCGAAAGTATGGGTTAAAATAAAGCGTATTAGTAGAATGGATTATTTAAGCATGTTCTTTAACATCTCAGGTCATCAGCGTCCCATTCAATTCAGGGTATGAAACGGCTGATAAATTTTGCTCTTCTTTCAGGCTTGAGGTTCTTTTACATACGGTAAATCTACGGCACGGGACTTACGGCTTTACTACCCTTCCGAAGGAAGCTATAACTGTGCGCCTTAACCATTCATCTAATGCTAACGCCATTCTGTTAACTATTGCTGCAACTATGTTCCATTGTCATCTGGCAGTGGTACTAAAAACTAGTGTGCAAATAGTTTCCAGCTAGCTGCGTGTTTGTTTTGTAAAAATTCATTGACCCTGGCCGGATTTGAACCCACGATCTTGGATATACGATCAATTATGGTTATCACTAAACCACCAGGACCATTTTAGGAAGAGAAGTAAAGCCATTGGTCTCATGTCATAATTTATGACACGTAAAAGAACCTGAAGTCTGAAAGAAGAGGTCTCTGATCAAAGTCAATGGGCCGTTTCACGCCCTGAATTGAATGGGACGCTAATGATGTTAAAGAGCGCTCTTAAATATATCTAAATGATGATGATGATGATGATGATGATGATAATGATATAATATTGTTCGTTTCGAAGTAATAAAATTGTAAATTTTATTACTTGTATGTCAATACAGCAAACACTTTTCTGCTAATATGTCGAAGAAAGAAGTACTCCAAAGCATTTTAATATCCTGCCGCTATCGTCAAAATGGTTAAAAATTGAATCCGTAGAGTTTAGGAACAGATGAAGATTAGCAAACAAGCGGGTATAGTGTTAGTATTAGGAATAGGAAATAATAAACGTGTAATACATTGCTTTCCTCCATCATAGCAGTGTTGCAACTAAAGTAGCCGCAAAAGACGATGGCATATGGAAGACAAATAGTGTATGCATAACGTTGTTGCCGAATTAAGTGGGTGTTTACTACCGGGGGGGGGGGGAACTACTTACATCCTCAACAACGTCAATTAAAGAAAAGGAGTCGGTCCTGGTGGTGTAGTGGTAACCACACTTGCGCCTTCTAAACCGAAGGTCGCGGTTCAATCGATGGATATTTTCGGGCGTAAAAATCCTAAGTATGGCTTCTTTCGGAAGGGAAGTAAAGCCATGGGTCCCGTGTCGTAGATTTACGGCACGAAAACAAACCTCAAGCCTGAAAGAAGAGGCCTGTGAGCAAAATTTGACGGCCGTTTCACGCCCGGAATTGAATGGGACGCTAAAGACCTGAGATCTGAGATGTTAAAGAGCATCCTTAAATAAAAGCGAATCGAATTAAAGAAGCGGCCTATATAATAGATTGGCACATACACTATTTCCATTTTTGCATTTCAAGTAACTAATTTGAGCGTAATTAATAAATTGAATTTTTTCACTTTCGGAAAGTAACAAGCGTGTGCCAATATTGGCAACGCAGAGGGGCGGAGAAGAAATACGACAGACTACCGCTTTCAGCATACCTCTCCTTCATGTGCCGTCTTGTTTTGCTTGATTTATTTATTTATGGACGCTCTTTAACAGCTCAGGTCATCAGCGTCCCATTCAACTCAGACGTGAAACGGCCGACAAATTTTGCTCAGAAGCCTCTCTTTCAGGCTTGAGGTTCTTTTTCGTGCCGTAAATGTACGACATGGGACCCACGGCTTTACTTCCCTTCCGAAGGAAGCCATACTTAGACCGAAAAAATCCCTCGGTCCTGGCCGGGTTCGAACCCGCGATCTTGGGTTTAGGAGGCAAGTATGGTAACCACTACACCACCAGGACCGACGTCTTGTTTTGCAACTAGTATAGTAGCTATCAGTTTTATTGTGTATGTAAATTTTCTTTCGATTTTTAATTGACTGGATATTTGTAATTGACTTTATGAGGGTTGTACGTACATCAATGATTCTTTAGCAAATGGGACTAGTTACTGTTGGTTTCCTCCTAGTGCAGGGAAAGCAAAGCATTAAACTTTGTAGACTTTTTATACTTTAAGAGTGGTTCTAAAGGACATTATGCGGTTGTCTATTTTGCTTCTGATAAACAGTGGCGATGTTATCATGAATAAAGTGACATGGTGTTTTTGGTGTTCGAGGTTAATCGTATAACCTCGAACACCGTGATGATACGTGGTACTGATGATACATATATGATACAAATTAAATTCAACTCAATTCCAAGCATGTAAGGAACATATATGGGACAGTGCAAAGTGAAGGAACATAGTTCCAAAAACAGTTTGACAGTTGTTTAACTAAATGTATGTGGAGTTCAGCTGTTCAAGAGCAGAACACATTTATTTACGTGTTAAAATGCATTGTTTCCACATTTCCTTCTTCTTGGAAGCTTCGGGCAGAGAGATATTGCCTTACAATTTATTTTCAAGCTATACAAAGTTTGAGGGGGTTTTATATCAGCTGCCTTTTTGTTTGCATACTGCACCAGATAATTCGGCCAAATGAGTATAGTGAAATTCCTGGTCTGAGCTTCTCAGGCATTCATTTAAAGAACTTGTCAAGCTCGGACGCTACCGTTGGACCATGGCGGTGGTGATTACAGTCTGGTGATCAGAAGAAGGCAAGCGAGAGGAATGCGCTCGTAAACATTAACAGTGTTGTCAGATACTCAACATGGTCCAACGGGCATGCAAGATCTGAGTCTGATCGCTTAACATTTCTCTTTGTGTACAGATAAACAATTCAAGCCCCTCTTGCACTTCAGCCCGCACTCGCCAAACTATATATGGCGCGTAATATATATTTCCCTTATGCAGGGGTGTAACAAAACATGCGCGAAAGCTCTGTGAAATTGATAACAGGATCTAAAAGGAAGTAACAAACAAATAATTAAGTAAATGCTTATAAACATGTGGTCAATATCGCTTAATTTCTGGGTTAATAATGTTCGTGGTGTTCTAATAAACAAGTCAGATGTATTATTAAAATTAAACGTTGCCGGTCTGTTTTAACAATTACAGCACCGGCCGTGAAAAACTTATAAATCGCATGTAATTTTCCTCTCTGTTTTAGATATATGCTTTGCATTCAAAAGCAACTAATGACAGTTACCATAGAATAAACCAATGAGCTATTGCATTCACAAAGGCACAGAGCAATTACATTATAGCTAGTGGTCGAAATGCATCACTCTAATCTCAAAATGGCACGTATGAACCCCATGTATGAATGTCCTTGTTGCAATGCAAGTAGAGCAAGAAGTTTATACACTAAAAACAATAATACTAAATTACCCTTGCAAACAAAAACTGCAGGTGGTCATGCACGATCGGGCGCCACCTCATTGTGCTCTTTCCGCTAGAAGAATTTTAAATCAGCGATTTCCAAACAAATGTTGAAATTTTAAATAAAAGGTCATTTAAAGACGATTGTATATTTAAGACCTATTCCTAACATGGAAATTCTTGGCCAGCGACTTGAACAAGGCTGGCAGCAAATACGGCAAGAGAATGAGATAGTTCGTGCAGCAACGCTTAGAAGTTCACGATGCCCTTTTTGAGTACTTTCTCTAGAAATTAGAAAATTCCCTAAAGAAAAAAGTCTTCTACATCGTTAATTAAACTTTGTCATAAAAATAGAATTTAAAAACAAATAAACTTAAACAACTTGAATAAAGAAGAAAGTATGTGTGTCTTGTTTATGGGTATACCTTAACCAATTGACTATCACTCAGACATTAAGTGAAAATAACCAACTGTTTTGATAAACTTTTTTGCTTGGTTTTAACTTCTCTATCAATAAATTCCATCTTTTCTTTCACATATTGCCTTTGAAATATGAACCGTTCCGTTTACATAATGAACTAGTAGCAAAATTCTTCTGGCAAAGGTATTCTGAAATGTCTGTAGGGTACGACATGTATTTCTTGATTGATGCTAAGCAGTGTTGCAGAGTTTCATAGTATAATTACGTTGATGAGGCAGCTATTTAAACGCGCAGCCCACAAATATGCCAGCTTGCGTTGCTTTCTGCTTGCAGTATTATAATTAAATGCTATAGGGGTCTCATACTTGCATTCAATTCCTGCGCTGTAGCAAGCTCGCCTTCCGTTTTTTTGCATTCAAAAGCCCAATATTTGCTAGTTGGCAAAAAAGTGCTGGGATGAAAGCACTGTTTGCATAGTTCGTTTGCATTTCTAAAGATCTCTAGTGGCTATTAACACTTCTGGCAGCAACACGGGGAGCAAGTTGAGGGCGCAGTTTGTCAGTTGTCTCTCAAATATAACCAACTCTTTTTTTTGAAACTTAAAAACATCCAACTGGTCTTAAAACCAAAATACAGTGGTTTATATAGTCTCTTTCGTATCTCTTTGACACTACGTCCCTAACACTACGTAAAAATATACCACTTGTTTTCGAAGTTATGTAGTGGTAAGGAAGAATCGAACTCAGCATTAGCTGAAGAAATCCAATAAAAGACCCATGACCTCGAAGCTTCCAGAATATAAATATTATAAGCTGGCGTTTAAGTAATGAGCCATCCGTTTGTCTAGGCCTCTCTTTCCGCACCAAAGTGGTCCCTGCGCAGGTCACACGAACTCTGGAGAGAAATAAGTTATAACTATGGGTAAAAATAGATATTTACTAAGTCAAGAACATGCGAGATAACTTTTAGAAAAATGGATTGACGAAATTTTTTCTCGTCTGCAAATTGTAGACATTAGTGAAAATGCCTTTTATTTAAAGAACGTGTTCAAAATGTTCACCGATTGCATTGTAACTTATAAGCGAATTTTGATTCACAGCTTGCGACTCCGTTTCCGAAATGATGTGCTCACTAGCACTGCTTGTCATCTGCTGTCATCCCAGCCGTTGATGTTGGAATCACCATTTATCGGAAAGGAGACCCAAACAAATAAATGACCCGATATGTACCTCGGAGGCATGCAGTAGCCATTAAAATTTAGGAACCATTATGAATGTTATTTTACTTCCTAACTGCGTTTCTTCTGCTTCATAGCAGACCTTTTCATTATAGGTTAGTCGTGTTAATTTTGCATTAAATCAAATAATATTATATGTTAGCTTAATCCTACGTCACAGTTATAAAATTCCACGTACCATATTTACATACGCACATATATTCACAAGTTATGCCGTTTTAACTTTTTGAAGTCCATTGAGTTCATATAATTTTTATCCATTAATGTATTTACTGATTAAGTCACATTTGTTCATTGTCCAGTTGTTTTTCCTAAGTATACTGATGTTCAAGGCTTCACATTCACTGTCTAATTCACTGCACTCATATAATAATGGTCCGCTGTTTGCATGCCACAGTTGTATGTCTGTTCTTTCATAATTTTGTAATATAAGTTTACCAGTTTAATAATATATTTGACTGCCCATTAATATCCATTCTTTGAACATAGCCGAACCACATTTATTTAAAACGTGAAAATATGTAGTTTTAACATATCATACGCCACGGGTGGCCGAGATCGTTAAGGAGCGGGAATTCTGGGGTTCGAATCCCAGGACCGTCCTCCGTGACTGGGGGTTTTTCCAGGTTTTCCTCTGTCCTCATAACTGGCAAATTCCAGTTGAAGAGGAGGTGCCCTAAACTTAGGCCTGGAACGTTTTCTTCCTCAAAAAAAAAATTCCTATCCCAATTTATCATTTCATCCCATGTATCACTAGCGTCCACCCCATGTGGTGCCTCAGTAGTAAAAAACACTCAGAAAAATAATTAAACTTCTCATAAAAGTCAATATCACTGCCAACTCTGGTTTCCTTTCTACAGGGTGGTAAAAAAATCGAACATTGTATGCAAATCATTATTTACAAAAAACAAGTTATACTTGATATCCCTTGATGTGAAGGAGGCAAAGTTCTTATCAGGAGCTCAGTATTGTGGACACATTATGTTCAATGTGCATTAGGATCCTGGACATCTTCAAAATGGTGGTCTGACTAATGTAATGTGCATGAGTGACCATGTCAATAGCAAAATACTAGTTTTAGGAAAAACTGGATGAATATGCATAAAGACCATTACATTTGAATAAAGTGACACTGTGAGCCGCTGTGTCTTTCAATGGCATTATTGGTCCATACTTCATTAAGGATGCACATTGAAACAGTGCACTTCTGAGACAGTGTGATGCTTTGGTCACTAGGATGATAAACCGTACGGAATATATCATGCACAATGGTGGAAAACATGTACAAAATTAATAGGTAATAATAGTTGTGTACATAATGCTACTAAAGTATTTCGGTTACTTTTATTTGGGGGACGGTACGTATTTCTTTCTCTTTCCCTATTAGGAAGAAGAAAAAAAACAGGCATTTAGCATAAAATCCTTGGACTATAAATGAGCAAAGAGAAGGTCAGTTTAAAAGATAGAGCTTTGCATATTTTCGTATCGCTTACTATATTTTTACTAAACCGCAAATTGTGATATTCAGAAACGCTTTGATCACACTTATGACAGCTGTTTAAATTTGCTTTAAGAATCAGTTTTTTTTTTTCCAATGGATATGCCAAATAAAAGCAATCAGAGAGTAAAATAAACTAAAAAAAAAAATACACCTTTAGCTGTTTCCTCAGTTTCTGTGTCTTCTCAGTTTACTGACCATCCGTTCCTTTTTATTTTGGCCACAAGTCTTAATCATTAATTAATTTATTTATTTATTTATTTATTTATTTATGGACACTCTTTAACAGCTCAGGTCATCAGCTTTCCATTCAACTCAGGGCGTGAAACGGCCGACAAATTTTGCTCAGAGGCCTCTCTTTCAGGCTTGAGGTTCTTTTACTTGCCGTAAATATACGACACGGGACTCACGGCTTTACTTCCCTTCCGAAGGAAGCCATACTTAGGATTTTACACCCGAAAAAATCCATCGCTCCTGGCAGGGTTCGAACCCGCGGTCTTGGGTTTAGGAGGCAAGTATGGTAACCACTACACCACCAGGACCGACTTCATCATTAAGCATTCAGAAATAAGTTTCAAATCCCTTGGCCTTGGGTGTTTTCGTGGTTTCCTCTGATTGCTTTAGAAAAAATTCCGCTCTTCTATTTCATTGGTTCTGCTACAGCGTCTAAAGTGCCAGCGTTAGATGGGCTGGTAAGGTGTGACGGTAGCTTGCACTTTGGAAAGGATTCTTCCTTGCCCTCCGGAATGGAAGCGCATCAGAATAACTTGGTTAGAGTAATCACCCTGGTCACCCGGTATCTTTCACCACATCCCCCCCCCCCGCATTCTTCATGTACCTCATTGGGGCGTAGGTACAAGTGGCAAGTGGCCATGCGTAAGCAAAACTGAACACCGAAGTATCCTCCTCCATCCAAACCAATTCAATTAAATAAAATACAATCCGATTTAAATTACCGATCATAATTATTTTAGAGAAGTTATTGCCTTAAAAACTGGACTAATTTTTAAATAAAAATTATTAATATGTTTTCAATAATTTAAAATGAATTACCGTTTATTAAATGAACCCAAATGTCTTACATTTGCAGGATTAAAACTTGTAAGGAATTATGGAGATAAGATTTATACTCGTGTAATGAAAAACACTTGGAGTTTAAGTACATTAAACTTCAGTACTTGAGTAGATTTAAAAGTAAGATAAACACTTTACATCCCTGTATTTTCAATATTTTTATGAAAAAGTATAGTTCTGATCCATGACATATTTAACTATAAAATAATTGTCTATTTATTGTTTTTAATATCACTCTAATACATATGTATTGGAAAAATAAATAATTAAAAGATGTTTAATTCTATCAACTAAGTATGTGACATATCAACCGCATTTGGTTATGGATATATAGCTAACAATAAATTGCCATGGAATGTTGAGCTTCAGCAACTCAAGTTTTTTTCTTAATAAATCCTTCCTAATCAACGTACGCAGTTTAAAACTTATTTTAAACCAAAGTATTTGTTTATAGCATTTTTACCCGAAACTAAACTGAAAAATAAGCTTAATATAAATGTTATCTATAAAACATTTGTAAATATAATGCATGAGAGATCAATTTTTCAACAATTGACATATCAGCTTCAATCCGCGGCTGATGAAGGCTGCACAATAGGAAGGCAAATTTTGGGTGGGATGAAATGTTTCGCAGCTGGGTAGAAGAGCATATGCATTATATTAAGCGTATTCACAAGACCCCCCTATGAGCATACTCGCTTTAAGAAGCGGTATATTATGTTTCGTAGATCAAAGGGCACGGTGGGGTTTCGGCTCTATCAAAGCAGTGAAATTCCTGTATATTGAATGTTATGGTAAATTGCGAGTACGAAACAAAGCTGAATATCAATCTTGCTGTGAACCATAGAGTGGTTAGCAACATAGAGACCTGATCTCCAGTGAACCAACTTCAAAAAAAAAATATTTCAGTAAAATGAAAATAATATAGATTCTGTATTGCCCAGTTTCAGAGCAAGAAGGGAATAAGAAAACAGTGTAATCTCATAATGAATATTATTTGAAAGATATTCAATGTTCAATGAAGGCAGGAAAATGTCAAAGTATTGGCAAACATAACACTTGTTGGGGAAGTGAAGAATTTCAATTAAGAATAATGTAAAAATGATTGTATCATTATAGTCTTCATGATTTAGGCTTCATGGTCTGTTCCGGTTCTTGACTACCCAGCTGTCTTGGATTTCCTCGAGTACTTTTGCTGGCAGATGTATATTTCCAAACTCTTTTGGTACAAAAGTTTGTTCCATTCTCTCTCAATGCTCAGTTCATTTTGTTTGAAATTTTGAATTTGTTCAAAGAGAGTAAGTTGTTAATTTGTAATTATTTACATGTCTCTTCATTTCTAATATGCACTTTCAATGCGCATCCCTTAACTGCTTCTCATTTTGGATGCATTTAATTTTCTTTCTCCTGTCTTAGTTAAAACCCATCATTCACTGCAATAAAAACGTGACGATATTGTCATTGCTTTAGAAAATTTAAACTTCGTGTTCCTCCTAATTTCATTTCTCAATATTTTTCACACATATTCTGGAAATGCGAAAATTTTATTTTCATTGATTGTAATAATAATAATAATAATAATAATAATAATAATAGGGTATATTGTTTCAAAATAATTATAATATGAGCTTTGTTTCAGCATTATACCATATATCACAATTGTGGATCTTATTGGATTTTTACGTAAGAAGATCATAACTTTATATTTTACAATTACATGTTTTAGATATTTCATTAAGTGTGAAAATATTATGCTGGAACTCGTCTTTTGTGCTGGTGGTCATCAACATATAAAATTGTATTCATAAAACAATATCTTGCAATACTTAATCCTCTAAAGGCAAATTTATTCCATTCAAAAAGCATTTCATCCAAATTGTTGTTAAGAAAGTATAGCCCAATCTCACTTCTTGATTTGTAATAATATATTGTTTATCAAATCTGTATCCAGATACAATACAAGTCAACTGCTATTATACAAGGTTTTATAACATTAATTAAATGATGCGGAACTATTTTTGCTAAAATAGCCCACAATTGTAATTCTTAACTCTGTCAAATGTCATTTCAAAGACTACAAAGGCAATGTGAGTCACTAAATTAAATTATCAATTATCATTCTGAATGTAAGGCTCTATCTATACATTAAATTCTATCGCACTTAATTTTCATTACTTAATTTTGGACTGCACCAAAAACCATATTAAAGCAAGCGTTTTATACCGATTTCTATATATTTCAAGGATATATTACATAATAATATTACATTATATATTACATATTACATTATTACATAATATATTACATAACCATTGCTTATAGTGGATGAACCTGAAATTTTACAATAATTTTATAAGGTCAATGCATAACAATTGGGCAAGTTTAGTAGGAATATGCTTTATTGCAAGAGTAAATGTTTTTGAAAAGAGTTTTATACGCTATTTTAATATAAAATATTAATAAAGTAAAATTAATATTACTGTCCATTTTTAATGAATTACTCTGAAGTCAATGCCAGCTTTTATTATACATAAGTCGTTTATCTATTGTTACTTGTGTTAGCAAATATGGATTTACCGCAAGACCTTTTAGCCCAAACTGAAAAGGCTGAATTGTCACTAACCCCCAAAAAAGTTGTAATACTTGTCAGAAGGAATACACAAATTAATTAACAGTAAAAATATTAAGGTTATTTCACACACTTCAGCGTTGGCCTTTCAGAACAGGTTAATACTCAACTTCTATTGATGCATATGGTAACTAATATTAAGTTACTATTTTTTTTAATTTAAGATGTCAATAATACATAAACTGTTTATTTAATATTATCAAAATATAATGTTCAGTTGATTACATCATATTGGTAACGAAAACAATTTAAAAACGTAATTGTTAATGTGGTAATTTTATGCAAGTAGTGTCATGATGTAGCATTTTATCAATAATTTTGAGCAACAATAAAAAGACTATTTATAATTTTAGTATACAAAAAAGATTTTATTAACTATACGGGGTACAGTATAAATATTTATATAACCAAAGCGTAACATTCATATTTCAAAATCGTTGCATAAAAATTTTACAAAGCTCCTTGAAAATAAAAAAAATATATATTTTGTTCAGGAGTCATTGCAATGGTGTCTCTGAAACGTTACACTGGGTGCTATGAACTGTTTGACGTACGAACAGTATTTCAAAAAATAAAATTGTAGCTAATTGTAATAAACAAGTGCATAATTTCTCAATTTTGGCCGTTCTTGTATTACTTCGTTAATAATAATAATAATAATAATAATAATAATAATAATAATAATAATAATAACCTACAAAACCACATTTGAACAAAGATAAATGTACAAAAACCCTCTTTCTCTAAGAAGGTTTCGCAGTTTCGTTCTGCGTACGTTAAGATATTTTTGTTATTTCATAATGAGAAAGAGTGAGTCAGAAAATATGAGAAATGGGAGGCCAAAACAATGGGCCCCAGCCAGAAACCGTCTTCGTTATACAGCATCTCGTGACAAGCCAGGAAAGAAACAAAGCGTTCTTTTAGTACAGTGTTTTGTCATGGTCCATACAGGTACATTTGTTATCTCCGCCATCTCGTCTCTAGTTTCTTTTTCTTCTTATGTGTGAGGTCCAAAGGCAGTTGCTGCCAAAATAAACCGCGTCTAACCTCCTTCCTGATACACCCCCGTCGCGTATGGAACAGTACGCCTGTGTTTGAAGGCCAGACATTCAACTCAAACAATTAGCTCGGAATTGGCAAAGGATTTGTTCTTAAAAATAGATCAGAAGCGATTTGCGACATTTGCTTTGAACTGCTGCGGTGTGGAATCCAATTATTCATAGCAAAGCACTTCAAATCGAACAATATATTCTCCGATATCCAGAAATGAGTGAGTTTACAGGTAACAAATTTACAGATATTGTCAATGTATACACACTAATTGTAGAAAGTCATATTGCTGCTATAGCAATGGAAGAAATGCAGAAACTGTAAATATTTTATTGGTAATATACATGATGTCTAGTTAGTCTTGTTCCCAAAAATGTTTTTATACGTTAAATGAAAAATTGTTAAAAAAAAGTTTTAACATAAGTTATTTTGGTTGAACAAGATAAATAAAACACTCTGTATATCGAACTTATAAAATATTCAACTCAATCTATATTGCACCAACTTTTCAATTTAACAAACATATTTTTCACGTATCACAATAAGTAGCATGACAGTTATTTACTCCTTATTCAATGAAGACGAAAGGGATTTTTATTCATAGTGTTTAACGCCTGTTTTTACTATTGAGACACCAAGGCGATGAACATTATTGATACATGAGATGAAATGATATATTGGGAGAGGATTTTTTTTTTTGAGCAAAGAAACGTTCCAGGCCTAAGTTCAGGATACCTCCCCAGCATTTCCATTTATGAGGACTGAAGAAAACCTGGAAAAAACCTCAGTCAGGGAGGACGGTCCTGACGGGATTCGTACCCCAGATCTCCCGCTCACAAGTTCGCGCCTTAATGACCTCGGCCAACCGTGGTGGTTTGAAAGGGATGATTACAATAATTATAGAGATATCAATTATTTTGAATGTGTTACAACATTCATATAAGATGTTTAAATAAAATAGAGGAGTTACTTCTAAAGTAACAGCACGGATTTAGAAAAGGGAAATCAACGCCAGACTGCATTTTCACCATAAATCATTAAATCTAGAAAAGAGAAAAAAGTAACCCTTATGTGCATATGCTATTTATCTATTAGGAAAAGGTTTTTTGATGAAATAAATAGGACAAAACTAAAGAAAATATTTCTCAGGAACGGATACTCTCCCTTAACTAATTAAAGCTATACGTAATTTATATTATAACATATTGATAAAGGAAATGTACCAAAAAACTGCTGAAATTAATGGTGGTGTAATACAGGGATATCCAATATTTACCATCTTAACGATGTCATTGAAACATGGCTGAATATTTTGAATATGGTATCATCATTAATGGAATCCGATTAACTCTTTACTTTTTGCTGGTGATCAAATAGTGCTAGTTAATTCAAAATAACACCTCCAGCTTGCTGCTTATGAGTTAAATTAAGTAACAATAAAGTATAATCTTAAAATGGCAAATACAAAAACAAAGAAGTTTATTAGAGTCCAAAATAGTTATAAACTCTAAAATTATTGAAAAACCAGCCAATTTTAAATATTTGCGATGCAAAATAAATTATCCTAAACATGTGTACTTGGAGGGCAAACCTATACAAACATAAATGTATATGTGGAACCTTAAAGAGAATTTTAGGCAAAAGAAAGCCAACCAGGTTTGGAAAAAGGTCAGGATTTTTGTAAAAAAAAAAAAGTAAAAATGACTTTTTTTAATTTTATTTTCATTAATCCACATGTTTTCTCATTGATATTATATGGTAGAATGAAATCAAGTCCTGGATTTATATTAACGTATTGATAAGGTTAAACATTTAGTGCATGCCTATTAGAAATCTTGGATGAAACTGGAAATAAGAATGTTAATGCTAATGTTAAATATTAGTCATTCAGTTACAATATTAAACCTGATCATTAATTATACAAAATACAATACTATCACTTTCTTAGAATTAATAAATACTAAGCTTAATTACTCATTCTTACTAAAGACAGCCTGTGTTGCCTCAGTAATTAAAATGGGCGTTAAACACTATTGAAAAAAAGTCTTACTAAATAACCCACTCGTTGCTATCCTCCAACTTGCCCTCTTCCAGTTCGAGGGTCATTTGAAAAATTCTCGGAAAGACTCACAAATTGCAGCAGCAGTTATTAAAAAAACTCGCCTTCTTTCATAGAAACATTGTGCAATTATACATGGATCGGTCAAAAATGCAGTAGCTATAGCAGGGTAGACTTGTACATTCGGAAAAAATGTCAAATATTAAACATCGTGCGGTTATTGAGTGCTTGGTAAAGAACGGTATGAATTCAACAGAAATTCATAAAGATTTTACATACACTCTTGGGGACTCTGTACCACGACTTTTTAACCGTTTCCAAGCGAAGGAGTCTAAATACGGTAATGGCATCATAAATTATGTATTAGATGCACGACATAGTTCTGAAGGATCGCCGATTAAAGGTGTCCAAAATTGCTGAAGCTATGGGCATTTCAGAAATACTATTTCACATTTTACGGAAGAATTGTGCTTGAAAAAAATTAACGTTAAGATGGGCGAAGCGCCTGCCGACTCAGGATCAGAGTGCAAATCTCTCAGTCAAGTATAGTCCGTTTTCATGGAGACCTGCTGACTAATGCGTCGATTTGTAGCCAGTGATGAAATACGTGTGCACTATTGCACGTCTGAAACAATACAGCAGTCTAAACAATGCATGTATTACGGTTTTCCACTGTCTAAAAGGCCAAGTTGTGAAAGTTTATGGGACGCCAAGGGTACAGTGCTAATTGATTACTTATCTTCCCACTGGAATGTTTCATGCTAGCCTTTAGGACCTGTTGAAGACAAAAATGAGAAAAAAATGTCGAGTTTATCAAAGAAAAATGTCATCTTGCAAAAAGACAATGCTCGTCCATACACATGGCGAAAATCCGAGAACTGGGGTATGATTTCCTGCCACGTTCGCCTTATTCCTCATGACTCTATTGAACTTCCATTTGTTGAGAAAATTCCTTGATGGAATTCCTTTCCGCTGAAGAGCTTAAATTATCAGTTGAGCCGTATTTTGCAGGTCTGGAGGGACTCCCCTGATGGGATAAAGACATTGGAGTACATCGCTGGACCAAGTGCATTAGTGTCAAGACTATGTTGAAAAAAATAAAAATTATTTCAAAAAGCTATGTTGTCATTTTGTCGTTCTTTCCGAGAACTTTTCAAATGAAGAACTTCCATAGGCTTAATTCTGCACTTAATGACTTCAACAAAAAAACAGATTCCTCAGTTATCAAAGAAAGAATACGTACATTATTTAATCAGTTATAATTCAATTATCTATATATTTATAAATTGTTTTATATATTATTTTATAGTTAGGTCATAATATAATAAAGCTTTTAAGCAACTTTAAATAAAGCATTTAAATAAATTCAAAACATTATCGTTGGAATAAATAAAATCACTAGTTCAGCGGACTTTTCTTTCCAGCCTGTTTCGAAGCTTTGAATGAACTAAACCGAAATAAGTAACATTTATTCTACGCTAGTGAAGATATTTGAGGAATGAAATAATGGGAAATACATTAATTATAGGAGTTATTTTTCATAATTATCTATCATCTGAAACAGTTTATGAACATGTTAAAATGAAATTGAAAATGCACATAGTTAACATAATGAGTAACTATTGAGAAGTTTTAGATTGATATAAGAAAACATTAATATTGGGCAACTTCATTGCTGCATTTCAAACTTCCCTAACTCCAAGATATTTTATCTGCAGTGAAGTCTGGGAGGAGGGGATGTGGAATGAACAGTTTCTAAATTGACAGGAGTTTGGCCACCGCCTCGTAGTGTTCCTGTTTTCATTGCTATTTTTTTCTTTTATATTTCGAAACCCAGACTTGTTCTGCTCATTCCGCAAAGTGTCGTTGATGAAGGTTTAAACTTGGCACCGAATTCGTGCAGTTTTACACTTGTTAAAATTGTTCTAGGAAGCAATTGTTAACTAAAGTTCTATATCATATTTAAAAGCCCGCAATAAGCAGAATCTTTCTTAAAATAACGTTTACATAAAAAATATATGTTGCTCTAAGGGCAAACGTCTAACCATCTTTGTCACAGCTGAGAGCGGAAAGGAACAGATTCAAAAAGCAGCGCTCAAGGAGGGGGGAGAATCGAGTTGAAGTATGCGCCGGAGGCTGTTGTTCACCTAATAGTCGAGACAGAACCCCGCATGAGTGGACAAGCTTTATAACCTAACACTTTATAGTGGATTCTGACATCATGATATTACTGCTTGTCCATATGCACAGCCCAAACACTTCTAAACTTATATATAATATTATATATTTTTCTTCTCTAAAAATAGATATTTTGTTATAAAAAACTAAGTGTCATGGAAAACAGGAAAATACATACTGCAAAGCACGAAAAGCAGCTCGTACATGGCTGAACACTACTATACAGGTATTGACACATTTTGGAGAGCGTACATTCAGGCCTGCATTTGAATTTTTTTCAGACTTCAAATATAATTGTTCAAAAAATATGTTCAGCGATGGATATATTTTTGCAATTATTATTTTAATAATAATAAATTAATAAAAAGCTTACTAAGTTTTAATCAGCACATTTTTAGAAGCATAATTTGAAAAGTTGGTTTCAAGATGATAGGTTTTAGGGCAGTTTTGCAAAACATATTTTTTTAAGAAAAGGAGGAACTTTCAATTAGTTATTTATGATACAAGAGTTAAAATTATACACATTATTTTTACATAACTGTTAATGTCCATAAGTATATTATTAATTATAAATTAGATTTATTTTAACAAAAATAGAAAACGAATTTTTCAGTAGGAAGGGCACGGAGGAAACGATACGTATATCCTATGATAATGTTATATCGCAGCGTGATAATTGCTGGTTTTTAAATATTCTTTGCGGAGTAGAATTGGAAATGTTACACTATTCTTTGTATATTATACTGAGCTGATGCTTAAAAATTTAATTTTCTCGCGCTGAAAGAAGTCATTAGTATGCACTTGGGCATACGCAATGACGAGATCAGCTGTTAGTGATGTTTTACAGCTTAACATTCGTTCCACCAACATAGTTACGTATGCAAATAGACCCTATAATTTAGTTAATATTTACAGTGTAAATCACAAATTATTATAATACAGATGTTTTGGAAATTGCTGTGGGGAATGCAATCTCTATAAAAATTTAGTAACTATAGAATTCGTATTCTTAATATATTAACAAAGGAACCGAAACTCGAAGCTCCTTAATATTAAGTTTATATTCTAATTATTATTAAGATAGACTCCACAGTGTGAATGTTCAAGCAGATAGGAATATGTTGTGCATATCGGAGGAAGTATGGCATTTATTTTCAGATTTTATTATTATGATGATTATGAAACATTTCTAGAGAGAGACAGAGCTATTGTATTGTGTTTAAGGGCTGCATTGTATGTTTCAGGAAAGGATTGCCAGCGGTTGACCTGAAGCAAGCAGGTATTGAAAAGAGGCAGAAATATGGGAAGAATGGTTACTTTTCATCTGTGTGAATATTTTAGAGCTAACATTGCTGGCATACTGTAAAAGCATCATTTTCACTTTCAGGGTACATTGTTTACCTAATGGAGCAAAGAACAAAAGACATAGGAAATACAGATTTCTGAGAATGTATTAAAGATGACAGATATGAAATAGTACAGGGCGCAATAAAGGTTTTCGCCGAAAAATTCTTAGGAATTAAAGATAGCAAATGGATGGCCGGAAACGCGTTTTATCTATGAGAAGGTTTATCGATCAAAAAGTAACTAGGGAAGGAAACAGTCATTATTTTAGAAGACCAATTTATAAGGCATATGCCGAAATTTATAACACAGGCTTTTTCTGAGAAAAGAACAGATCATGAAAATTGTAGGAGTGTAGGTAAAGAAATACAAAGAACCAATGGACGTTGTTTAAAACATCACGGATCAGAGCCAGCCCGTACAACAATAAATATTATGTGATATCTAATAAGGGACCCTGGAATTCAATGTGGTTTCAGAATAATATAGAATTAAAATTCGCGTAGGAGGGGCTTAGGAATTTAAAAAAAAATAAAAATTAGGTCGTTCAAGAGGAAGTAAGAATTAGAAGTCAGTCAGTAAGAGGTTGGGGAGATACAAGTCCGTCAGTAAGAGGACTCGAGAAAAAAATTAGCTAGTTATTTAGTGGAGAACTCACAAGTTAGAGTTACAGAGTTACGAGAAAAGTTAGTTACAAGAATAAGTCATAAGTAAGAAGGAAGAGTTGCTTCGTTAATGGTATAGTAGGCGGATAAAAAATTGTCTAATAGTTAGGAGTTAGAAAAAGTGATAGCTTGAACTAAGGTCTCCGTGGACAGTCCGACCTATAATGAGAAAATATTACATAACGAATAAATAGTGAAATACAGAAAATGTTCTTCTCTGTAGCTAGTGTTCGAAACCTTCTTGTCCCGCTAGCCTTAACGGGTCAGAAAGCATCCAGTGAATACGGCCCTGAGAATTTATTATCGATAGTAACAACACAATCCTCCTCCCAAAAGCCGAGGCTTCAAGAAATTGAAGAACCTCGAGAGCTCCAAGAACAGCCACCGTACACACCAAACATAGCACCCGACATACGCATTACTGGTCCAACAATCATCATCACATTCCAAATTGTACCAAGTTTTATAAACAATTTGTAGCACATGCAGTTTCTAGTTTGAGGGTCTTGTATTTAAGAATTGCTTTTGGTATAAGCTGTTTATAAAAAGACTATTAAAAATGGATTTGAAAATCTACACATGGACTATTCAATAGCCTCTCTCAAATACTGCGGCATAAAAACAGAATTAAAAGAGATGTGGCTCAGCGTAATTGCAGGAACTTCCACTACGATTTTTTCCTTTATATACACATATTTTAAAGTATATTGCCCGGGGTAGTTGTATGTTTTTCGAAACAAATAACCATTTTAATAATATACTAGTATTTTTAAGATCGGTAGCACTGCAAGGGATGATACTGGCAACCTAAACATGATATGCAGCAAAGCTGTTTAGCCGAGACGCGCACTCTGCAGCAAGCAAAGGAATTCAGTTTTCTGTGTAATTTAGTTGTCTTAAGCTGCAGATTAAACAACAGGCAGGCTTAATTTATTACATCTATGAATATGAAAACTTTAAAGTTTAATTACAAACACAATACATCACCTTCTCTGTTTGGCTACACTTCAGGTTATGTTTTTGGTTGCTGTTGTTGTGTTTAAGGTTAACTCCTACCGTCTTAGTGGGATTTATTATTCTGTAAATCACTTTATGTTTTAGATTTGTAAAATGCTAAAGTCTAACCGCTACTGCGATGAAAGATAATACTCGTATAAGGTGGTATGAAAGTACGTGTCCTGTCACACATTTTGTTCATTCTGCTGTTTAAATGAAACTCTTCAAACAACCATTTCGCAATTATTTAATATTTAAGGTTTGTGGTCATTAATAACATAAACGAAATATCAATGCAAATGTTAATGAAGTTCATCTTCATCATTATCACCAACTTACAAGGTTTAGGCCTAAAGAAATGAGCCATTTGACTTTTTTTATACTTACACTTAACGCCTACAGATGTCAAAAGGTTAGGTGGACAGCCCATCAAATTTCATGTAGTGTGATGTTAAGGTATTACTTAGACGTGAAATGACCGGTAGTTTTGTCTAAGAGACCTGCTTTTATTCATGTATAGCGTTATTTAACATGCCAAAAACACTGCTATTCTATAGTCTCACGTTTATAAAATATGTAAACTAAACAATGTGTAAACTGTTTTACATTATTCCACATTATTATATTATTTTATATTACTGTTGCTATTTTGTAACACAGTGTAAAAATATAGCCCTAATATTCCATAAGGTGGAGAATAAATAAATGTCTTGGCTGCACATACACATAAACAAGAAATTGATAAAGAAAATTACAGAATTGCACAATGAATGAATGAATAGTGTTTAACGCCCGTTTTTACTACTGAGGCACCACAGGCGATGGACACTGATGATACATGAGATGAAATGATATATTCGGAAAGGATTTTTAAGGAAGAAACCGTTCCAGGCCTAAGTTAAGGGTACTTCCCCAGCATTTTCCATTTATGAGGACTGAGGAAAAACTGGAAAAAACCTCAGTCAACCTCGGCCACCGTGGCGGTATAGTAGCAACGCTTGCATAACGTAAAGTGAGTCACATCTGTTTACAGAACATCATACGATAATTTTGGCTTCATTTGTTCATTATTGATTTATTTGTCACGTAGCAACGCTATCATAATGTATGCGAGCTACATCTGTTTACAGAGCTCATATTATACATTACTGTTTTTTTTCGGTCAAACTTTAACATATTATTAAACAGATTCTACTGTGAAAGTGTGCATACATTTTTTGGCATCCTCGCTATACAACGTGTTCCGCTTAGAAATAACAAGAAATAATTGTTTAGCGTTTAAAAACGAAGGTATATGTTTTAATTTTATTTTACAAGATAGAGAAATGTAACAATTTATACAACAAAAGTGTGAAGGCATGTGTCTGCATGCGCTCTCAGTGCGAGGACAAGCCTGTGCTACTATTAAGCAGAACAACAAACACGCCACAGCAAAAAGTTCAGTGGGTGCTGTGGTAGGCGTAACACAAATATGTTACGTATGTGCAAAGCCATATTGACACGGATAGGATGAATGCAGTCTAGATCTTCGCAAGGTAACTGAAGGAGCACATACCACTTATACTTACCCGTAGCGAAATTCAGTAGCGACTAGGGCTGCAGTCCCGAGCGATAGCGTAGAAATCCGAAGTAGTGAACTTCCACAGATACAGTTGGATAATAAGGCTATTAAGTACAATGGCATAATAGCTCAGACGGCTAGAGCGTCATGCTATTGGCTGTAAAGTTAGGGATTTCAAATCCTCACATATTGGCGCTTTTTTTCCTACATGAATTAAAGAAGGTCTGTCACCATTACAATGATTTACTTCCTAAACTTAATACCGCGCACACGATGCACTATAAATTGATATTTACAATATTTTCTGCTGGAATGAAAAGAAATTCGCCCCCATTACAGTGATTTACCCACTCTTATCAATTTATATATATGAAAAAAGGCAAGTGTAGGCAGTCAGGTCGTAGCGAGTCGCAGTAAAACATTGGGTTATTAGGTTTCTAGGATTTGTCGGAGGTTAGTGTCAAAGTTAGTGTGTGTGTGTGTGTACACATTAATTAATTGCGAATTCCGATAAGACAATGCGTTGTAAAAAGTGAAAAACTCGGTTTTGTAATAAGGAACAACAGATTGCGACCAGAAATTTTACGGAGCAACAGAATACATTAAACAAAAAATTAATACATGCAACATTTACAGTGTTACAAGCGGCCACGCAAACAAGAGAAAAATACCTATTCGGAACAAAGGAGTTTTCCTCTCTCCGCTGCAGCTCTAATCACTCCAGAATTTAGTTACGGTAAGGGTAAGTCACATATCGAGTTGCATCGACTATTCTTTTAAGCTTGGAGAGGTCTTACATCAAGCTATTTAAAAAGATATGTTCTAAACCACGAAAATGAAGAAAATAAAAGCATTTAAAGCTACTTCTTTTGAAAAACCCTGTAATTCAGTGCAACAATTTAAACGTACATTAATAGACACGAGGATAGCTCCATGTGATAAAATTGAAATTGTTTTTACCATTGTCCTTGACTTTTTTTCTTATTTGAGATTAAAGTTTTTTTTTAATTAAAATATTATCAAGTAGAGATTAATGCGGTTTTAAGCCCTTTTATTAATGCAGCTTTATAAATATGTTAAAATAAAACGTTTTCGTATCCTGGTTCATTTATAATTTTACGTCATATGTATTGAAATTTTTTAGAAAATATTCGCAAGATATTCCACAATTTTGAACATTTGATGATTTTGAAAGCAGTTTAGGAAGGAAAGTTTAACTCCCAGGAAATATTTCGTTAGCTAGAGGGTTAAAACCCTTTAATACATTCATTTTTTTTTGTTTTTATTTATTTTTATTTTTATTTATTTTTTTTTTTCGGTAGTTGACAAATTTTCCAACATATTTATGCAATACACCGAATTTTAATCCAGTACAACCTACGCCTTTTACAACTTAATATTCTAGTTATTATCAAATCCTGGCAAATCTTCACAGGAAAACGCTACATACTTTTCAGTCAGGTCATTTACTACCGTTGACAAAATGTTTACACCACCAACACAGCGATCCAGTTACACCGATGTTACTTTTTAATTTCGTGCGCTCCTGTGTAGTTGTAGAGGGAATGGTGGGTGGTGAGCGCTGCAAAAGTGTTTGTTTGCTTCATGCAAGCGCCTTACTTTTGCCCTGAAATATCTCAAAACAACTACTGCATTATTTACAACAGTTCTCGCTTTTCTGTCTTTGTTTACGATAGTATGCACTGAATAAAGCCCCACTGTTTCATAAATGTTCAGAACGTGAATGCTAAATTTGTAATGGTAAGTTATATTACATTTAATGAATGTACAAACCTCTGTTTTTCAGCTTAGAATCATTATTTTGTTACTGTACTTAGGCTAATTGAATTGTCCCGTGGACATTTAGTGACAGAAGCCCCTTTGAAAAAACTCTCAAGTTGTATTTGGCAGAAATGAGTTAATTGCCTGCAATCAGCTATAAGGATATGTAAAATCATGAATTGAATTGGAATGTTAGATTAGAAATTTTGGGTGCTTCAGTCGTACTCAGTTTATTTGTACTTATGCCCCAATGGGTACCCACAGGAGGAAGGAATGAACAGCTAGAAACACCTGGCGGTCAGGATCCACAGAGACATGGACAGTGTCTTAAAACATTTTTTTCCAGATTAGTGCACCCTTCAGAAGTGCTACTTTCACACCGGACACCAAGGCAACAAAATTTCAAAGCGCAAGCTACCGCAATATCGCACACAGCATTAGTAAAGATAAATGAAGTGAAATAGGAGAGTGTAAAATTCGAGGAAAGGAAATGCCCATTCCAACATTTGCCTAAGTAATCAGGATTGCTGGCCGAAAGAAATTTGAACATGGGGCATTCCGAATACGAGCCCCAAGCGATACCGTTTGAGCTTCCTGCGCTGGTCTGCTTTAAATAAAGGCTCAATTCTTATTTTGCTTTAAGGATAATCCTTTGCCTAGTATTCGAACGGAAAATTAAGTTGGCTTAATATTTTTTTTAACTGTTAATCTACTTTTTTTATACCACACATTGTAAGGACGAATGTGTTAGCATCTTGTATCTTGTATCTTGTATCTTATCGAACAAAAGTATTTAAAAGCGGTTATTAATTTGGAAGATACATTTCAAATTACTATAAGCTTATTTGGACGATGTTTACACAAAGTAAATAAAAATAACATGGAAAACATATATAAATTTAAATCATATACTTTTCACATTCATGCTGCAAAGTGAAGTGTATAATAGAGAAAATATATTTCATACCTAAAGTAGAACACATCCGTCTTTCACGCCGATAGACCTATCATGCGGGATACACTCTCACATCCCAGTTGTTCCGCCCGGCCCCATACAAACAACCTTATGAGGATGCTACTAGAAAGACCCGTACGCGTCAAATGTAATTTAATGAAATTATTTCTATATGAATTTTGGATTTGTTATATTTTGTTTATGGACACTGTTTTACATCTCAGATCATCAGCGTCCCATTCAATTCAGGGCGTGAAAAGGCCGGTTTTTGCTCAGAGGCCTCTTCTTTCAGATTTGAGGTTCTTTTTCGTGCCGTAAATTTACGACACGAGACTCATGTCTTTATGTCCCTTCCAAAGGAACATAGCATACTTAGGATTTTTACGCCCGAAAACATTCATCGACCCTAGCCAGAATTGAACTCTTGATCTTAGGTCTACGAGGCAAGTATGGTTACCACTACACTACCAGAATCGACTGACTTATGAATGAAACACGAAAATCTTATTTACACATTTTTATCAGAGTGCAAAAAGCCAATCTTTTAAGATTTTCCTGTTTTCTATGTATAATTTAATTAAATTATAATTAAAATGATTACGCAACTGTTGTGATTTTATATTAAACTCCACTAGTCTTTTCTTATGTTTATACTCTTAGAATTATTGATATGATAAATTAATCACATTAAAGCAAAAACTAATGAACTTAAAGAAAAGCAGCGCTCACATAACCACATACATCTCTTAAGTCTCTGTATAATTCCGTTTATCGAATTACTTGATTACCGACGGTGGCGGGAAACTGCAAAATCCGATAAGTCATCACTTAGGGCCAGCCAGGTTCAACGAGTTGGGGCGAGCAGGGAGCGTTTATTGAACTATTGCGTTAGCCTCGAGTCTCACGCCACCCAATGAATGCCAGTGAGCCAGAACTAATTTGTTTTCTAGGAGTTGTTTAAAATGGTGTCCGTCTGCACTCACACACAAATTTGCATTTCTAGCAGCAGTTGTGCTTCCATTATTCTTCCAATTTCTATTCGATAAAGTTCGTCTACAGCATGGGGGTTGTTCCTATTTACTTTATTTTTTCTGTTTTAGTGATAACATTTCAATTCAGTACACTACCATAACATTTACTTCTCTGCCATTCCTTAATTAATAATACTGGCGCACTGTTGCCTACATTAACATAAAGACTTTGGGTCATGCTGATCTCTTAACCGCAAATTAGTTAAAATAAGCAAAGACAGCAAATTGTTACAACCGACCAAAATATTATTTCCACTTTCAAGTTGTATTCTATATAATGAATATTTCGAAATAATAAAAAATTTAATACGTACTAAACTCCATCATTAAGCGCAATATTATTTATTATTCTTGTCTCTTCGTCTAAACTTAATATTGTTCTCCGCTCTATTACATGCATTATGGATGTAAACCACATTGTTTGTGTTGCTCTCAATAATTTTACATCAGCGATTTAAAAAAAATGGATAGGTCGTGCGGAACTGGTTACTTGTCCCACCTGCTGAGAGTTCGCAGTTGAAGGCCGTTGTGTATTCACGTCGAAATGACTACACCATAATAATTCGGTATAGAGGATATGACAACTAATAGTGAGGCGTTTACATGTTTGTGATCAAGGTAAGTAATTTAAAATAAGTCTAAGTTGAAAAGTAAATGAAAAATAAACCATACATTTTTATATGAAGGTTTCAATTTGTTCATAGATCCTCTGTCCAACTTCCATATTTCCAGCATTTAGTAACATTCTCTATCTTTAAATTTTTGCGCACAAAAAAGCATTATTTATTAATTTATAAATTTAAAAAAGTAAGACATTCTCAACTTATGGCCTGCACGATCCAGTTGTGACGAAAGTCTAGGATGATTTCAACTATTGCAACATTCTGTATATTACAGACATAATTGCAATTGCACAAGCCCACTTGGCAAAAGAAACCTTGACAAACAGTTTTGATATCAATAACGATATATTATGAGCTATCTAGAGCAGCAAGAGCTGGCTAATTACTTTATGGAGCTCTGAATTATTGACAAGTTTGTAGAAGATGGTGTCAGATTAATGACAGCAAACTTGTCACTGCGGTATGGCGCTGCACATCAAGTTAATGTTCTGAAAACAAAATCGCCTCGCCGTCGCTTCCACCAACGCGTATCCGCCTACAGGTTATTTTAAGTGTGGGGGGAACCTTACAGGATGACTAAAAAATGTGCACTCACAACAAACCGAAATTACTATCGTCTCTTCAGAACATTCCAAGAAAAGCTTAATGGTGTTCACCCTGAGATATGTAAAATGGCCTTTTATGTCATTTTCTTTCTATATTAATTGAATTATATATCCCAGTTTACCTGTTCTTCTTTCAGACAGTACTCAAGATTTTTTATATTCTTCATTTCTTGAAGTATATTATATAAAATAAGGAAGTTTTTTGTCCTGTCTCAACGTTTTAATACTCTTTAAAAATGTGGTTCTTAAAAGCATTTCTGTTTTCTCTAAATAATCATTTATAAATTGCTTCAGATATGAAATTATAAATTATCTATAATAAGTTTCCTGTTACTTCTATCCCGACGCACATATGAATGTATCACTCCGCGGTGCATTACTCCGATTGTTTAAGTAGCACTATTAGTCCTACAAATAGCTGATGCAACGTTATTAACGCTGATTAGTATTTACAAATTTCATTAATAAAACCTTTGCATGATAATCTTACGGCCACTTTTCAACGAATTTCCTTGGCAGTGTTTTAAAATACAAAAGTCGTTTATTTTTCGCCAGTCCACTCAAGGACATTTTTTCCCGCTTTGCAACCTTTACCTACTCCAATCAGTTTCCCTCTCACAGTAGCGGTGTATTGTTGTGGCAGTAGTAGCGCCAGTAATAATTGTATTTCTGTTTAATGAATAGTGTATGTTTGTAATGCAAATAGCTTCCAATATAAGGGGAATTAGAGGATAGTTGAAAAGCATCATTTACATCGTGTACAATTTATTCAAATCGTTAGAAAACTGGCAAGAGAAAGTTGGTGTCTTTTTAGAGATGCACAGATAATAACTGCAGAAGCGTGCCAGGTATCCCCTAAAACTGTTCGTATAAATGAAGAAGTGGAAAAAAGGACTGGCGATGCAGAAGCCCCACAGTCTTCTTTTTCTTCTCCAAGGAATATATAACGCGGGAAAACTCAGTCATTGATTTGGACGATTTCAAGAGGGATGTTATCCGAAGTTCGGTGCAAGAGTTTTATGATCGTGACGAATATCCCACCCTTAAAAAGCTTAAGAGGGTGCTAAAGAGGAAAATAGATTATATAGATCACGAATATCATTTTCACGCACTGATTTTCTGGCGGTCAGCAATTATTTATTTATTTTTTTTTTCCAATAAGCCTGGCTTATTAAAATGAACAAAATCTATGGAAACAAGATGCCAGCGACGTATGTGGCTGAGTCTTGGTTTGTTTTCATTTTAATTCTAATCTAAATCATACCTTCTCTCTCGTGGAACTATGTTTATTATTTGGAGTGCATTAAATAAGGATGAATTATGAATTATTTTTACTTTTTATTATTTTGGCAGGTATAAGTAAGAGAGCTCAATTCCAAAAAATAAATAAATAAAAATAAAATAAAAATGAATAAAACTATTTACATTTCCAAAATTAAACCCTAAGAATAAAACCCTGCTAAAAAGACATTCCACAACAAACAAAATCAACTTTACTAACTTTTCCTTAACTCTTTTTATTTATATTACTTCACAATAGTATTTTCCTACATAAAATAATTTAATCATATAAATTACAAAACTAAAAAAATTAATGATAGTAGTAAAAATCTCTTCCAAGCCAAATTTCTATAAAATCCATAACGAAAGACCAAATTTGTAGTAAAATTATTAAATCACAAATCCAAAATCTAGGTATGTATTAATTAAATAATCTAAATATAATTAAGTTTTTATTGCATTATATATGGAATTAAATATCACTTATCTGTTATACTATGAAGTTTATTATTAATAATAATTCATAAGGAATTAATTTGGGAAGGGAAGATTCATAATGATATTGATTGAAGTAAAAACATCACCGTTTTTTATAAAATAATAACACATAATTACATAACACAAACAAATTTAACATAGCATAACTACTAACATAATCAAATTGGAATTACATACACGAAGATTATTAAGAAACCTTCAAACGTTGGATAGAGAAGCTAAAAACATGGACGTGTCCATATAAACTAGGGTCTATTTCATTTACTGTTCGAGTTACGCTAATTTTTATATTTCATAAATGCTTTACTTGCCTTCGGAAGTGGTGTTCAAAGGGCCGTCTTAATTTTAATTACTAGTTTATACTCTCTTAAACGTTTCAGTATTTGTTGAACACGAATTTTGATCAAAATAATTTGCTTTTGACAAAATTTTGGAAGCACGCATACGATTGAATTACATTGAAAGCAACATTGACATCTTCGTGCTTAGCAATACCAAATCGTTCAGCTTTGGTTCCTAAATCTCATGCAACATGATTGGTTTTTTTTTTTCCTTGTTTCGCACTCTAATTATTTTCGATATTTTTGATCTGTCATGTCAGACATTTCAGCTACTGTAGTTTTCTTTGATGAAGCACTGTCTGTTTGTTCACGAATGTTTAGTCTAGAAATGCATGATTGTTTCTTCTTGTTAACCCCATGTATCTTACTGCAAAGCAGGTTTTATGTTACTGCATAATGAACTAACATCTATTGTGAACAAACGAAAACAATCGTTGGCCTTAAATGCCTCATTATTATTAATAATTTGCATAATTTAAATGACTTTGTCAGTAAAATCTACATAGCTGATTGCTGACATGCGACGTTGGAAAAAATTACACCAACAAACGGCATAGCTTATTGACTCGTAAATTAGCATCCAAAAATAATTAATTAGAAACTGGTTTGCGTTTAACTTCATTTCTTGCATAAGTAAGTTAAACAAATTTAAAATCCCCATAAAAATATACCAGGTTGGGTTTGATTGATTTATAACTAAGGAAAACTAATCAATGGAAATGCATGTAAACCGATAAACGGAGACTTATTTTTGGTCTGCTTTCGCAATGAAAGCAAAACGAGCTGTCAGACTACATCATGTATATGTCTTAACTCAGGTTAAGAAATAGGCATAACTCAAATCTTAGTACTATTACTGACTATTGGTGCACATAAAAAGGCAAATGGGGTCTACAATATTCCATTATTAACAAATTTTAAACCTTCCATCCCTCCAAGAATAACTTATGAAGCTGTTTTGTCAGGCAGCCCCGCTGGGCGCCAATTTTGAAGCGATTTTGTCAGTGGGCGACAGGTTGGTCGCCAAATTATAAAGCGATTTAGTAACTGATTGCCATACTTTGAAGCGGCGTATCGTTAATTTCTATTGATCGCTTTGGTATTGTTGCCCATGCTTCATGACAACAATATCTCAGAGCTTTGTTCCGATATTTTGTAACTAGTGCTCAACAGGACGAAAAGAGGATACCAACTGTGGTAATAATCACGCGATGAGTAAATCTAAATAAGTTTGGTATTTTACTATTTGCAAGATATTTCGCGTCCTCTGATGATCTGGTACGGTAGAACTTAACTACGTCCAGTATTAATTTAGCTACCACGACTTCCAAGGAGACGAACTGAGAACTGCGTCCGAAGTAGAACTTATTGTAATGCCCGCTTCGATTGTAGAACTTACCCTGCTACGTGAACTTACCTGAATTTCTGATGATATGAACTGAGAACTGAGGTATCGGAACTGGTTCTCTCTTAATTGAACTTCTGCACTGATTCTCTACTTCTGATCTGAGTATCTCAACTGCTGAACTGATGTTCCGGTGGAGCAAATGCCTCCTGATATATTCGATTGAAATTAATTAAACGATGGTTTCACCAAGCTAATGGGGGTCACACAAGCACGTGCAAGTCAAACGACTTGCTTTAAAATTTCAAAATATATGTCTACTATAGCTGGTTCAAATTCACCTGCAAACGCGTCACCTACTACTGTTTGAAAGTTTAAAACATTTATTGGTTTAAAGTTAACTGTACAACTGGCGAGTTCATTCTTCTCACTTGTGTGAAAGCCAGGACTTTATTAACCCTTGCCAGCGGAGCGTTTTTAAAAAGGACATACACTTGTCCCCTTTGTGTAGCAGTTTATGCCTCCTTGACTCTGCCCCGTTTCTCGGCTGGGCTACCGTAGACAGTTACACCTGAGAACTTTCTCTTTCGACGACGTACAATTAAAATATTAAAGTTATACTTCATGATACACATATATACATAGTATCTATATTACAAATTAAAATATACAAAATATGATTAGGCTTACAACATTATACATAAAGTTTATATTTCAGGAGGGATGGGCAGCAGAAACAGTTTCTCTTATTATTATTATTATTATTATTATTATTATTATTATTATTATTATTATTACAATAGCTGTTTTATTTTTTATTTTAATTATACATATAAGATAACATCAGCATATTGCACGTATAAAATATACATATTAGATATTAATTATATTTACAATCTTAAATTTGTATTATTGGCATAAAAGAAAATTTTAACAAAAAGGTGAACTTATAAAACTTTACAAATTTCCAAACCCTCAATTTTTTCATTGCGAGAGTCACTGTTATTTCCGTGTGCTATTATCTCTAACCAACACATAAGGATTAGGCCTAAGGCATGATTTTCATTTGAATAATAAAAGTCAGAAACATTAACATATTGTCTGAAATACAATACTTAGGCAGAAAAATGTCAGTAATTTGTGCAAGATATTTGCAAACAACAGAAATTACACTGGTAATATATGGTTAATATCTGGCATAATAAGTGAAATTAATTTTCGAAGAATGCTAAGCAACTTCCCCAAGTTTAACAACTACAAATACTAACATTTTCACGGTATTTGAGCAATCGTAGGTTCGATTTCGGGTTGAACAATCTATTTGGATTTTTTTCCAATGGTTTGTAATAATCACAAAGTCAAATTAGTGTTTGGATATATTCATACCACAAACTCCCAAAGAATATTTTGTAATAAAATTCAATAAAAATGCGGAAGTTAACACGGGATAACTAATGAACAACTTAGGCCATCTGTCCGACAAAAAGCAAACTGAACGCTTCAAGCTTTATGCGACAACCAATAGATGTCACATTTAAAATTTCTGTAGTGTGACAAAAAAAGTTAAAAAAAAATGTTCAGAACAATAAAAATTCAAAATGTTTGAATAAAAAATATAGTGAAAATTTTTGTATATTTATCGTTGGTAAGGAAAACTTGTATTTTGCAAAACCATTCACAAAAACATTTTTTTTATGTTCTGGAGAAAATATGAAAGTAAGTTCATTTTTTCAGTTCACTCGCTGATATAATTCTACGGTTCTTGTTTAGAGTACTTAATTTCGTTATTTATTTAAATTATTAGAGGAAAATCAATTCAATGAATGCCATGCTAAAACCGCAGTAACCACGTATAGGAATAGAAGATACAATAGAGATAGCGTGCTCTGTCTCGAAACTGGGTTTATACCGATGATTCCGAAATACTTTTACAAACTTTGGTAGGGAGTTCCTCACACCAAAATAAGAAAAGAAGTCCATATAAACATATGTCCAGAAATCCTTAGTATTTGATTTATTAATGAAAGTTTACTTTAATGCGTTTCAAGGTACAATTTAACATCTTCGTAAGCAAAAATATAACTAATTTTGTTAAGTAATCGAATGATGTTATAGATACAAGATTGCTGATGCACTCTTTGTATCCTAGATGGCAATGTGTGGTCAAGGAGACTTGTATATATTTGGGTTCATTCGTGGTTAATCTGTTCTCACGATTCATTTGTGTTGCATATTGTGTTGTGTTTAACCATGGCAGAATATCTATTTCGTGTCCTTGCAAATAAGAAGAACCATGTAGTTTGTGCATGATGGTGCTCCAGCACCTTATAGCCACATTGCTATAACATTGCTGATATCTATCGTGACAGATGGATTGGTTGGGAAGAACCAGTTTTATGGCCTGCATGTTCCCTCGATCTTAATCCTTTTGATTTTTATCTGTGGGGCCACCTAAAACAATTTGTTTATGGAGCAGACATTCCTAACAAATAACTAGAAACTGTATACGCCACCCTGGTACCTGGTTTCCGAAACCAGGGCGTGTATATCAGTTTTTCCATTTATTATTATAAACTGTACAATTCAATAATCTAGAAACATAAAGACTGAAAATAATTAAATTAAAGCAAAATATAAATTATTAAACTACTTCCCAATTTAATCTTCCAAAATCTACTAAATTAACAATATTACTGGGAGGCAGTAAGAATTATAACCGGTAGCCAGCTATTCTATCCTATGAATTTATTCCATTACTATACAAATATACTTGGCAGAATTTCTCTTAAATTAAACACTTAATTGTTTCAAATCTCCTTAACTTATTGCAGTTATAATAATCACCTTCTCTTTAACAACTTTATTCACTTAAAGTTCATTTATCATTATTAATCTTTCCAACTCATTTTATTTATTTGTCCCAACACGTTCCTAATGCAGACACTTCATCAGCGTGCCATGGAAGCCATAGTATACCTTTATTTATTTATTTATTTATTTTTACAGCCGCTCTTTAGCAGATCATTAGCATCCCATTCAATTCAGGGCGTAAATGCCGACGAATTTTGCTAATATGCCTGTTCTTTCAGGTTTGAAATTCTTTTACATGCCGAAAATCTACGACATGGGACCCACGGCTTTACTTCCCTTCCGAAGGAAGCCATACTTAAATTTTTTACGCTCTAAAAAAATCCATAGACCCTGGCCGGGATTGTAACCGCGATGTTGGGTTACAAGGCAAGTATGAATACCATTTCACCACCAGGACCGATTCCATACAATATTGTATGCGAAGGGGGGTGCATAGTCCATGATCCTAGAGAGGTTTGAACATTTATTTTGAGTTGAGCTTGACGTGTTTATTGGGTTTTGTTTCTTGTTTTGGTAAAATATCATTAATAGCGCAAAAACGAACGATATCAGGACATATGTTTATATGCAATTTTTTTCTTGTTTTACTAAACTTTCACCAATAACTCAAAAACTAAGAATTTCCGGACATATGTGTACATTGCCTTTTTTCTTGTGTTGGTGTGAAGAACCCGCCTCCAAAGTTTGTAAAACTATTTCTGAAACACACTGTATGTACACGTGTGTGTGTGTGTGTGTGTGTGTGTGTGTGTGTGTGTGTGTGTGCGCGCGCGCGCGCGCGCGCATGCATGTCATATATAAACTTTTTTTTTTTGCTTTTTTTGTACTTTGTTGCCTATTTCGTACAACTCTGCTTATCATCATCACCATGATTATAATTATTATTATCATTTTCTTTGTCATTATTATTTTAGCAAATTTTCCCCTATTGTGGTTTATTGCTTCAATGGTGGTAATAAGTAGTGATTGTTTGTTCCAACGGAACTGTTGTAAAGAAATTTTTACTATGGATTTTATTTTATGAAGCAAATACTTTATAGGCAACAAGGTGTTTATTCCTCCTAGGAGAACCTTCATAAAACTGTAAAGTTGGTACAGGAAGTAGGTCACTATGGTAGTGTCGTTTTCATTTTAAGTGAGCGATGTTTATTTGTGAGCTGTTTTATTGACTTCAGTTATAGCGCATCTAGTTCCGGTTACAAAGACTTCAATGACAACACGAGGAAAATCTTTTAGATGCCACTCACCCGTTATGAAAACCAGGGTACTATTATACATGATTCGACATCGTAACTTTTTACCGAGATGCCGTATTACAACTTTATCATCTTGAAATTTCCGGCGGTATCCTTTAATAGACTCAACAAGGAGTAAACTCTCCTTTCACTGTCTATACAGTGTTAACACAAAATATCGAGGAGAAAAGAAGACACTTTTCTCGCCCGTGATTCGACGTAAGCACACTACTCTATTCGCCATATCCCCACATTTAAGAAATAACATCACTCTTGTTCATTAAGCTTCATTAATGCTCTGTCAGCAAAACCATGCATGTAGTTTTGCATGCTTATCCGCAAGATCTTACTGTTTAACTTCAGATAAGTGTGAATATTATATACCTATGAAAAACGTTATTGGGGAAGGGTTTATATTTCCAGCATATGCTCTAAGAGTGTACTCTGTTATGTAATACAAAAATATTATTTTTAAGATGCTATGAAAAAAAAGACAAAATTTATATTAATTCTACTATTTCACCAATGTGACGTCATCTTAAAATCTACCAATGAAATGAAACAAAATTTTGACTACATCACAGCCGGATCAAAAGAGTGAAATTAGCGAAAAACATTATCAAATCCATTTTTATCACGCGACGTGTATTTGTCTTGTGGCCAGTGTAGCCAACTCTATACCTCGACTATATAATTCCTGAGCACACATCATGGATCACTTTTGCTATAGGAAGTGGAGAGCTATTGATAGCAACAAAAGCATGGATAATCGACAATTACAACGCAAAATGTAGAGTTCTTCAAAGTGTTTTGGTGATGCGTCAAATGTGCAAATTGATCTTATCATTAGGAATTCCAAACTACAGGATACAAAGAAAAATAGAGACTCTATAGGTTGTCTCTTTTTTTTTTTTTTTTTTTTCCCTCAGTTGTTATTAGAAAATGGAACGGTAGCGATTGTAATAGTCGACTTTCGTACATTTCAGTCTGAGAGTTTATGAATAGAATAAATATTCAAAGTATAAACTTTTATACAAGTGCTAATATTCTGTACCCAAATTTCCAATATATATCGCTCTTATTTATACTCTATTCATGAAATAGTCCTAAACCCGTATTTTGCTTTTCTCTATTGGCAATACTGATAACTGGCATTTTTCTGTCACAAGATTCCTTGAAAAGGTTAAGTATAAATATACGCTAAGTTTAGAGGAATTATATTTAAATTCTTATTTTATTCGTCAAATAGTTCTAATAAATATCACGCGAGGGTCTGAGCTCATTTGTTCGTGAATTTTTCTGGAAAGTTCAGACCCTCTTGTGATATTACTTGTGACAAATCCCGTTTTCTTGTTTATCTTACAAAAATTGCTTAATCTCGTCCCATTGGGCGACGAGTGTCTCGTTACGTCTTGTCTCTAAACAGTAACACACGCTAAGAGATACCTGCGAATTCTCTAGCGTTGCACTGTCGCATCAAAGATTGAGCAGAAACTATGAATATTCCCTGTTTCTCATATGACTAAGAATAATTGATTCCGAGAGCAATTTAATTAATAATTAAAGAAAAAATTAACGAACTGTTTTCTCTCATTTCTACACCAAATCTCTGTTGACACTTAAAATATACTGAAAAAGATTACAAAGACGTGACAATATCGTTTACCTAACTCTGCTACATCGCAACGTGTATTTTTCAGCTTAATATGAATAAGCAGAGGAAGACTGTAATCTTAATTTCAGCAAAAATTCCATCATGATTATCTTGAGCTAAATGCATACCTATATACTTAATATGTGCTTATCTTGTATGAATGAATTCAATATAATAAATGCAAAGCAAAATACATTACATAAATAGAGAAAAATAACAGAAACCTCCCAGTTATATTGTGTATTTAAGAAGAGGTTTATATTTTTCAGTAAAACAAAGACCTGTAATTTAAAAACAATCACAACATAATAAGCAAATAAACGCAATCAAGAATATACAGTCGAAAGTTCAAACAATTTTCATTGTCTTTGGAATTTGATTTAAGTGTTATTGTAGTAAAAATGTGTAATGCAAACGTTTTCTGAAGGTTATTACAGACCGCTCTTACATACAAATATAATTCTCAAACACATATTAGATTAATATTTCACATTTGATATATTCACACTCTGCTTTTGTTAAATATGAAACATATGTAACGTTATAAATACAGTTTATATGCTGATTAGTTTGTCCTTTTATTTTGAAATAATTGGGGGAAAATTAGAGTGCTTTTAAATTTCACTTTTTATCTCTGCTCCTAAAGATCCAATTTCCATCATTTTCAGAATAAATTTTCCTTATATTATTTAAATGGCATATACCGAATTATTTATGAAGAAAGAAATATTCGTGCCACTAGAGCGATTTTCTATATTTTGGGTTTCAGATAACACCACTCCTAATAATTTATTTCTCTGATTTTCAATAATTATTTTTTTATTTTATTTAAATGGTATGTACCGAGTTTCGTTGCGAAAAAACAAATATTGGTGCCGCTAAAATAATTTTTAAATTATAGGTTTCAGGTAAACCCCCATTCCTAATAATTTGATTTCACTGATTTTTAGAAATTTATTATTCCTATTTTATTTTAATGGCATTTACTGAGTTTCCTTAAAAAAAAAAGAATTTGAGGCCTCTAGAGCGATTTTTAAATTTCGCTTTAACCCCCTCTCAGTTTTCAGATATACCCCATTCCTAATGGCCTGATTGCCCTGATTTTCAGAAACTATTGTTGTTAATTTATTTTAATGAAATATACCGCTTTTCGTTGAGGAAAAAAAAGTGCTGCCTCTAGAACGTTTTTGTTTATTTTATTTTATTATTATTTTAAATTTCGCTTTAGGTTAACCTCTACCCCCGATGGTCCAATAAATTTAGCCAGTTAACGAACTCGACGAATTGTTTTTAAACTGATGGTGGTATTATGCCAAGCTTCGTTGAGAAAAAACAAAAATTGCGACCGCTAGAGCGTTAACACACACACACGCGCGCGCATATATATATATATGTGTGTATGTGTGTGTGTGTGTGTTAACGCTCTAGCGGTCGCATATATTTCTCTCCTTGTGTTGTCCAGCATCTCTTTTGTGACAAGAGTTTATGCGACGTTTTAGACGACATATGAAATGTGGCCTCATTAGAAAACATCACATGCGATAAAAATGTTTCGTTGTCAACAGTGTGATTGCAAATGCTTCTCGCTTTGGTCGGTCAGCTGACTCGATTTTCTGCGCAATTGGTATCTTGCATGTATACAAGCGCAGTCGAACTTTGTGAATAGTTGACAGTTTCACCCCAAGTTCGCTCGCTGTTTGTCTTATTGACTTGTGTGGATTCCTTTCGAATGATCTCCCCACATTTTTTACAACTTCTTCCTGGATTCTGGATTTACCACCACCATTCAAAACACTCCCGGTTGCCAAAAAACTAATAACAATGCTTCTTTATAGTCTTCAGTGTCCTTATGGTAAATACGACGAAAGTTTCTTTGCATTTGAATATGGATTTTGTTTCTGCATACTATCGCCCAACCTGTGCACGCTCGTTTGGAATCTCCATTTTAGAAACAATCTATTGTTGCAGTGCCACTACGGCTATTGCGCACACTACCACATTGTCACATAAACTTTTTGAGTTTCTGCATCTGCAGAAACGTAAAACTTACAATTTTAAAAATGGTGTAGTCTGTTTCGAAAGGATTGGCATAAGAGAAAAATGGAAAGATAGTAATTTAAAAGAGGAAGAAGGTACTTGGAAAGAAATTAAGCTAAAAATTGAAGATAAGTGCAATAAATATTTGGTGGCTTTAACATCAAAGCTCCTTAAATTTATGTTGATACATGAAAAATATGTGCAATCTTGCAATAAACATGATGCATGGATTAGATCAGGAGTTGTCGAGATGAAAGGAATAGGAGAAAGGATCAATATACACAGTACGTCCATTGTGTGGAGAGAAGGATAATATCGGACATAGTTCGTTAGAGTGTAAGGATATTAGATTATTGACAGAGAAATTCCTTTTGGAGATATGAAGTAATCTTCCAGCAGAAGTAGTTGGGAATAAGATAATGAAAATTTAACTGAGAAAAAAAATTATAGAAAGTTAGGGAAAGTGAGGAACAAATTGTAGAGCGGGATCATAAACAGGTTATAGAAATGAAATATGAGCAAAATTATTAGAGAAGACGCTTTTAATTATGTTGATGATTCCAATATTCTGATAACCGCTTTGTTGTGAATACTGGATAAAAATAAATTCAGTAATTAACTCAGATAAAACATTAATTTAAATATTTGCAATTAATAAAGACATTATAGGCTGAAAATGGTCTCTTCTGTTCTACAGATGGCACCGCTATCTGCATTTGGAAGTGGGGTAGGTATCATCAGGAGACACTTTTAGTATATAAGGTTATTCTTAAGTCAGATTCCAGTTTCAATTGTCATTACATAGGCAAATATTTAGATTCTGAAAAAAAAAATGAACACACTAATTTCTTCGTAAAGAAATATGATTTTATTACATCAAGAATAATGAAGAATATTGTAAAATAATCAAGAGAAGGTTATAAACACCACCGTGTTGTACAATAAGAAATTATCATTCATTATTATAAGTTAATCCCAAGAAATGTTTGCGATGACATTCGATATTGATTATTTCAGTTCTTCACGAGTAGTAGATTAATTACTGCCTCATTCTTTGAGACAGCTCCGTAACTAGCAGTCAATCGGATTTATGTCTGGTGACTTAGGAGGTCAACAGTTCTGAAAATACCTACTAATTACACGATCACCGAATGTGTTTGTGTAATAATGTTTTACAATATTGTGTATGTGAAGTGGAGCGCCATCTTGCATAAAAAGAATATTTTTGATATCAAGATACGGTAATGTTGATATTACAAAGGTTTTGCAACGTTTGAGACTATCGCTGCCCGTTTTTCGTTTGTCTATTTTTCAATAAGGTCCCATTATAAATTGTGAGATAAAACCACACCAGATTTGACATTATGTAATCCTTGAGGAACAATTGTATCCAATTATTTTCCCCCATATCCTGCAATTCCATTTTTTTTTTCGAAACGTGTCTCGTCTGTCCATTATTCTGAGTTTCTGTTAACATTTGCAAAGTTAAAGTAACGGAATTTGATTGGCTTATTTTTGGAGACAAAATGCATTTGTTTTTAAGTAGCTGTCTTCTCGGAACTCTCCACATTGTTGAGAACTCATCTGCAAATGCTTTGCAGCTTTATTAGCACTACCTCCCCCCATCCGAGCAGAATTTTCAACTTCTTGTAAAACTAAAGTTGTACTCACTTCGTTTTCAATTAATTTCGGCCTCTCTGATCATCTGATTAAGTGTGGAATTCTCAGGATGAAGTCTGTCTCTATACAGTAATGCATACCTCCATTGTTAGCCAATTCCAAAGGAGTAGCTATTGCGGCTGTACCCATTAAATGATTTTTGAAAAAAAAATTCAAATCTTCATCGATCCTACCTACAAGATACCGAAAATAAGAATGGATATATATATTTCCACAAAAACTGTTTAAAATATTAGGAGTCTTGTTGTGGACACCTTTCTTATCTTACCTTGTAAGAATTCGGAACAAAAGTATAGCGCGTTTAATAATTACTGTCTATAATTGTTAATAAAAGTTATAAAGTATTCATGTGTAAAACACGTTTCTCTGACACTATTTAAACTGCTTTTGTGTTTTTGTTATGAATATTAAAGCAACCGGAATAATGTATAAACTTAATAATTAACACAATTAGTATAATAATTAATTAAAAGATTAATAAAATTATATGTAGTATATTTTAATTATTTAAGCACTACATAATTAGCTTATGGATCAAGTGTGTTAACACTTTCTTTGTACAATAAAATAAGCCATCACTACATAGGAAAGGTTTCAGAAAATGTACAATGTGGAGGAAATGTGTTACATTATATAAAACAATTTGTGAATTTAGAACGATAATGGTTAAATGTGGCATGTTTTCTATGAGGAATTTGAACATAAAACAAACAAAAAATGTGTGATAGTTTTTTCAGAGCTAACATAAAAATCTTATTTTAGAAATTAACTCAAAGGAAAAATACCTTTAATGTTATAAGAGCATGGCCTTCTTAAGCTTCAGGAATTTTTTAGCTAGATATAATTTTTAGCTATCTGTATATATTTCTTACAAGGAAAAGTTTTTCTTACACCACTATTTTAGTTAAATGACAAGTTAAGCAGAATTTTTGGTTGTTTTTCTAGCAATGTTGACTAAACCTTTTGCATGATTGACAATTGTGAAGTCTTCTGATGCATTTGTCTCCAGTTTACCGATTGGCGGTTAGTGCTATTCTGATATATCTTCACATAATTTCGGTTTTTTGTAACTCCCTTGCCCAGGAAATCTTCTTGACATCTACTTCAATAATGTCAATAGATTAAATGCCACACATTTGTATATACCACACATATACAAATCCTAAATTAAGCTAAGTGTCATTTTCAGCAGCAAGTTCAAACACAAAAATACATATTGGAATGCTGTAATAACGTTGCATTGAAAAATTTAAATAAATCAGTAATAAAACTCGTTGATGTTTATTTTCTATATTTATGCATCAAAACAAAACTATAGTTTTAAGCCTATATGCCTTAGTCAGTCAAATATCGCTGTTTTTTTTTTTTTTTTTTTTTTTTTTTTTTGTGAAGTTGCATGCGGTCTGAAATGGTCATGTACTAAATACACAGATGCTATACAACTTTAATTTGCGCTAGGCAGTTATGCAACAGCAATAAACGGATGAACAAAAAGGGAAGGTATATTGATGTTATATAATTGTACCAACTCTCCCCTCGAAATTTACGACTGCAAGGTTAATCAAGATGAATTTGCACAACACTAGCGCTGTAAAGCCTGGCCGAACGATTCATAAACTTCCTTGCTGTTCACGAAAACAGCAATAAAGTTTCCTGTAATTGATCTTGTCATCCCAACGCATTCACCAGTGAAATGTGTGCATAGTCATCCAGTTTTTCCATCATACTGGAAAGGCCAGGCCAAATTTTCCACGATTAAGCCTGTTTTGCTATTCTGTAGATCGTGCAACGAACTAACCTAGGCTGTTTGATAACTGCTAAATCCAGAATCTCGGCTGTTTACAGTTTAACTTATATAGAAGCTCACATACAAGAACTGTTTATATAATTAAACAAATTGCGGATATGCTAAACAGCTTTCTTAAGATAAAACAAAATACCCAACTTGTTGACTTAGTTAGATACTCCCAATCATGTGCAATCCTTAGCTTATACAGTAAGAACAGTTTGAAAGTCCCGAAACATGTGCAGCCAGTTAGAGGCTAGACTCCGCTAACCAACCGCATGCATCCGGTATTCTAAGTTGCAGTCATTTAAAACGCTCCCACTTAAGTTCTGATTTATGTTTATTTCTGGGGAATTCTTGTCTCTGAATTTGAGGAGTAGTACCTGACACTCCCAACCCGCATAGAAATACGTCAATTGCTCTTGAAATGACGACCACCTAATGAGTTTCCGAAACTATATGAATTCACTCCAAATGTCTAAAAATTATTGTGTTCCATCCGTAAGAACAACTTTTTTCTTATGTTTAGCAGAGAAGTTTCTGTTCCTCTCTTATATAGTTCATAAGAATAAAACATAAATATAAGCTTAAAAGAATCACTAAGGTAAATCAAACCTAACGTTTCGATTGTCAGTTAACAACAGCCTTCGACATAAGAGAATACATTGCTACTTCTTCTTGCGCCTGACTGTACTATACTAAATGGCTTGTGTTCAAACAACCTTGCGAAATAACAGCCATAGCTACTGCAGATTCAGACTCTAGATTATCAACAAAATATTACTACGTCTTTATAAAGGAATAATTTATTTAAAGCTAGAAAGTAAAATATGTAGTTAAGATTCTCCCACGATATTTTCTTTTCACACATTTGTTAGAGTCTTATGAAATTTACCACTATTCTGTATTTTAACATTCTCACATAATTAATTATTAGTATCTTTTAATACTAAAATTCTCTATTTACTAACTGACCTCAGCCCTTAATTAAGTTAAAATTATTGTTATTAAAAATGTAAAATTAATAAGTTTTACTGAAGATCTTAGGCAGTTTTTTTTTTGTTTTGTTTTGTTTTGTTTTGTTTTGTTTTTTTTTTTTTTTTTTTGGTCAGCATTGATCTTTAAACCATTTGTCAAATATCAACTAATTTACTTCTGCTTATCTCTCTTTTTACTTTCTTTTACATTGTTTTTCCCTTCCTAAATGTAATTTTGCCAGCCTCTTATATTGCTATTCGAGGTTTAAAATTATAACTGCTTGTAAGTTGATGACCAACAAATGAACGACTTCATTTTCTACACGAGGTTTAAAACTATTATTTAACATATAATTTAACTTGATATTTGCAATTACGTTATTACATATTTAAATTTTATGTTTCTCTACTAATTTCACTTCAACATTCAAAACTAAGAGGTTATGAATATAACTTATTCATCAATACATAGATTGATTCAAATACTTTGGATTGCAGATGTTCTTGTAGGATGAAGCGGTATTTATTTTGCCCCCACAGTTGGGTGCCAATTTGGAACGGGTATTTATTGTTTGTGTCCCCACAGTTGGTCGACAATTTGGAACTGTATTTATTGGGGGATCCACTGTTGGTCGATTAATTTGGAACAGGTTACTATAGTCGTTCCAATGTAGGGGGATTTGATGGATGTGTTCTCAGGGTAAATTTGAACTGTTTTTAACGACTTGAAAGTCGTTAGGGGGGGAAGGAGATTGTTCGCTGTATTAATAAGTCCGGCACTGTTTGACATTTAATTTATTTAATAACTTAGCAGGTTACTTCCTGACGGCTCGTAGCTGACCTCACTACTCACTTAGACTGGCTTCCTGGGTGAATATCTGGAGGTCTGAATGTCCCTCTGAATCTATGAATGTGTGAGTGTAAATCTGTGAATGTATCTCTACTGAATGTCTAAATGTGAATCTATGAATGTCTGACTTCTACGAGTGTGAAATGCGCCTCTGAATGCGTCTCTACCGAATGCGTGAATTTGAACGTGAGTGTGTGTATTTGTCTCCTGAGCGCCTATCTTCTGCGAGTGTCCCTCTGAATGCGTCTCTACCGAATGCGTGAATTCCCCCTCTGACTTCTGTACTCTAGTTTTTCTACTACATCGCCATGCCTTTCGCTAAATTAAATTCCCTCGTATTTTATCTATTTTCGTGTTGTACTTTCATTATTGGTTATCCTAAAATTATTTATTTATATCTAAGTTCTCCTGATTCGTTAACTTTTATCCGAAGACCATTGGCTAGAATTATTCTTTCCCCCCCTGATCTAAGGTCTTCCCACGAACTTGAATTTTCCCAGAACAAGCTGTCATAAATTTCGGCCCTTTCCTTACATTCTGATTTCTATTGAAAATCTTTTGCCTTGCTTAGTTTGTAGATTCCTAAATGTTCCCGGAGATAACGCACGTGTTTTCGGCTTTCCTGTAATAAAACATTTTCGTCTCCGTTCTGACATTTTCATTTTCTCTTAAAATATTTTTAAATCTGACTTTGTTAAATACTGTCCCGTTACGGCCACATGTTTCTCTTATTGTCAACTCCTAAGTATTTCCTGGGTAAAAGGTTCGTGACCTAACAAAGATAGTTTACCCTTTCTTCAGCCTTGTCTAAGGAGCGGTCTGCGGACGAGTGTCAGGTATACAAAACCGTCTTTTCTCACATATTTTACACAAAATGTATACAAAAATTCTATTGTATGTTACAAGTACAAATTATTTCTATTCCTGTTATACCTATCTCAAAATGATTTTCTTATATATATACATAACAATTATCCTTATCAAATCTAATGCCTTTACAAATATAACTTTGCAGGCTTTATTTATTAAATTAATAAAGGCAGCATTATTTCCTGCTTCAAGGATCAAAAGTTTCTTCCTTATGTTGAATGATTTAACAGACCTTTTGTGAAAAAGATACTGTTCGTAAAAATTCGTGTTGAAATTTTCGTAAAGTTTTCCTGTTTTACAGCTCTTTTTATAGCTTCAAGAACAGAATAAATGTTTTTACCGTGCTAACTAGTTGAAAAACTCTTTTTAATATGTGTCAAACTTCTCTTCAAGTCAGAATCGTTTAGCAAGTCGAGATACTGGGAAAAAAAAATCTTTTTCTGTCAAAACATTAAATCCACGTTTTCATTACATCTAAATGCTCGGCCTATGAATATAGGATTAAATTCAAGTAGCCCAACGCATAAATAATACGCTGTAGAAACGTGGAAATATCAGACACACTTTTATGAAGGTGTTTTATAAATACTTGCTTAACGTTTGAAGGTGTATGTTAGCCTGAAGAAAATTTTCTCAAAAGTCTATGAAGGGCTTGACCAAACATGAGTGAATTATTTAAGGTAAGTAAATTAAATAGTAAACGGGGTCTACAGATTCTCATCCTGGCCATTATTTCCATAGCACAATTCCACCTTTTCAAACAACGCACACAAAATAGAATACAAAACAACCTATTATTAATTAAAGAAACGTTTATATGTTTAGCAATTTTGCTAGTACTCCCAAACTTTCACTGTCTCGTCTTCTCCCTTCTTATTCTCCATAAACATTTTCTTTTAACTTCGAGCTGAAATTCACCCAATTTCCTAATTTGGTCGTCATGTACAAAAATGTCCTGTATACTATTACTTTTCTATTCTAAGCTATTTTTCTATAATTATCTTATTTTTCCATTCATTAGCTTCTGGACACTCAAACAGTTCCTTTACAAATGGATATATACTCTGTTCCAAATTATTTCTGAATCCTCTCTGTTTCCTCTTTCCCCCCCCCTCTTTTCAATATTATCTTTCTCTTCAAGTTTTATTTTCAATTTCTTACAGACAATAAACGAATATCCTCCTATATTACACCTTGCATAATCTGCCTATCCACATCTTCACACTTTAATCTGACTAACTTCCAAAGTCCTCATCATTCTCTGTCCATCCAACATTTTTAGTTTAAAAATTACTAACAGAATGAACAGAGCAAACAGTGAAAAATACAACAATGCAATTTTGGTTCAACTATTTTCAAATACGACTTTATATTACAGCATGTATTGTCAAGGGTAGGTTACCTTCCAAGCCCTAGTTAACTTGCTTATGAAGCAGCTGCAGAAACTCAATGCATAACCTCTTAATTAGCTCTATATATTCAAGAAGCTTGACATTCAAATGTCACAGAGTATCTGCAACTATATTCCCTGGGAAGGACAAGCGTAGCCATTTCTCTGTCCCATAATGCAACAGTAATGATAATTTCCTCTTGACATGCCAGCTGATGTCTCTACGAGTAGAGACAGACAGTATCCCGCTGCTGTTTCTTAGTCCCTCAGGAGATACGGTCAACACCAGAGCTCTTGTTCGGGAAGAAAGAGAAGATAGAACTTACGGTGTTCATGATAGAAATGTTATAAATGCTGTGGTACTGCTCCTTTGTGAAGAAATTTATCCATAAGTAAGAGATGTTATGTTAATACAACACTTCAGCATTGCCAACTTTGGATTAATACGGAACGGTATCATTAATAATGTATTTAAGCGGATAACATTACATATTTTATAACTTATTACGTATATTTTTTTAAAATTTTACATTTCGCATGGCAGTTTCGAAATGAGACCATTAAATAACGTAACTTTATTTCCAAGATTTATTTGCTTACAAGTTGCGAGCCTGGAACCATGTCAGGCTTGAAGAAAATAAAAAAAAAAAAACGTCATCCCAACATTGTGAAAGCCAAGTTCACAAAATAGTTTCATTCAGTGCTGAAAATAAAACTTTTAAACAGGAATTTAGTATAATATATCGAGAAAACATAACAATAATAAACACATTTTAATTAGTAGTTTTTCCGCCGAAAAACATATTTAAAAATCACTAAAGCCGCTGCGATATGATAACATTATCTAGAGATTTAGGTAACGTTTCTTTCATGTGACGAACTCCGACAATAGTTTCACGATAGTAAAAATATTTTCGTTTGGGGGTTCTAATTGTGTTAAAACCTTCATATGCATTTGATTCAACCTAAATAGCAAAGAAAATTTTAGCAGAACATTCAGTCAGTTATACATCCTATGCCTCGTGATCCAGTGTACTTGTAAACTCCAACTATCGTTTAGTTTCTTCGGAAATGATACGACAAGAGACTCACATATATCGAGGCCTCAATTTTAAGCTTTCCCTCACTTACCGGATGTGGTTTCTTAAATCCTTATCTCCCTGCTCTTCAAATCCGGCAAAGTGAGACACGGCTTTCAGATACATTAACGGCTAGGGCTTTATCGGGAATAGAACAACTGCTTTCTCACACCCCCACAATAAGTCCTTACGTTATATCTGAGAGTAAGGCATATCTGCGTCATGTCCCCTGCAATAAAAGCGAAAGCTGCCTGTCCTAATGGTAACGTGGAACTTGTTTACCTTCTTTTAGGCCCACATTTGTTTTTCAGTCATAGTGTACAATTCCATGCACGCGAGCGCATAATGCAAAAGACGCCGAGCAGATGCCTACAGTGTGAGGGAAGGGGGAAATTTTCAGCATTTCATGTATGGTTATCAGTAGAAGGTATTCTTAGAGTTAACAAATACTAATGTCATACATCTTAGAAATTCCAAATTTGGGACTCATGTTTATGTAACTTTTTTCTCTTCTCCATATGTAAGAAATTCAATCCTAAGCTTTCATCGTTTAGTTTTTAAACACTATGTAATCTATGGGTAAATGATATGTTCAAATGATTTTAGCTCATAAACTGTTTTGGGAAACAATTTTCAAAGCCATTAACAACACTTAACGGTACTACAACCCCTGTATAAAATGCCGCTGAATGGTTAATACTTGTATAGCTCTTCATAACTATATCGTTTTACATAACGTATGAATGATGCATGTATACTTTACACTCAAAGAAAGCAATCAAAGCACAAACTGTAAATTGTTACCTTCTTTTAAATTATCATTTAAATAGAAAATGTACATTATTATGGATACCTCTACAACATGATTTGTAAGCCAACTCAAATAAACAAACTCTGCCATTCCACTGATTTTTCTGGTGAAGTTAGAAGAGCCATAATCTTACAACTGACCGTTTGGGCAAGCTGTTTGTAATTTACGATTTTTTCTGTCTAACCAAGTTTCCATCGCCATTATTCACGGGCTGTGTAAGAGAATGTCTTTAGATACCCATGTAAATGACTTTAAACATTCTTATAACGACATTGTTCATTTTTAAATACATCGTACAAAGTTTTAATTGAAAACCCTTTATCTTCCGGAGGCATGCACCCTAAAGGCCTTTCATTAGTCCTGTATTAAGTCATTTCCATCAACAGAGTAAATGATAAAAAAGTATACCTTTTTAATTTTAACGAGATTCCGAAGACGATTAAAATATTTTTGATCAAACTCGACGACGAAGTTTTGTAGATTCTCTATTAATTAAAACGCAGCCATTTTAAGAGAAAAAGCTTGCTCGTTATTCTTTGCTAATAGAAGCGTTTCAAGATTGGTAAGGGTGTCTAGATTAAAGTTTTTTTCCCCCAGTCACTATGCACAGAGATGGGGTTTTAGCATAACCCACAATTTGCAAACACAAAGAAGGAAAGCATTTTAAAAAAATAAAGCAAAAGTGAAAAAGGAAATAACTTTCTAATGCATGCGTCATGAAGATTTCAGGAGCCTTTGTAATTTTTATACAGAATGTTCCTTTCAAAATTTGCCCCTTTGAATAACTACGTATCACTTTAAACATTGAGGGAAAAGATTAAACCCAGTGTTGATTATTGTTTTAGACTTCAACTCCATTTTTAAATTCAAATTGCACCTGTACTTTATGATATGATTCAAAAGAGGACTCAACAGTTGCCTGGTCACCTGAACTGTTATTGTTGTCTAAGTATGCACAAAATAAAATTACAAAAAACTGTTGAGCGTTTAATAAAGTGTTAAAATTGTGTATATCATACAAAAATGAACAGAAAGTGAGAGGATAAGTTGGGAATTCCAAGATATTAATATTAATAATTGTTATATTAGCTAAAATAAAATGTATATTCACTCTACAGCTGACTGACTGACTGACTGACTGACTGACTGACTGACTGACTGATTGGTTTATTCTGTCCAGATGTAAATAATAATAACGACAACCCAGGTTGCTGGGCAACGGTAGAAAACCAAATATAGGATAACTGTTGAACACCCTCTAAATGTCTCATAAGTTTGGGTGACACTGGAAAGTTCAAAGTGGGGATAACTGGGAGTGGTGGGTGATATTACTCTATTTGTTCAACATTTCCTGGAAATATCTGAGAAGTATGCTGGTGATAGCATCAAAAGAAGTCAAGTATACAACGCCCAAGAATGTTCTAATCTTGTTTTTCTGACATCCTCCTTGAACTAGTGATTAGCATTGCTGACTACTGACCTGAAGGTCCCGGGTGTCTAGAACTTTTCAAAGTTATGGAGGTCTGGAAAGGAGTCTACGCAGCCTCATGAGGACAGTTGGGGAGCTGCCTGATAGAGAGGTGCTATCCTTCGGTCTCGAAAGCTGCGTGATAGTAACCGGCGATAATATGCTCCCTGCAATACTGGCTTTTACCCATGATGTAGCAAGACGAGAGTAGATGACACAGCGGTCGCTGCGGTAGGCTTAAGCCTGGTAGCGCCAATAGGAGGAGGATGCTTGTCTGATATAAAGGACATTAAAACTGACACTAGCAGTTAACAGGTTTTATAAAACACTAAACAAAATAAGAAACAGTCCCTGTTTGGCAGTTTTTATTTAAAAAATTAAATAAAATGCATATTTACATTACTTTGAGTGCCTTGATCACTTGAACATTAATTTATTTTGAAAAGCATCTTCAATTAAGGAATGAACAAAATTTTAATGCACTGTGTTGTCGCAGAGTCTAAAAATGTATTAAGTTGTTCTTTAACTTTCTTCAGACTTAATGCGAAGGTATCCTTTTTTACATATATATTAAATCAATGAGACAAGGGCACAACTAATTAGTAATGTAACCTTAAAACAGTTTATTCACAAAAATACAAGGTACGAAAACGTGTGTACCAAGAATGTAAGGGTTAAAAAAATACGCATTTAAAGAAAACGAATAAATTGTCTCAGACACTTCGTTTTGTGATGCAGACATGGGACTCCAAAGCTTTAAAAAAAAAAAAAAAAAAAAAAAAAAAAGTTATGGATATTTAAGACGGCTGAAAACACAACAGCTTATCTTAAACAATTAATTTATTCTGTCAGACACTGAGTATTTCTTCAGTGCATAATATTAATGGAACGCCAACAGTAATTATTCATAAAACTTACCTAATGTAGTTCTCAAAATGCCTTACCTAAACATTGAGTGACATAGTGGGTCACTACGGTTTGGTTAAAGTGCAGCCTGCTTATAACTGCGCCTTCGCCAATGGCAATAATTTACATTTGACTGGCTATGAACACACGTCACATTGCAACGTAGCAATTATATTAATTCATACCAATGCCATACTGAAGGATCTGATAATATTCGTTCTCACCATTAAAAGACTAAGCATCAAGCTCAATTTCTATTCCTAAATTCTTTGTGCATATATGTTCTGTAAGATGTATATTCGCAATATTTTTTTTATGAAAAACAGATTCCATATGTTGGAGTAGAAATACCAGGTGAAATTCCTGTGACAGGGGATAGAATTAGATAAAATAAACTCTATGTACTAGGACAACAGATTGAAAATAATCATATTAGATTCTTTTAAAGTTACGTTTAATTACAAACACAGTGCTTTACGGTCATCGTGAACATGTCTAAATATACATGACACAAATTCAGATATTTATCACTATCCGGTTTAATATTTAAAGTATTTAAAGACATAGAATAAATAAAAATGGTTAATACTTGTACACTTTTCATACTTATCTATCACATTAACGCCAACCTTTTGTTTGAAAGCTACACTGCATAACTATGCTACTCTTAAAGCAAAAGCATACGGATTTTAATTTGCCTGATCACTGATTCAATTAGAGAGAGTATGTAAACTGTCAATATTAACATTACAGTCTGTAACTCGTCCAGTTTTATTAGCTTCTCTAACTTGACCAAATAAGAGTAATGCGTTTTTCCTCTTTCACATTTTCAAATCAATTTCATGAAAACTAAATGTTGCAAAAACCATCGAAAAAACTTAAGCTTTTACACTTTGACAGGAATACCACAATTGAAATTGCTTTCTTGAATTTTGTTTTCAGGAATTGAGAATTCTTCAGCACAAACACACGAAATGGTGCACCAAAAGAAGAATTAAACAATTTGTATATTTTTAAGTTGATAGACACTTAAGACTCTTCAGCAGAAGAAAAGAAGCACTCATTCTCGATATTAGCACACGATACCGAATTTAGATCTCTGAAACCTCTTTATTGCGAAGAATGAAGTCTACTGACGTTTGCCATAAGTGATGCGCCTAGGATATTGTTAATCTATGCCTCTCAGATCCAGCACATATCCACACATGATTCGAAAACATAAAAAATTAACATAAAGTTCTTTATAACAGTTAGCTCTGGTTAACATTCGTATAGCTTAAGTATTCTAATATTGGATCAACCCAGAGGATTATTTTGCGCGTAGGTGTGATCAATTGTTCATCTCTAGCCTGGAGCAAATGGATGCTTGGCAAACCCAAGTGATCCAGTTAGGGAGTATGAATAATGTTTCCGAAATTGACCCATCCACAGGTCTGATAAGGCACATTGTATACTGTTAATATACGCACGTTCTCAGTACATGCCAATGTTGTTATCCAGAATCGATTGCTGCTGGATGAGAAGATAACGCTGTACTGTGCTGATGACAGGTGCAACAAAACACAGCACACTGTTGCGAATATACCCGTTAACACAAACAGAGAACATAGTTGAGCAGTTTTTCATGCCTGTTCCGAGAGTAAAGCCACAGCATTAGCAAGAAGTTTATTACTTATGCTCGCCATTGGAAAATATACCGCGTCCGAAACTACATTCACTATCTGATTCAACCAAAGTGGATTGTTGTTCTTTTATCACAAATATGTGGGGAAAAAACATAATATTCCACCATTGTTAGTGAATTATCTTTAAAATGCAATGAAAAAGACAGTCTTTAGAAATTAAAACATTTTTTTTCCTAAACCCCTTGCTCTTTTACTCAGTCAATGTATTAAACAACGAATTTCTCCATGATAAAGTGAGAACAACGCCCGTACAAATTCTGTGATGTTAAACTTTGCCTTTTGCAAATGACGTACTGCATTCTCAAATGTTTAAATAAAATTCCACACACAGCAATTTCAATTTACTTGGCTTAATTTAATTATTGTACACATAATTAATTAGATACCAGGCCTGGTTAATAAGAAAGGTTTACTCATTGTACCTACCTTAAGACATACACCGTTTTGCTTACCAAAAACATACAGAGTTTTCATAGCTTTACTCAGTATCTAGGCCCATTGTATTTTATTAACAAATTGCAAACGCTTCTGTCAAAACAATCCATAAATTTGAAAATGTCTTCATGTGTTATTGACTCCCATTCTTGCAATACTCGAACTCAGTTTATTGTAATTTCTTGATTTGGCAGTTCATTCAGACTCTATTGCCATTTTTCTTTATTGTGTCAAATGTATGCTTCGCTATATAGTAATTAGTACTACCCGTGTTAGAAATCCTGTTATGGAAACTTTTTTTCACCCATAGAACTAATGTGTGATTTTTCCTTCGAGAGACCGCTCTACATGTAACGGCCGGTCGGTCGGTTCCAACTGATACCTCGGTAAATGGGAGACGGAAAGTCCGTAGCTTCTCGCGTAAGTTATTACTAACACTTAAAAAGTAGATTCATTTGCCATTATTGTGTAAGAAAATGCTGAAACTGCCTCCCTTCATTTTCCATGCATTTCTGGCATCGCCTTAAAAGATTAATCATTGCCCTCTGCAGTTTCTTCTGAAAGACATTTCTCCATGATGATGTTTTTCAACTGATCAAACGTGTGTTCATTTGCCTTGTACTCATTTTACTGTAAAACCCCCGAGAGATAAAAAAAATCGCTGGATATTAAATAGTACGGAGGGGGCCATATATTATTAGTGATGACCCCATCGTCGAATATTTCATAAATTGTATGCAAGGGGAATGGAACATATGTGTCGTTAGGGAGTCCTGTTGGAAAGCCGCAAACTTTCCCTCTCAGTTAATTCTCGCAAGAAGGTGGCAATATATTCTGCACATACCTATCACTATTAGTTTTACGGGAAAAAAAAAACACACACACTTATGTTCTCTCGCCGCTAATGACACACCACGCTCATATCTTTTGATAATGCAGGAGTTTCCCGTGAGGTAGGTTAGGTTTTTCTGATCGGTTGTTTTATGAATTAACCTGCCCACTTAGGGATTAGTCCGTAAAGATTAGTGACAATTTCTCCGTCATGCACATTAATCAAAACCCATTCAAAAAATGTACTCTTGGACGCAGGGTCAAACTGGTACGTGCAATACAGTAGTTTTATTTAGTTTTAAATTAGTAACTTTGTAGCCGTTGCAACCGAAGAAAAGGAAATTCGCGTTTGCTGAGAAAGACGTCGAAGTGATTTTATAGGAGAATATTCCAAAGCATTTTTAATAGTGTTTAATGTCCGTTTTAACTACTGAGGCATCACAGGCGGTGAACACTAGTGATACATGAAATGAAAGGATATCTTGGGAAAGTATTTTTTTAGGAAGGAATAGTTCCAGGCCTAAGTTCAAGGTACCTCACCGGCATTTGCCCTTTTTGAGGACTGAGGAAAACCTGGAAAAAAACTCAGCAGGGAGGACGATCCTGGCGTGATTCGAACCCCAGACTTCCCATTCACGAGTCCGACGTTAACGACCTCCCCCTCCCGTGACGGTATTCTAGACCATGTCCAAAGTTATCTGTGGTTTCTTCTGTGAGTATTATATGTGGTTGTGTGCGTATCAAAAATACTTTCACAAAATTTATTTACCAATCTATGAATCGAACTTCGAATTGGAAGCAGAATATCAAGGGATCTATCTTGAAATAATTTCCGTACATCACGAGCTGATTCTGTACGCACATACGAATCGTAAATAACTATTCTTTGGGGAACAGAACACCTGAATTGAGCCATACTCACGTAATTAATACACTTTATTATGCCACCTAATGAATACTTAACAACACAACACACAAGAACACGTCCGTACGTTCTTAAAGTTAAATTCGTAATGACGTTCTCTCCGAGCCCCGGCCGACTTTTAAGCGTAAGGGACGATACGAGAACTGCAAAGCCCGGTCTACTGCGCCAAACTGCACGTGGAGCGGTGGAGTGAGAGAAAAATCACCAGTTAGAAAACGTTTTACCACTTCCTATATGGCGATACATGCTCTGTTTACAGTCTTGGTTTACTTAACGCTGCACTCCCGAGCGGTGCAGTGAACTCATTGGAACTGGAAAATCTACTGCCCCTTCTTTGCACTCGAGGAGCTAATTAGGTTTCTTTTTTTTTTTCTGTGTATACTCCAATGGTTTCCATACAGTTCATGCACATTCAGTCCAATTACCTAAAAGTAATATCTCTACTCGGTACAGACGTTTACAAAATTGCATTTTATCTTCATTCCCTTGAAGGGTAAATCTAAAAATCTGGCGCTTTTTAGAAGAGTGTATACGTATAAAATAACAATATGTAATTAATTAATAGTTCAGTTTTATATATCCTATAAGAACATATAATGATTTTACCATGGAGAAGTTAAACTCAATGTAAAATATTTACAGCTAGCAGAAGCATGGACTGGGGAATTTCTAAGGAAAGCAAAGTTGGAGTAGTGGACTAAGATACATTATGATAGGGAATTTAGAAAACCATTCATGCAGGTTATTGTAAGAAGACAAGAGATACGATGAAATTCACCAGGGAGAGTCAAGTACAGGAAAAGTGATGTTTAAGTTTATCCAAGAAGAGGTAAAGAAAAACAGATACATGAAACAGCCTCAACTCCTGGGGGGATAACCGAAGAATTGTTTAACTGTAAGGGTAAAGGATATATACGAGGGTTAACAAGAATGTATAACTAGATGTGACAAGATGATATCTCCAAAGAACTTGCACGTTCATATTTATCAGAGGCATACATAAATAAAGCACAAAGGGCTTTGGGGATTAAAGCGATTCCCAGTGCTGTGACATTGTGAGCAATTTGTTGATGAAGATTAAGGAGAGTACAACCAAGAAAAATTTAGTAGAAATAAATATGTCATTGTGTAATGTCAAGAAATTTAAAAACGATTTATGATAAAAATAAAGAAGGGCAATCAAATATTTTAGGATCTAAATAAAATGTACTAATGCAACACAATATAATATTTTTTTTTCAAAATATTCATTGCTCAATAATTTTAAAATTCGGTTTTTTGCAACTTTGTAAATTCAACATAACTGTTATTTAGGTAATTTAAATGAAGCAGATAATTTTGAAACGAGTATGGTGAAACTAGTAAATATAACTTAAATTTGCATTATTAAAAAAACCCACATACTATATAGGTTTAAATTCAAAATATATAAATAATTATAGATTAACAAAAAACAAAATTGAAAATGATAATAACAGGTGATATAAATGTGAATTATAGAAGATGGTAGTGATAAAATTAATTTAACTTTTTTTATAAAATTTGGAATAGAAACACAGGCAATAAAAATTTATTAGAAATAAATATGTCATATGTAATGTCAAGTAATTTAAAAACTAAATACGATAAAAAGAAAAGAGAGTCATTAATATTTATTTCTTTTAAACAAAATACATTAATATAACACAATATAATATAACATTTGTAAAATACTCATTGGCCAATAATTTTTGCAAGAAAGAATTTCAAAATTAGGCTTTCTGCATCTTTGTAAATTCAATAAAATTGGTATTCTAAAACAAAATAAGAAAATTGGTATTCTAACACACTATTTAAATGAAAAAGAGATTTTGGAAATGAGTAAGGTCAAACTAGTAAATATAATTTAATTCTGAATTTTTAAAAATGCAAGTTTAAATTCAAAATACAGAAATAATTTTGGATTATCAAAAATTAAAACTGAAATGTATTGTAATAAGCGAGATAAATGTGAATTATATGAGGGGCTAATGATAAAACTATTTAAAAAACATTTTATAAACTGTTGGCATAGAAATATTTGTATGATTGCAGATTACTATTAAAACTGCTACTGATAAAATAATCTTAAACCCAAACTTATTTCATTTTTAAATGAAGTGTCGGCATACATTAACAATAATAATTCAGTTATTTACAAAAAGTTAGTGAATTAACGAGTAAATACCGACTTTCAGATGAATTTGGAGGAAATATTAAAATTTAAAAATGTTCATTTACAATTACATTATATTCATTGTAGCATTAATCTTTATAGGAATAAATTAAAGCAAAAAGACTAAAAAATAATGGAGTACGACTCAAATTTACAAATAACAAAACATAAAAATATATATATTAAAAAAATATAATATCCTAGAATCCATTACATAAGTGCGGAAATTTATGAACAAATAAACTAAAAAAGTTAAGAAAGTGCTCAACCACAATCAACTACTACCTTCAGTTAATAAAATATTCCAACCACTTAAACAGAGTCAAGGAATTCTTCGTCAGAAGAAATCCCGGATCACTTAATTGTAAAGGGGTCCTCTTAAAGAACTATCGAAACCGCATGTTAGACAACAGAGAGACTAGAACGGGAAACTCCAGCACATCAGCCCTTTCCGTAGATAAGTGACATGCTTACATTCTATGTAGACCTATATATATATTCATAAAAAACCACTCAGAGTGCAATATAAAAAAGTTCACATAAAATTTCACACTAAAAACCGTAAAATTGAACACTAAAACCACACGATATTTCGAGTGGCTCTTGGTCACGTGATGAGAATGAACTTAGTGACCAAGAGCCAAGCTCGAAATATCCGTGTGGTTTTAGTGTTCAATTTTACGGTTTTTAGTGTGAAATTTTATGTGAACTTTTTTATATTGCACTCTGAGTGGTTTTTTTTATGAATTTTATGCTTTTTAGAAGTTTTTATTACTCCATTAATAGTATATATATATATATATATATATATATATTCCTATATTCCTATATTCCTATATTCGTACATTGAATCTTAAGACGTCCAGACCTTCGTTACAACTGCTGTCAATTGCAATATAATATTTCAAATCATATGAAGGTTGTTCTGATTTTCCGTTCGATTTAACACAGAACCTGCTTCATGCAGTATAACATAAGGTAGATAATGTTGACATTGTTCAGTGTTTTAGTTTTTTTGCACTAGAGCATTCTTTGCCACCTATTAGTCAATAAAACCAAAGCCCATTATGTTCAACCTTTGACCAGCGCTAAGAGAGGTTACTGTGCCAATTAGTATGAAACCTCATACTTATTTTTACTTTTCTATTTATTTTTCTAATTTTTCTATAGACAGAAAGGCAAGTGTCACCTCCATTACTCTCTAGTTCATAAATGCATTCATTCATACTATCTAGTATGAGGGAATTTATGAATTATATTTCAACAAACAACATTATAAGTACATTTACATATTACTCAATTCAAAAATCACATATACTATCATTAATTTTAATTCTAAATAATTAAATTCAAAAATATCTAATTTGATTGCCCCAGACCCGGGTCTCCGGTTCATCAGCAGCTGCCTACTGGGATATCCAGGGAACCGGGTTCCAATCCAACCAAAGGACATCAATAAACTTTTTTTTTTGTTTATTTACGGACGCTCTTTAACATCATAGGTTATCAGCGTCCCCTTCAAATCAGGACATGAAACGCAGACAAATTTTGCTCGGAGATCTCTTCTTTCAGGCTTGAGGTTCGATTTTCACGCCCCAAAAATCCATTGATCCTGGACGGGATTGAACCCGCGATCTTAGGTTTAGAAGATTACCACTACACCACCAAAACTGACAGTAATAAAAGTAAATGAATCTCTCTACATACACAATTATTTTCATCAATTAACTATAAATTGTAAAAAAAATACTTATTACCATACTTCTAAGCTACATATTTGCCCCTATATTCTTCCTTCGGAAGGAAAGTAAAGCCGTGGGTAGATTTACGGTACGTAAAAGAACCTCAAGCCTGAAAAAAGAGACCTCTGAGAAAAATTGATTTGCCGTTTCACGTCCTGAATTGAATGGGGCCTTGATGGCCTGAGTTGTTAAAAAAGGTCAAAAAATAAACCAAATAAATAAAAAAGTACATATTTTCAACAAAAAAACATGTTAATAAACAACAAACAAATAAAATTTAGCACTATCAAATCTATAATTTAACCACCTGGTTATAAGTATGGAAAAGGACTTCTAAAAATTACCATTTTTTCAACAGTGCGCCCTCAAGCTCCTTATTTACATTTCTCACCCACTTTCCCTCAGAATTCCCCAATCTTGGAAATTTTCTCTACCCTCACATCTGTCAACATTTTAATTGCCACTATATCATGTTGTAGTTTGCCCCATTTTTCATTCCTGTTACTATCCCTCTATCTTTTTACCATTTTACATTCTATTAGACAATGGAAAGCACTATCCACTTTCCCTCATATAATATATTCTTCTTCAAAAAGTTTTCTTAATCCTTTTAGAAATATAGTCACTATACGCCTCCATTCAAGACCTATTCTTTTCAATTTGTCACAATTATCTATATACCTCACCCATCTCCAATTTCTTTTAACGGTTTTGTGAGTCTAAAAATGTTTTATCCCCAATACTAGCCCAAATCTCTTGCTTCCCCTTATCTTCTAACCTCTGCCACTATCTAGTAGAAAACTTAGGTATTACAACCGATAATTTTGACCAGCGATTGCTTTTTTTCAGGTATGGAGTTCTTTAACGTGCTGTATATACCCTAGGTTTAAAGATCCTCCCGGAGGATCCGCTGTCTGAATTTTTACGTCTGAAAAGAGCTATCGACCACATCGAACCCACGAAACTTAGGCGAACTTAGGCGAGTGCATTATCCGAAATAATTAAGGCAAACAACGTTTGCTAACTAATGTTCCTTTTTAATGGAATAAGAAATTAAATACATATATGTCATTTATAACATGAAACTTATTTGAAGAATAAGCAGCTGGCTACAACTTAAAATGTCTTGTTATGCAAAGACTCAGTTATTAAGCTGTACTTAGTATTTGAGGTTTTCCATCCAGTATACTTACTGTACAAATTCAATACGGGAAAGATGAAGTCCATTTCAGTGTTCACAGCCCAACATTCCGTTTAGTATTTGGGTACTAACGTGACGGCGAGTTCTTATTTTCTTTCTAATTGAGAACTTTGTTCAACTGCGTTGCTTTATGAAGATACTTTTTTTTTAAATATTTATTAGGTGTTAATGGTAATAAAAGTAATACAATCTCAGTAAAGGACAAAACAATTACAATAAAAATAACAGTAGACAAGTAGTCATTTATAACCTTACTTGGCTTGCAGACCCAAGATCGGGGTTCAATTAGGGTAAATGGGTTTTTTAAGCTTAAAAATCTTAAGTATGCCTTCTTTCGAAAGAGAAGTAAGCCTGTGGGTCCCGTGTCGTATTTATGGCATGTAAAAAAAAAAACTTCGAGCCTGAAAGAACCCTCGAGACCTCTAAGCAAAATTTATCGGCTCTTTCACGCCATGAATGAATGGGAAACTGGTGACTTGAGATGTTAAAGAGTTTCCGTAAATAAACTAAATATCTAAATAAAAATAGTCACAGACTAATAAACTCCCACATAAGCATAAAATAAAGCTTGCTCTGCTTGCGAGGAAATGCGTACATACCCAAGTACCCAATACACGAAATAAATGTAGTAATTTTAAACCAGACTTTGAATTCTAGAATGTTTTTGGTAAAGTTTTTTGTAAATTATTCCAATCCTGTATGGTACCATATAGAAATATCTACATCTGTTTTATTTTCTTACCTTTTGTGAATGATAATTTTTTGATAAATAGTTTGGCAGCTGAAGAATTATGTCCCCCCAGAGATGCTCGGCTCTCTACGTTTTAAAAAAAAATGTCTATAGCAGTGCTCGTTTTTTTTTGTCTGCTAGAGTATCTTTTAATGCATCTCATTTTAAGTGTCCGATTTCCAATACTATCTAATGCCATAGACGTTCTAGTCAGCAGAGATCCTAAACAAGAGGCACGACATTATGAATTTTCTACTTTGAAAATTACGTAACACAGTGACACCTTTCCTTGGAATGCAGTTTCACTTATTATAGATTACTGAAAGTGTATACTTATTATTATAGCCCGGAAGTTCGGGCATTTATTTTCTTAAAATAGGCAAAATACTAAAATAAGCAGTAATATAATTAATATAGGCGTTTATTAAAAGTGAAAACAGAAAGTAATAGCTTATTATTAATGAAAATATGTATTTGAGATACTTAATAATTTCTTTTTCGCATAATTAATGTACTTAAGCTTACTTTCCTTGGTTACTGGCAACATGATGTATTTTCAAAACATCGACTGTCATATTCAGCCACTTTCAGAGAGAATATTTTTCTTCACAGAAATGGAACATTCTAATTCCACTAAAGTGATTGCAGCATATTTAAAACAAACTATTTTGGAAATACACATACCCGTTACAAGTGAACATTCAGCTTTCAGGACATCGCGGATCAAGACAAAGTAGAGTAGTTTTGAACAGCCCCGGCGAATGAACAAAAGATTGGTTCATAATCAAGTTCATTTTCCATTTGTGCACATATAGAGAAATCAGGTTCGATCGCAGAAAGATAAAAGGTCATTCATCAGGAATCCCCTCACCCTATTTCCTGGTATTCGTATGCCCGAGGTAATCGTGCGTTCATTTCACTAATGAAGGTTCTGCTATTTAAAGAGTTTAAGTGAATTGATTAAGGAGAAAGTTTTTGATTGCTTGAAAAGAAATAAATGAATAACAAGATTCTCGGTGGGTATTTGTGTCAGGTGAATATGCCATTTAGTTTTTATAACTTTTTTCACTTAGTTATTTTCAAATTCTTTATTTGCTTTTTAAAATGCCTAGAAAATCACAGAAAAATTAGTAGTATTCCAAAACAGGTAAAAAGGGAATATTTAAACCTCAAATTAGACAACAGAGGCCAAAATGTGCAAAAAAGGGGGGGGGAAATAAAAAATTACCCTCCCGACCCCAAATGCACGGAAGCATGTTCATTTCTGTCTAACTCTTAAATATATCCACCCAGGTAGAAAAACTATTTTGGCTAACTTTCGGTCTCTGCTTAATAAATAAAAATTCAATACCTCCTTTTGATAATTTAATTTTCTGATATGCGAAAAATCTTGTAAACGTTTCATAAGTCTTAGATCTAATCTATCGCAAAATAAATAAATAAATAAATACAATGGATTTAAAAACATTGAAATTTCTTTTAAAAATACATTCCCAAATACTCCCCATCAGCAATAATGGACACAAATATATTTGAAAAGACGTAAAAAATGAGGGAACATATACATAGTGACTTCATTGTCATGGGGGATAAGAACCAAAGAAACAGAAGGAATATCACATGACACTGTGCACATACAAATGTTCTATCATTAATTTAACCGGAAAAACTAAATTAATGTATGTGCTATTAATATATGACCTACATAGGTATACCTTTAATTTTCAGACAAATCTTTGGTCCTCCTTTATACGTTCTAAAGGGGGAGGGGGGAAAACGTATTACTTTTTAATCCATGCTTAAACAAATCCACGAGCGACCGTGAAAACCTAGTTATAGCGAGAGGTAAACAAATCCAGGTTAAAGAATTGGAAGAAAACGCTTCATACTGAAGAAATCTTCACTGAAATATCCTTGGACGTCTGCCCGTATAGCTGTTGCTAATCCTGAGCCATCCTTTCCACTCAATGCACCACCATGTTTATCTCTCTTTCCTTCTGCATCCGGGATGATGGCGGCCATTTTTCCAAGTCACAGGTGCCCCACGGGCGTGGCTCATTGCCAACACAATTTCAGTGTCACTGTAAAAATATATTCTGGTTGCCAGAGAGGTAATTATGCGAACGAATGTTACGTTAATTCTTACATCACTGATAAGTTGGAGGGAAATTTTAGTACGCGATGATTTGTGACGGCATGAAGTAAAGGTCGATGCACTGCGGTATGTTTATAAATATCTTAATGCATCGCTTCTGGCGCCGTCTCCTGCATCTCTGTTTCCAGTTTGTGCTTTCTCTCCAGCTTTTGTCTGTCTGCCCATTACTTTTCAAGCTTAACTGTGCAGTAAAATTACATATTTCTGCTGAAGGAGCTTAGGCAAAGATTTTCAGGAGTAATAAACAGAACTCGACGAAAATAATTTAGTTCATTTGCGTCCTCAAGATTAAATGCGAAAAAAAACTGTTTAAGTTAAAGCAAGTTAAAAACAAATAGGAATTATCAATGTCCATTATAGATGCGAAATTTTCTATAAACGTTTTTCAACGACGATTGCTACATTACTATATGGAAATAAAGAGTGTAAAATATCACTGATTGGTGAACAAAGTTGTTTCTGGGATACCTGCTGCAATAGAATCGGTGTTCGGATAAATAAATGCAATGTCGTACTTCAAAAACAACACTACTTCTAATACAACGATTTCACGAATCAACTGATCAAATATTTGGAGTCAGGTGCGCGGATCTGTACGAGAGAACAGAAAATTTCAAGAGTTGTAGAAAGTATATGTCACACCTAAAATGCTATGTATAATTTAATATATCCTTTTCGTTATAATATTAATTCTTGCGTCGAAATAGTTTCTGTGCTTCTCATCTATGTTTTAACTCTCGCTTTTCTTTTTGCGTATTTTATTTGGGTTTAAATTTTTAATTCAGTACATGTTATGAGAAAGTAACACCAAATTTCGACAAAGAGGAATCTAAGCAACTGCATAAATTGGGCACCTAATGTAAATCTCTAGTAATTCCAACGCCCTTGTAAGACAGTCCATGCTTCAGTACCAAATAAAGATTCCTTTATCTCAGTATTTTGGTCTAATTTTCCTAATTTGGATAAAGATTCTTGGTTATTTTTGAAAACTTTGAACCCAAATCTTTATTATCCTATTTATCTTATTAACCTTTTTGTCCTCAACGGGCTCTAGGAAATATATTCAATCATCCGGGAATTCTTCGCGCATTTGGCATTGACTTTTGGCATAAACAATCTTACAGGGCTTTGGTACAACACTAGTGTAATTTAGAAATGGAAAAAGAATGCGAAAATGCAGAATATCGTTGGATTACTAAGAGGAAAAGAATAAAAGGAAAACCTACGGAACAAGAGGTAGGCAACTTAAGAAGGATTATGAATTGGCGAAGAGTATGCACGAAATACAAAATGAAAAATTAAATTTCTTGAGTCAAAAGAGAATATATTATGAAAAACTACTAAATATAAAAGCATTTATTAAATTTACTTCATAACGGTGTTCCACATTAAGAAAATTGAAATTTTATGTTAGTAACATTGAAATTAAGAACATTGCAACATAAATTATGTGTAACTTATGAAATTATATATGATCCTTTTCCTGGTGTATCTTTGAATATTTTAAACCTAAGATACAACATATTAAATAACCCTCCCTACACCAAATTTTTCCTGATACACAAAGCACAACTTCTTAAAAAAATAATCGATGACACGCATCAGTTCCCCATCGCTAATAGACCTAAATTCGTTTAGAATATTTGTTTTAAGTTCCCTCAGTGTGTGGGGATTTATTGAATATATTTAATTTTTCAATTTACCCCAAAGATAACAGGTTTTTTTTTAATCTGTGAGCATACGACGTCTTTGTTTTTTTGTTTGTTTGTTTGTTTTTTCCCTCTGATCACTCACGGAACCTGTTTTGCTAAACTGCTGCACTACCAGGAAATAAATGCCTGCCTTGTTGCGCCACATTACTTTCTGTGTGCCTTGAAGAGGAATATATGGTAACCCAGTAAATTTCTCGTCATTGCGAAACATTACTCCGCTATTTAATGAGACCCCATTGTCAGCTGTACAACACAAATGACGTATTGTGCCAAAATCCCGCTCGCAATTGACTAGAAGAGAAAATGCGCCGCGCGTGTCATGTGGTGAAATCTCAGTAATTGGAGGGGGCTATATCCGCTGGTCGGATCGATCTAAGGTGCGGGATTTCCAAACTGCTCGCACTGTATATGATTATTAATTATTACACAAAATATTTTAGGTATATTTTAAGACACGTTATTCCCCTTTGTAAGATCGCATTGTATAAGGGTACAGTTTTTTTCTGAGGAATGTTGTATTTGAATTCTGAAATCCTCAATATTTCAAGAAAAGAACCTGGGACAGATTAAAGATGCAATAGAGAGAGTAGGCCAAAGAAATGGAGTTTAGACATTTCTTTCTCTAAGCTTAATGTTAGCTTGTTTGTTGATTGATTTATTTATGGACGCTCTTTAATGTCTCAGGTCATCAGCGTCCCATTCAACTCAGGGCGTGAAACGGCCGACAAATTATGCTCAGAGGCCTTTCTTTCAGGCTTGAGGTTATTTATCGTGCCGTAAATGTACGACACGGGACCCACGGCTTTACTTTCCTTCCGAAGGAAGCCATAAATTAGGATTTTTACGCCCGAAAAAATCCATCGACCATGGCCGGGTTCGAACCCGCGATCTTGGGTTTAGGAGGCAAGTATGGTAACCACTACACCACCAGGACCGACTTAATGATAGTATACTCAATATTAGTTCAATGGTCAAAAAAAAAAAAAAAAAAAAAACTCGCCCACACTACATTCGCTAAAAGGATTTTTCCCATCGAACATGACTGTCCCCGCAGCTTGCTGTGACATAGTTCATTATCTTTCAATTTCAATCCTGGACCATTATCAGCAAAAAGCCGTTTGTGTCGGAGCATCAAATTCGTTTCAAAATGGCTGACTAAATTTCCCGGAGCGAATTACCAAATCATTAACTCTCTTGCAGTTGTTATAGCTAGTACTATTTTAACGATCCTATTGCGCAATTTGTTTTGCAGTTGATCGAATGTAATTGCCTTCATCGTTAAGTAAACATTAAACTCCATGGAATATTAGTTTTGTACAGTTCACTTCAAAAACGATCCAAGGATTGAAAGCTTTATAATTTAGTTAGAAAACTTAGTACAGATTAATATGATTATAACCGTCACCATTATTAACAATTTATTTTCATTTTTAAATCAAGCAAAACATCTTGTGTCTACCAGGCCTTAACCTTAAAAGCTGAATATTAATCTATTGTCTAATTTTGCTTAAGAACCCTACGAAGGATTGTTTACGGGAAAGGAAAGACAACTTTAATTATATCCACTGTATTTAAAAATAACAGTAAAATATTTATAAAGTTATACAATGTGTAAAATAATGCAGGTAGTAACAACGGAAACCTAAAAAATATAGTTCTAATAAACTTATTAACTAAACATAGAGGAAACTATAAGCATGAAATGGGGTAAAAGAAGTTTCGTTAAAATGTTCAACAAGTGTAGGTTATAGGTTCTTTAAAGCATTATAAAAATAATTAGCAGCCTTCTAAAAAAAACCTACCTTTTCCAAAAAACAAAACTGCGAAACGTAAGAGATGCTCTAAGGTCCTTCATTCATGGCTAAAGATTTCCTTGCAAACCGAAGAGTGATGTCTTTATGGAGCTTCCTGCGGCTGAATTAGGGAATGTATCGTTTTATCAGTAATTACTTTTACTGAAGGCTGATTGACATGAAAGAAAGTATTTGTGCTAAAAATGATAACTTTTTAATGGTAATTTTTGTTGTTTAAAAATGTTGTATTAAAATATGATGCTAAATAAAAGTTGTTCCATTATTATTGAAAGTTTACGAACTTAATTTTACACCTAAGATCCTACAATAACAAAGCCTATGATACTAAGAAAATTTACAACTTATATAACTTTAATATTCAATATTAGTTACATTTTATTTTCAAATATATAAAAGCTATTAACAAAAATGTACAACATACAGTTCTGCCAATATACAAAAAATGATATTAGTGTCAGCATTGCCCTTCCCAAACAAGTTAAATTTGTCATGCAATTTGCTGCACGGTACAGAGACTGAAGCAATTTCAACTGTTTATAGAAAATGTACTTTTTTCTGAAAAATGGCGCCACTTTGTAACAGAATGAAAAGTAGAATTTGTGCCATCATATACATAATGCAATTCATATATCACATGTAAACTAAATTAAAATGTATATTTATGTATACATACACATCATGAATTAATTTATACATTGATAGAAATAAATCAATAGTGAAATATAAAATATTATTCTATTGAAAAAGTTTCATTCTTCTTTTAAATACAGTAATGTTATAGGCTCTAATATTACACACAATAAGCACTAACTGCCAAAGCAAGCATATATTGTTTGGTGTGCATCTGCGCGCGCGCTTTTTTTTTTTTTTTTTTTTTTTTTTTTTAAACATTTTCAATAATTTCAGTAGCGTGAACTTACACATAGAATTTAGCCGATTAGAGCTCTAGTGAATTTAAAATAGCTGCAAATGATCTAATAGGCATAATAAAACGTTTTAGATCAAAATACCTAAAGATTTATAGTGATTTAATGTGCCAAATTCTTATTTTTTTTCTATGTGATCATTATTACCAAAATCTCAGTCTGGCGATCTTTCAATTATAAATTAAATAGTAGAAATATGAGCGTACACTAACTGAAGTTGTGCACGCATAATCAGTCGCATTGCTAGTGTCCCATTTGGTTGATGGAAAAACTTGCAAGATACAATCACCTCCTATATAAATAGCCCGATGCTTAATTACACCATTATTTTACACGTGATATAAAAATGTTAATTATTTGCATTATACATTCAACATCGAACAGGAAAGGGTTGTTTATGTCTATCATTAACGAAAATAAACGCTTAGGACCTGTAAAGTACTATACAAATAAAATTTTGGAGCATTGCATTATTTGCTGACGAATCTAAGTTCGGTTTGTTTGGATCCAACAGAAAGAAGATAGTGCAGAGCACAAAACGCATAACTTCATACAAGACATTTACTGCCAAAGGTAAAATATAGAGTAGAAATGTGGCACCTTTGGTGATATAAATATCTATATAAGAAAAGAGAAAAGGAACTAACTGAAGTATATCAGTGCGATATAAGATGACAAACAAGAAAATCGTTCATGACAAATTTCATTTTCAATAGAAAATTGTTATGAACACGTAGGTGCACAAAGAAAGGTTATAATCTGATAGAGAATCTCGGAATCTCCACAGACACGAACATAAAGTTATTTTTTTCCATGTCAAGGCATTTAGATAGTCATACAGAACTAATGATACGCACACCTACTAACATTTGACACAGTGAACAGCCTGTGTGTTGTGGCAATATACTTGATTATGAAGACATTTAAAATTATTTTATATTCATTAAAGTCAGTTAGCGTTGTAATAAGTCCATTTCAGAAATAAAGAAATGCTATTTAATTCCATTTTATAAGATTATCATAACGTATATGTCTGTATTAAATGGCTGTGCTCTTTGTGTTCAGGTCATCTGCAGTCGGAAGATTATGTTTCTGTGGTTATCTCAGACTGTATTTCCCATGTGTGAGTGAACTGTAAAAAGAGATATATATATATAAGGTTTAGTGGTCTAATTTTGTATTCAGATGTACACCATTTTTGGAATACAGTCCATATTTGTAAATTCTAAGATTGCTATTCTCCACTTTTTCAACTTTCATTATTAATATTATTAGTATTAAAAGGCTACTAATAATAATGCATACTTAAACTTAAGGGAAGCTAAATTACAGAGTAAGTTAGGTATTAGGAAATTGTACAGTATATAATTAAATTTGTTTCATATATAATTAACAAGAATTGGATTGAAATTATGTAACTTATTTGCGGTACAGAAGAGAGAAATTTAAGGAAAAGTATAATTGTATAGGATTCCAGTACACATTTTCGCCGGAAACCGGTGAAACGTTTTTAGTTTTAATTTAGTAATTTGTAATTTGTATTTTAGATTTAACTGCTAGCTGACAGTTGTAGGTCAGTGCTGGCTTCCAGCATGTATGGAGATTTATAATTTAATTTAGTATGTGTATATATTTTATAGTGTATGTTAAAGCAGATAATCTTATAGTAATTTTTATTTTGTTCTCTCTCTATATATTTCTATCTGTTTTATTGTAATTATTATTTTAATTGCTTTTTATTTTTAGTTAATTTTTAGATTAGATAAATCTGAACAATAATTATGTAACAAATGTAAACATATAATTTTTAAAATAAAGAATAAAAGTTCTGGAATATTCTGAAAAGTTCGGTGTAGGAAACAAGATACCGGGATTCAGTATTACAGATTTTTTATTTTATATTTTTATTTCGTTATAATATATACTGGTCATTATTGTTAACATTTCCAAATATAAAGCAGACGAAATGTAAACTGAATCAACTTTGGTTTCTGAACACACAAGGTGTCAAAAAACAATCGTTAATTTCAAATTTCAATTGACAGTTTTAAACAATGTGTCTCTTAAGTTGTTATCTTTCATTATTAATAGAGTCCATATGATGTCATCTCCATTTCAATACTTAAAAATAACAAAGAGATCTAAAAATAGCTAGATAGACCAATTTGGAGTACAAAAGAATTGTTTTGTCAATGCTTGAAGAACAAATTTTATGCGTATTTGAATGTGTATATTATAATAATATTGCTTTTCACAAGCTAATATTTCCTCCCCCAGATGTATATCCCTATTGCAAACCTGGCAAAAATGAGTGAGAAACCTATTTGCACAGCGCAAATAAGTGGGTTGTCACCAACGGATAATCTGCACATCTTCAAAGTGAGGAAAAGTACGGTCAGACTAGATATCGCATTGTAGCAGGGCGTTCTGTAAGTTTTCCTGATATCATTTGTTCAAATGGTGACTATTCGCCAGGCACTTTAGTTTGCACTTGTAATGATATATAAAGAATTTGACGAAAGTAGGAAAACCGTTGTAAAAAGAATAATGGTTATAATATTTAACACATTTTTATTAACTTCCAAAGCCCAATCAAAACAAATGAGAGCTAAGGGATACGTTGTAGTTTGCATTATTTTATGCCGTGTCAAATGATGCAGCTGAATTTATCCCAACGATTTTCAAATAAAATTTGTCCAATTATTATCACGATCACTGTGTGTAGTTTCATTAAAAACAGAAAAAAATTAATCATAGAATAGTCAGATGGAAAAAAAATATATATAAGTTGATCTGTTTGGACATGCGTAATATTAAATAATATAAAAACTTATATAATAGGAAACATTCATTTCTTGCTGGTAATGTTTAGCTTAAAAGATGGCAGTTTCCCTACATGGCAAGAATAAAAATCAACAATGCATAATGAGTAATTAAAATCGTTGATGAATTATGTGGCTATTACAAATCAACAGCGAGCGTAATATTTTTTTAGTGTGCTAAAATTGAGAGTGTTAAACAAGTTCGCAGAGAATTTCGACGTGAGTATGGAGATTCCATAATGTTGTAGTATCGACCATTCTTAGAAATACTTTCCGTGTTTAAAAAAAAAAAAAAAAAAAAAAACTATGCAGGAGGTCACAGACGAAACCCAGTGCGAGAGGTAGTTATCTCTAAAGCCACGACAAGAAGCCATAAGAAAAGTTAAAGACGACTATTGACAGAGGTGAATTTACCATACACATCCTGTCAGCGTATTGTTCGAAAGTACCTGAAACAGAATCCACATCACTTACGTCTACAAGCCTTAAGCGATGAGGATCATGAAGAGTTTCAATTTTGCATCCATGTGTGCCAACATATTGAAGATGATGACGGATTCTTAAACAAGTGACCATTTACAGACAGTAAACACTCACAACTGCATTATTTTGGCATACTCCATACATACGCTACGAGCTTGATATATCACGTCCAAAAGATAAGTATGATGTGGAATGAGTCAAACTAAGTTTATGGAACATTTCTCTTTGCAACTGCCACAGTTGTGTCTGCAGTTCCAACTTGAGGAAGACAACAATATGAACATTATATTCCAGCAAGATGATCCACTTCATCACTGGGCATGGGAGGTTTGTTATTTTCTAAATATTGCTTTCAGTCGTATACAGTGTGATCGTGGCACCCAACTCTCCAGATCCAACCCCTCCTGACTTCTTCGTGTGGGTTTTGTTAAAGATATTATCTATTCACAGAAATCTAGAGACACTAATGATCGCAATTAATATTACTCAAGCTTTCCAGAAAATCGTCCCTGTGTTGTTACAACAGATAAGGTCAGAGTTTCATCACCGTTATAAGTTGAGGAGAGTACACAATCGAGGTCATGTAGCATTCTGAGGGATCTCCTATCTTTCAATGTTGTATACACAAAGTTTCAAACTACAAAGCTCTGTAGTAATTGTTTTACAGTATTTTTGTTTAATCTATACACAAATGGATTACTCTATAGTAAATAACAAATTCCTTCAATTGCTTTATACAACCCTGGAATGGAAAAAAAGCAGTAACTTGAAATTACCGGCAAGGTTGCTGTATCATTGAATAATGCAGCGGAACTCACTACCGACTAAGATGTGAAAGATTGTCTAGTAAGAGTAATGGTCTGTAATATGAATTATTAGTGAAGTTCTCTTACTAACAAGAAGCATGTCAGTACACTCATATGGAAACTTACCTCAACAATTTTCCTATGTCATCTATGTTTTATAAGAAGTCCATGTTGCAAAAATGAGCTGCTGTTTTCAACTGCAAGCACCGGAGATCGAAACTAGAAAATGTCGGGTCGATGCAGTGGGAAATTAGGAATTGGACATCTCTAAACTACAGCCCAGCGTTCCAGATGCGTGGAGGTGATCGACCATCCCTGAAGTAAAACACAAGTGATTGGTTTTGATGCAGAGATTAAAAAACGAGTTCTTTTGGCATTATGGCACAACAAATGATCACGTCATTTTCACTTTCTTCTTAACATTCTATTGCCCCGTTCATCAACCGGCTTACTTTGAGTAGGTAACAATTGCATCGTCACATTTTTTAAGAGCCGTGATAGATTTTCTCTATCTTGCTGCACCAATAATATTTTAGCTTGAGCCAATGGTGGTCTTGGATTTAACAACAGACATACGTACATGAAGTAATGTTTAATGGCAGCCTATAGCCGCCACGTTTTTCCTCTGTCTTATCGCACCCATAATATTTTAGTTTCAGTCAATTACTGTCCAGGATTGATAGCAGATACACGTACAGCTGTGGGAGAGTTTATCAATGTTATTGTTGGAATATCGAGTAATGGTAATTTAAAAAGTTTGCCGCATCTTTTGATCCCGGCTGGGTATAAAATGTGCGTGGTAGTAATGCCTGTTATGCACACGAGATCGAAAGACTTTCACCCTTCAGTGTTGTCCAGCTCCTTCTCTACAATACCTTGTTATGTTCCCTCATGTTTCAAGAATTTGTCAACTTATTTTAGTGTACTTCCAGCTAAAAACAGCACCTCATTTAGGTACATGAATATCTTTTAGCACACAGATGACTCAGGGAAATTATTGAGGTATGTTTCGACATACGTGTAGTGACATGTTCCTCATTAAAAAAATTATCAGTATTCAACCTACCTATATTTTTTTAAAATTATGCTGATTTTTTCCGTCTATAAAAGAGCAAAATTTTATCGTAATATTACATCGTTTAGAGAAATGTTCCTCTTTGATAAAAAAATATGTTATCACTAAAATATATAATTTAAAACAACGCGAATCTATAACAAAAATTCTATAACTGTATTCATCAATGCATTAAAACAACATCAACGCGAAATATAATACTGTAACCACACCACTCGAAATAATTTGACTAAATAATGGAAAAAACTTTCCGAGAGGCAAGAATGCTCATAGCTTCAGAACCGTTAGTTTCTTTCAAAAACGTCATCGACCTACTTAAGAGACTACAAGGTTGTTAAGGGTGTTGTAGTTGTAAATGACCATGCGGCTGAGAGCGGCATCATAGCCTTGCAGAAACCCTCCCGGCAAGCATCGTAGCCATGGTAACCGATGTGTACAAGCAGCTAATAATCTTGAGGGAGAAAAACAGAACGTCACAGCTATTACCAGGTCATTACTTTCACCTCCAGAATTCCGGGCCCAGCGATTGAGGCCTGGGCGGTCAGAACGTGAGAATATTGGAAATTAAATCTTAATAAAATTAACACAAACCTATTAGCCAAAAGTAGCAAATAAAAACAGTTGAAAGTAACTAGCTTTACCTGAACAGACCGCTCTGTCAAGTGACCTTACACTTCAAACAAAGCAACGAATCAATCGAAACCTTCTTCATGAAAACAGCAAAACAAAAATAAACGTCGAGAGGAATGCAACTGTCGTATCATCAAAAAAGGTTTTGATTACAGTGCTCACAAAAGAAATGTCAATTGACTGTTCACATCTGACCGGAACAAACAAAAACGGGGGGAGAAAAGATCAAAGCTGGTTATAGTACGAAGAAGGAAAGCACAAAGCGTCTGTTCTCTGAGGAGAAAAAGTTTACGGTGGAACAAACAGAATGCTGGAATATTGTTCGGTCATCTCTGAAATTGTAGCAGCTGGTGCACAGAGTTCTAAGAGTTGGGAATCTTCTACGACAGACCTTTTCATGATAAAGAAGTGAAAACTTCAGTCCAAAAGAACTAAGAGCACACAGACTTTGTGAAAGCACTGAATAATACTTGGTTAAAAAATCAACAGCCCTACAAAATGCAGGCTAACCGGGTAAGTATAACTCGAAAGCAACACGTACCATTTTATCAAGGCCCAGAACTGACCCTCTGGCAGTCTTGTCTTATTAATGGATTACAAATCATGGTCGGCTTATTGTGCATTAACTATCGACAGTTTGTTTCATCTGAGTGACGAGATCGAACGTAAACACAAACAAAAGCACGTTGTTTCTCCTAAACATGGATGACGTCGAATCACTTGCTTGAACTGCACTAGATACAAGGCAGTCGAAATGTTGCTCTCCAAAGAACTTCAGTGAGGTCATTTGAATCATGGACCGGCAGAGTTCGGCTGCATACTGGAAGAAGCAAGTAAAAGCCCATCATGCATGTGCAGATTACAACTTGTAGTTATTTTGAGGAAGGCTTTGTCAGCGAATGGTAGTGCGTTCATGAAAAAATGTTCCCCAACTTATTAAAAAGTTCGAGGGACAGGATCTCTCAATGTTACGAAACACTATGTTCTCACAGAAGAAAAATTAGATGAAATACAACAATTTCTTATGCAAATGCCAGCAATGTATTTCTGCTGAGGGTCATCGCTTTCAACTCTCTTATAACACACGTTATTGATTATTACGTTATTAGTTTTAAACAATATCATTTCGTGATTTAAGTATAAATACTAAAATAAAAATACGAACTTTAAGTGGAGCAACTCTACATTCCTTTTTCCGGATTTGGCCCTGCACTTCTCCAGTAAACTGTCAACCTCAGGCTATCCTTAACCTAAATAACCTGGAGTATAGTACTGAAATATTATCACTAGAACAAAGAAAAAATAATGTCTACAAGAATATAACGAAACTATCATAGCAGATTACAAATTTTACTTTACTAACACACTGAAATTAATACTACTGCCCAGACAGTAGCCTAATAATGCTTGCTCTTGTCTGTTTTTATGATAGATGATTGGGTGACCTTGGCCCAGCGCGCTGCGCTTAGCTACGAACGATTCTACAAATAAATGTTAATATTTTGCACATTTTAGATCACGAGTGGAGGAACTTATTTCAGCAAGAGCATGGAATGGGATAAAGAAGTTCATAATATCACATCTTACCACTGAAATCAGCATATCAGAAAGGCTGCTATGATGCAGCCGCCCCCCTTACTGCATCTAAATATGCCCAGGATACTTTCAGATTTTGGGCATCATTTCTAAATAAGGAACATAGAAACATCTTTCTATTGAAGATAATTGAAATGAGATAAATGTACATCGATTCCTAAAAACCAATGAGATTAATATTGCAATTAATTGCATTATATTCAAATTTAGCCCCACTTTCAACAGCATAGCAAAAATATTCTGATCAGAAAATGCTCAATTACAGATCAACCGTTGTCAAAAATTAGTAATATTAATGAAAACTTAAAATGAACACGTTTCAATTGTTCATTTATAATTTGTTTCAACTTATAATGAAATGTTTTATTTTATTTATTTATTTATTTATTTAATAATTCGACTATATCATATTAAAAAATATTCTCCTGAGCTCATTTGCTTTTCCGTAGCTCATTTTCTGTTTTTTTCCCCCCCTTTTTTTGTCATTCCAGTCTTTATCTTCTAATCCTTTTTCCTGCTGCTTACAACTCTGTCCGTTTTCTTTATTTGAATTATCCATTTTTCTTCTACCTGTGAAACCCATTTCTATATTTTTTGTGGTAACTCATTTCTTTTTAACTGTTTGTTTTTTCAAAGTTTAATACTGAATATTTTCTCATCTCTTTGAATTATCATATTTTTGCAATCAGTAATTGATTATTATCTAAACAATAATAATAATAATAATAATAATAATAATAATAATAATAATAATAATAATAATAATGCCTGCTCTCCTATCATCATTACAAAAGTGGTTATTTTTCTAAATACTCCCGAAGATTTATATATGAGAATGAATCATTGAGAATTCATAAAATGTTTTTAATATTCCACTCGTATGAGGTCATCTTAAAATCAACCAATGAAACTAAACAACATTTGCAATTTTGACCAATCACAGCCGGATTATGGAGTGGAATTATCGAGAAAAGATTACCAAATCCGTTTTATCGCGATGTGTATTTGTCTTGCGGTCAGTGTAGCAACCTCTGTACCTTCACTATATAATTCCTGAGCGCGCATCATTGACTTTTGTTAGAGGTGGTGATAGAAACAAAAGCATGGACAATCGACAATCATAACACAAAATGGAGGTTTCTTCAAAAAGTTTTAGTGATGCGTCAAATATACAAATTGATCTTATCATTAAGAATTCAAAACCACAGAATACAAAGAAAAATAGAGACATTGTATGTCATCTTCCCCTCCCTCTCTCTCTCAGTATTAGAAAATCGATCTGTAATGATTGCAATAATCGACTTCTATCCATTTCAGTCTCACGGTTTCTGAATAGAGCAAATATTCATCAGTATAACATTTTATACAAGTGTTAATATTCTGTGCGCGAATTTCAAATAAATAAATAAATATATATATCAGTTTTATTCTTATTTTGTTCATGAAATATTCCTAAGCCCGTATTTTGCTTTTCTCTATTGGTATTACCGACAATAGGCATTCTTCAGTCGCAAGATTGCTTGAAACGGTTAAATACAATACAATTATTACAATTTTGTAAGCGAAGTTTAAAGGAATCATACTTAAATTATTATTTTATTCGTGAAATAATCCTAATTTATATCACTCGAGGATCTCAGGGTCTCACTACGTTCGTGAATTTATCGGCAATCTCAGACCCTTTCGTGTTATTACTAATGATAATGATTAGTTATCCTATTGTAAATATTGCATTATAACTCAGTTTATTATGTGGCAAGAAATTGGCCTTCATTCTTTATAAACATAAATACTTTGTAATGTTTTCGTTAATTTAAAGAAGAAATCTTTCGAATTCCAAAAGAAGAGCTTGTTAAAATAGTTCAATGAGCATTGTAATTAGAGGAAACTCATGTTATGTTTTGATGATTTTTTATGATTTTGTAGCATTTTAAACTTCAAATTTCATTCTTCTAAACTATTCAAAAGTGCATTTTTTCACCTGTATAATTAATTAATTATATTTTGTTTCAAATTTAACCAACAATATAAAATTAACTTATTGTTTCATTGCAAAATATGCACTAAGTATTTATCAAATATTAAACTTTTTTCCTCGTGTAACCGCATTCTCGTTTTTACGTTTTTGCTTTTGTATATTGTGTAAAAGAATTTACGGTACAACTGTAAACTCAACTTTTTTAATCTTACTTTAACTTTTGAATGTATATTTCCTGCATCCCCTCATCTGAAAGTGGCCTTAACACTGGAAGGTACCACCTATTCTTTACAAAACTCTCGACGCAAAACAAACACGTGGGTGAGTGCATTTGTTAATTTATGTGTTGAAGGCCGAGGCACGTCTACAATTCTCACAAGGGGGCGCTGCGCAACAGCTGGTGGCCAAGCAGCAATGGCAGGCCGACAAAAATAGCGCGATTCTTGGATATAAATACTTTTCACCGCGGCAGGGTAGATGCTTCCTCATAGCCACGCCAAATTACGATCGGTAACAGCGTTACGTGCTACGAATTATAGCATCCGCCATACAGTCTGTGGAAGATAGAGATTTAATGAACCGTCACCAAATTCGCGAGCAAAATTTAACATAGAATATGTTGTCGCTTTGATCTCACATGCCTGCTGTCTCGCTTTCCCAGTCATCATAACGTTTCACTATAATTTACGGTATATCTAATTTTGGCAATTCGATTTGTTGCCAAATCTTGTTTATTCATCATTAGCCGTTACACTTTTTACTAGAAAATGTGTTTTTATGCTACGATTGCTCTATATAGGTTCTTTATTTACGAGTTCAACAATTATATTTAATTTCTTAAACTTCTTTGCATGAATTTTATGCAAACGTGTAATACTACAAGATGCTTTCTCAAAAGAAGAACAACTAATATGATACATGTATGGAAAGTTTCTGTGACTGACCGACCGGAATGGTTTAGACATAACGAAAATTCTACAAATGTTCCGCTCTCCCATTTCCGTTTATTTTTAGCATCAGTTACAGGGTCGGAAGCGTGAGGCGAGGTGGGATGATGCCTTATGATGTTGCGGTGACTTGCGCTCAGAAAAACTATTGTCCCGACGTCTGTCTTAAGGCTTCCTCGGGAGACCTCGAGATACCTCGAGAGAAACCTGTGAGGAACGCGGTGGTTCTCGTGGGCCTACCGGCTCTTATGGGTACTTTAGAGACCCTGTCTACTACATGCATCACTTTCTCGGATTCCTGGCTGCCCGGTGTATCCTCTATCTTATCTTGACCTTCCAGAGGTGACCCCTCGGCAGCAATGGTCAAAGGAATCATTAGTATCGCGGGTAGGTTGCGGTGCCCGAAGGAAACAGGTTTCTTTCCTCTGCCATGACTATTCTGAGCTATCGATGCTACTGGGCAGAGGGGACATTTCAAGAATAAGACACAAACACAATACTCTTTAACGTTTTATTTTTAATTTTATTATTATTGTTTTTAAAATTATAAGAGACAACATTGTGTAGTTTATTCCTTTTGGTTTTCTTCATTTCCCTTTCTAATTTTATAATATTTATTACACATTATTATCACTATAATTACCATTGTAATTACTATTATCATCACCGTCATTATCGTCATAATAATATTATTCATTATTATTATTTTACAGATCGACATTAAGCATTAGCCAATAACAGAATGCAAGAGAGGGCAAGTTTTTGCTGTCTTACTAATAACAGAAGCTTAGTTGAATAAAATGATGATGGGCCCGGGAATCATGGAGCTGAGAGTTGCTAGACATTTGTACTTGCCGGATACGGGGGAGGGCAGATCTAAAAACCCTATCCAGACAACTAAACCCAACCTAGATTCGAACTCGCGCTTTTGGATTACAAAGCATACCACACAACACCAAAGCTATTATGGACTATTGTTACACATAAGACGTCAGTGATAAGTGACAACCACTAAGTGAAGTATATTAAGCAGGTTGGTATTAGCCCGTATTATTGCCGTTGTGTGTCGCCAATGTAGAGGGATGGCGGATCCAAGCCTCGATGTCAGCACCAAGCATTACTAATACTTCTCATTGTACAATAAACCTTCACGGGTGGCCGAGGTCGTTAAAGAGCGAATTCGTGAGCGAGAGGTCTGGGGTTTGATTCCCACCAAGACCGTCCTTCCTGAAGTCCCCCCCCCCCAGATTTTCTTCAGTCATCATAAATGGCAAACGTCAGGGAGGTGTCCTAAACTTAGACCTAAAGTGCTTATTTCCTTTAAATAAAGGGGGGGGATTCTAAATTTATTATTTCATCTCAGTATCATCAGTGTCCACCGCCTGTGATGCCTCAGTATTAAAAAGAGCGTTAAATACTATTTAAAAAGTGTACAATTGGCCCATTAGATACCGCTGTGCAAACTAATATATGGGGGCAGAAGAAGAAGAAGAAGAAGAAGAAGAAGAAGAAGAAGAAGAAGAAACCATTCCACTGTGTGAATTGTACCTGCAAACCTACAATATGAGGGAGTTGTCGGTGGTTTGACTTATGGAGCCCCACGTTGGGCGCCAGTGTTTGAGGGAAGTTTGGTTAGTGACGCAGGAATTGGAATCGGGATGCATTAGGATGGCCCCAAGATGGGCGTTAAAGTTTGAGGGAGAAATTGGTGGTGGCTGGGATTTAGATTTGAAATTGTGAATTGCCATGGTTTAAGAATGGCAGACCGCAGTTCTCGAAGCTGATGTTCCAGATCACCTACTCTTCCTTGTTAAACTTTCTCGAGGTCTTTGCTGAAATTTTGGGAGCTACAACTTTCCGGGACTAAGGAATGGAATTCTATGGAGGAGAACAACGACATATAACGCCAGGTTGCTTGCTAATGGTGTTTATTGGTCAGACATGGTGTTCCCTTAGTTCGGACGACCGGGCTATGCGCAATTCAGAGCAGACTGATTTATGAACTTCTTAGCACGACACGATAACTAAAGAGAGTGATTCTATTCTGAATTAATTGTTCCTTCTCGTCGATGCTTAACGTATAAGTATATTCCTGACCATCACAAAAAACGCCGTAAATATTTCTGGTCTATCTGAATTGTAGCGTCTCCTCTTTGCCAAACGTTTAAGCGTAACATTAACTTTATGCCACGAACTTAGGTCAATCTTTCATGGACGACTGCACGTTACAACAACTACACTAAGTCGAAGCACTGGAGATGGTACAACTGCCTGCATCTGTAGGAGAGTCTGCCCCTTAAATACCTAACGCAAACCTAACGCTACAACAAAAACCACGCGATATTTCGCGCCGTTTTTCTGTCAGCCTTTCTAATATGCTGTCGGAGACGTCATCTATCTGACGTTCTATTTGCCATGTTTTTCTACTGAGACTACAAGTTTTGCCATAGGTTCTTAGTTTGATTTAGAAAGAACAACTGGCGTTATGTGCATCGCCTTATAATAGTGCCCTAAGAGCATTTACAAGCACGCTTCGTGTAGCTTCACCACCTGAGGAGAGACCAGCCCCTTCGCTAACATTCCGGAGCATATTAATGCCTATTGTCTGCGTTTGCCAGGTTGCCTTCCTGTAGTCCGAGCAAGAGAAAGAGACTTTACAGAACATTGGTACACTACCACATACAATTACACAAATTCTTTTTTTTTTTTTTTTTTTGAGTAGTGTTTAACGCCCGTTTTTACTACTGAGGCACCACAGGCGGTGGACACTGATGATACATGAAATGAAATGATATATTGGGAAAGGATTTTTATTTTTTTTTTAAGGAAGGAAGCGTTCCAGGCCTAAGTTTAGGTACCTCCCCGGCATTTGCCAGTTATGAAGACTGAGGAAAACCTGGAAAAAACCCCAGTCAGGGAGGACGGTCCTGGCGGGATTCGAACCGCAGACCTCCCGCTCACGAGTCCATGCCTTAACGACCTCGGCCACCCGTGGCGGTACACAAATTCAACTAAAATAAAACATTATACGCACTTTGATTACTTCTATACACTATACAACCGTAGCTCTACCCATAATAAATGGGTTATAATATTTCTTCAATGAAAAGACAGAAAATAACTGTAAATAATACACAATTACTGATCATATGTTATGCGTGCTAATTACTTAATTATCTTATAATTGATAGGGTACTAGCGACGGTTTCAAATACCATAAGTCAGGTGTTCTTAACCTTTTCCAGCGACGTATCATTACATTCAACACAGGATATGAGATGTACCAGTAAGCAAACTTTACGAGGTAATTGCGTGATTTTGCGGTACAAGGATCAAAATAAGTATTTCTCTACATTTATAATAAGAGTGATTTATTTCATTATTTCTTGTATGTAGTATTTAGAATTTGACATTTATTGGAGATAATAAATTATCACATGGTTAAAAAGTTAAAATGAATGAATTCATAAACAAACTTCGACAAAGATATATTCCTAATACTGGAACTCCAGTACTCAACAGTAAAATCTATTAACTTTACAAATTTAACTAATTTCTGACTCACACTTTTGTTTCAGTGCGAAGGTTGTGCTTGTTTAGCTAAATGCAGGACTTAATTTTAGTCTACATAAAGTTGTTTCTCTACATGTTTTTATATGAATTAGAGGGAGGGGGAAAAATCTCATTCACAAAGATAAGTGGTCACAAACACCAATAAAAATTTTACAATTTCTGAGACCATAGGTTTTTTTCCTTGCCATACATAAGTGTATTTAATCCATCTTCTTGATCACTTGCCTGAGACTTCCGTCATATGAGAGCTCGATCAACTGATATTTCTCGGAAGGAGTTAAGGTTTCTGGTAAGGTATCAGAATAGAAAATGGATCTCTAATCCAAAATTCCTAATGCGGGTTTTCAGGGGTGTACACATCGAAATATGAAATGAGACTCTCAAGGTGCTCCTGTCAGTTCACAATGAAGAGGATTTCGATTTCACTCAAGAAACCCAAGATCGCGGGTTCGAACACGGCCAGGACCGATGGATTTTTTCGGGCGTAAAAATTCTAAGCATGGCTTCCTTCGGAAGGGAAGTAAAGCCGTGGGTCCCGTGTTGTAGCATTTGCGGCACGATAAAGAACCTCAAGGCTGAAAGAAGAGGCCTCTGAGCAAAATTTGTCGGCCGTTTTACGCCCTGAATTGAATGGGATGCCGATGACCTGAGATGTTAAAGAGCGTCTGTAAATAAATAAATCAATCAATCAATCAAAAAAAACTTAAGAAACCATCCAACAATGGAAAGGAAGATGTGTTTCGAATATTGATTTCAAGCTTTGTTTTTTCTTAAGAGCCGAAATTTTATCTTGAACCAATAATATCAGGAATAATACGCTGCAAACCCTGGCTGAGGTGCAAATTAAGCCAACCGGACAACCACAGCTCATCAGTGAAATGATTGAAATCTGAGGATGAGTGGAAAGAAAAATCTGCTTTTCTGAAGAAAGTTCAGATAGACTCCAATGTGAAGTAAAAGAGAATCATGTACGGCACCCATTCCATTACACAAAATGGAAAACAATCGTGACTTAATGAAGATGACAACTTTCAACTGTCTTTAGAGCAACAGACATCGTTCTTGCGGCTAAAGCCTCCCCATGAATGTGCAAGTTTTCCTTCTGGGGCTGCTTCTTTAATCTTTGTAACAACGCCACTGTGTTTCCCAGTCATTGCACCTGCTGTATCAGAATAAACACGTTTATTCCATTCTACAGCATTAATTTTCATAAATAGGTATAATTTTGAAAATATTTCATTTTAGGTTGTTACTTCCCTGTTTCCTCATGCATAAATCTTACGTAAGTAAGAAGATGGGTCTGTTCACGTCAGCAGTTTCATCCAATTGTATGGAAAAATGTTGACTAGCATGAATGTTTTTTTATTCACTGTTGCTTAACATTTGCATACAAATCTAAAGCTCTTCGAGATGTGGTTCATTGGCTAATGGGTTCACTTCATGTTATTTTGCTGCCTTGTCCTCCAACATTATTTTAAGTATATCTATTGCTGCTGGTAATATTAATTACTCTCTGGCCATGTGAGCCAGAGCTACTCTTAAACTGATTTTTTTTCCTTGGTGATAAATCTGATAAGTTTTCTGTGAAAATGTCCGAACGGTTTATGTTTCAAATCACCATGCTTGGTATCAAATTGACGTTTCAAAAGGGAAGATAACATCGAATATGCTTCATGACATGCATTGCAGTATTGAGATGATTTTCTCTTCATTCCGATATATTGAAACTATGCGAGAAATAGTTTATATTATGTACTTAACGTACAAAAGTTTGTGTACGGGGCTTTTTGTTGCTTTCTTGTACAATGATGTCCTCTGTTGGATGTTTAGCATTAGAATTATTAGCAGAGTAGAATCATTTACTCCACTTTACAGTACTCATTACTCTCTTTGAGTTTTTGAAAAGGGTTCTTTTAATTAACCACTTAATTATCCAGCTCTGGTTTAATTCTTCTGAATCTTGCACAAACTACTCATAAATCTGACAATTTAACAAATAAAACCTTGCAATAATATTACTCCACTACTTTCTTAACTGTACATGTATTTCGCAGATAAACCAATAACAAAATGTATCCCGTTGTTGTCTGATCAAATATATTCGAGCTCGGTCATTGCCGTATGATTAATACTGAATTTCTGTATTATTTTTGTACAGTATTATACAAACGTTTTTATGATAATGCAAAGTATATTGTGAAATATTTGTTTATAAAATAAATGTTCATTTATCTTATTAGCTAAAATTTTTACATACCACCCGGCAGTAGGTGAGAATCCCTGCAATGAGGTGTAGTGTAATTTTAAATTATATCTAAATAAAAGAGAACAAAGAACTTAAATAAACAGCAGATGAAATGGTTAGTTTTGCTGTTCGGAAAGGAAAAAAAAAATCACGGAAATAGTTCTTTCTTAGCCGTATGAGGACTTTAATAAGAAAGAAAGAAACAGATTTGAAAATTTCGGTTCACGGCCGGGAAGTTCTTTCCCGGAGACTTCTTTAACGTTTGCTCCACTGTGAGAGATTTTTATTTAAGAGGCTACTCATAATGCTAACAGAGTATGTGATCCAGGCTTCTAGTTTAACCACCAACTATATAGGGGTTAATTTTATACAGAAATAACTTTATATAGGAAATAAAGACTAAGACATTCACTCAGTAAACTCCCCCGAATTTAGGTATTTTTTAAGAAGGTACTATTTGCAAGAAAATGTTTATTTGTGGCATTTAGAATTAACGTAATATACACTGTTTTTTCAAAGCTGCTAATTTTAAAGGTAAACAAGTTTTAAAAATGCTCTTTCTATCATTTTCCCTTAATATGTAAAAATTGATGTGTTTTTTTATTTAATATTTTTTTAATTAAACATATGGTTAATACGGAAATTATTAGGAAGTTTTGAAATGAATGCCCTGAGGACCTGGAAGTCTGCTCTTTGAAATATTCTAAGTGGCCCAATTCGTGGTACGTAAAAACCCTCAAAGGTTAGGAAGTTTTCTTGTTTGTTTTTTGGAGTGTCAAGTTGAACTGGACTTATCTCTGCTGTGCACGTTAATCATGGCGTACGTGCGTGCGAGATTAATATTTCCGGAGTGCAAGAGAAGCGAGTAGAGAAGCGCTGGCGGTGACTCATGGCCGGAAGTCGCTCTTGCGATATATTCCAAGTGCGTGAAATGCAAAATGTTACGGCGAGGAGCTGCGTGGGAAGTGCCTCGCTGCATTGGCAGGAGTCCTAAAGTCTCTCTCGGAACATGCTCCTTTGGCCGTCAACCGTCCGTCATCCAGTACCGGCGTGAGGGCTAAGAATAGAAGACGTTTTAAGCCTTTAGCGTTCTCTGTCAGCTCTGTTCATCTTTGGTATCTGAGAAACGAGAGGAAAATGGTTTAGAGTACTTGGGTTGCTACAGATAAGCATACTGCTCCATTAAAGCGTTTGTTTGCCATTCCTGAATTGATATAAACAACTCTAGTACTATTACGCGTATAGATATTTTTATTAGTGTTGGCGAATGAGCAAAAGCGGGCAGTGGTTTCTGGTCGAGTTCACGAACCGTTTATACGTTTATGTATGTTAGTATCTCATTTATCGTTACAGATCGAGGCAATCTGGAGCTCCAGTCCTGAGAGACAGCGTAGAAAGCCGAAGGAAGTGAATTTCCCCACATATAGGTAGATAATAAGACATTGAAAAGAAACTACATGTTAGTTCAGATGCTTAAATATGAATATAGTGGGTTCGAATCCTCAATACCTTAGGTTTTTTCTTTGCTGGAGTTGAAGATGTTCCACATTGCAATGATTTACCCGCCTACTAAGTAGCACACAATTTCCTAACAATTTATATTTACGAATTGGAGGCGAGCGTAGGCCGTCAGGCCGTATCTCGCCGCAGCAAACCACTCAGTTCACCAGTTTCTAGAATTTACCCGAGGTTATTTTAAGGTTAGTGTCTGTGTGTGTGTGTGTGGTTTTTTTTTTTTTTTTTTTTGTGAATTAATTGCGAATTTCAATAAGACAATACATGGTAAAAATGAAAGACTCAGTTTTGTAATAAAGATCAACATTTTGCAGCCAGAAAGTTATAGAGGACAAAGCGTAAGTTACATTACATTTAACAAATAAACAATACATGCAGCATTTACAAGCAGATGTTTTTTTTTTTTCTCTCCATTTTGGTTGCGGCTCTAGTTCCTGGCTTCTTGCACTGCTGTTCGGGACTGATTAGTTCGGCTTTCTCAGCTATTGCTCGGGACTGGAGCTCCAGGTTTCCTCGAGCTGTATCCCTCTTACTTCCGTACTGGCCGCGTCATAGGTTCGATTAATATGTGCGTTATTAAGTATAGTGCCGGAATAATTTTTGCAATGCCTTCCCTATTGAGTAAACTGAGTGGTTAAGATTTGCCTTCCTACTCTCGTGAATGTTTGTTTACCTGTTCATGAAAATGGAAGCGGAATTAGGAAATAGCATAAATATATAACCTGTTCAAAATAAGAGTGGCACAGGCAACTGGCATCTCCTCACGAAGCGTATACTGCGTAGTTAAAGAGCTGAAGGAAATGAAGCCGGAAAGTATGAAGCTTTCTCTACTCAGCACAAAAAATGGCCTAGAATGTCATCCAAAGCTACCTAGGACGAATGTGATGAACTCGTGGTTTGTAGGACAATAAATGATTTTTACATTATTGAAAAAATGTAAACAAGTTCACACAAGCTCAAACAATCCATCGGTTTCGATGCCAGAATTTCAACACTGCATAAAATAAATTTGCCTTTGGAAAACAGGGAAACACTCGAAAGAAAAGGATCGCATACTTTAAAGCCACGAAGAAATACAGAGAAGAAGACTGCCCCATTATCTTCATGGATAAAACTTACGTTCATAATTCACATATAACCCCATCGGCTTGAAGCGATTATTCAATGGAGGGATTCTTAGCTCCGGTCTCGTAAGGGCAAATGCTGATTGTGCTGCATGAAGGAGGTGAAAATGATTTCATTAAAAACCATACCTACACTACAAGGCTCATAATAAAAATGGCGATTACCATGACGATATGAATTAATCAATTATGAGAAGTGGATAAGAAAACAGCTTTCTCCTATCTCCCTCCTCAATGTTATTGTAGTCTACAGTGCACCATACCATAATGCAATGTTCAATCTTTCTCCAAATGCCAACACCCGTAAAGCTGAAATGATATCCTCGCAAGCTAACATATGCCCGAACAACAGCTTTAAGAAATTGGCAACTGAATAACTTAATAAACGCAGAATAAAAATAGATAAATCGAAAGACATCACAATAGAAAATTGATGCAATTTTAATTGAGAAAAATCATGCAATCATACGCCTTCCACCCTATCACCCGGAGCTAATATGGGACATAACGAAAACCTGGATTGCAGAACACAATGTCATGTTTCACATGGAGGATTTTATGAAATTAATAGATGAAAAAATTGCATCAATCACGAAAGAAGAATGGAAACCATGCTGTGAAAAGGTGAACAGAGCAGATAAATGATGTGTTGAAAAGAAATATTTCTTATATGAAGATCTGGAAGGTGAAGACAATGATTGCGATGAAAATAGTGAAACAAGTGCAGAAAGTGACAAAGAGAAATCATAGTTGTCATAGCTTCCTAGCAAATGTTAGATCATCACAGGTGAGTACACAATTTATGGCACAGCTGTATAACTCTCATCTTTCTTGCTTGCATATCAATAATACTTGTTTGTTTTATTCGTGATGGTGAGATGCTACCCCCACTACCAATTTCCTACATTGGTTCTCCCAGATCGATACAAGATCATTCGCCAGTTCTAATAAATACATCTGTACTATATCAGATGTAGCTATAAGATGTGCCCAACTTTCATGGTGCATTTCTCACACGTAGAAGAAAATATCTTATATAGACATGGGCCCGAAAACGCTTTATTTTCATGTTAATACTCAATTTCTACAACTCTTCATAATACATCAATCATGGTAAACACAGGAGCAGAACGTTCCAGCAACTCACATGAAACTTTTTCTTACATGAAATGTTCAAAATTCCCTCCGCTAGCATTCATATGTGCAACCTACCGTCGCATCGAATCCCGGATGTGCTGATATATCCTTGGAGAATTGCATATTGTTTTGCAGCCTTCCACAATACGGGCACGAAGATTTTCTGCATCTTATACCGGGATTCGATACAGTTAGGTCCGGAGAACGTGGAGGCCAGGGGAAAGGTCCATCTCTACCTATCCTTCTGTCACGGAATCTGTTATTTAGAAGCCGAAGGACATTAATACTAAAATGAGGAGGAGCTCCATCGTGTATGAAGTACATGTTCCGTCACACTAGTAAAGGCACGTCTTCTAGCAGAACTTACCAGACTTTCTCTAAGAAAACCTAGCAAGTTTGATCGTTGAGCCTAGGTGGAAGAAGATGAGGCCCTAACAAGCAGTCCCCAACAATGCCGGTTCAAACATTGACATTCTAAACCCAAGATCTCGAGTTCAAACCCGGCCAGGATCGATGGATATTTTCGGGCGTAAAAAATCCTAAGTGAAGCTTCCTTCGGAAGGAAAGTAAAACCGTGGGTCCCATGTCGTACATTTACGACAGGAAAAAGAACCTCAAGGCTGAAAGAATAAGCCTCTGAGCAAAATTTGTCGACCGTTTCACGCCCTGAATAGAATGGGGACGCTGATGACCTGAGATGTTACAGAGCGTCTGTAAATAAATCAAACCAAACATTGACGGAAAATGTTTGTTGATGACGTGATACAGCAGTTGCGTTAGTTCATATGTGCTGACTGTGGAAATTCATAATCTGATCACAGTGAAACGAGCCTCTCCGTGAATAGCACAATTGCACTAAAACTGGAGTTGGCACCTTGTTGAATAAACCATTCGCTGAAGTGTGCCTGCGCAGTAAAATCAGCTGCTGATAGTGCCTGCACTCGTTATATACGGTATAGATACCGCAGGTTCCCATGTAATACTCTCCAGACAGCCATAAGGTCAACTTCTAAATGTCTTAAGATCACACTAAGGATTGTCGTCAACTGCATGAACAATTGCCTCCTCCAGTTGACGTGTCCTCTTCCTTCTAGATCTCCATTAGTCGTGAGTAGCAGGTTTAAACTTTCCATTTCATGCAAGAAAGAGTTTAATATAGTATGCTGGCACATTCTGTTCCCATGATTAATGTACAACGAAGAGGAGTAGAAAATGAGTTCTAACATGGAAATAAAGCGTTTCCAGACCCTTGCCCATATAACATATTTTCTTCTTCTACGTGTGAAGAATGTGTACTGAAAGTTTGGCCGTAACTTATTGCTACACCTGGTATGTTGGCTATATATGCGAGTTTCTAGCATTAAGTACATAGGTCGTCATACATCTCTGGATGGGACACTTATAACGCGCGTCATCAGTTGTGTTTCAATGCAATGACAATACTGATTGGTTCTGCAAAGCAAGATACGACTGCTTAAAGCGGTTAAAGACAAATGAGTTAGATATAAAACTGTGTAAAATATGTTGTGTAAAAGCATCAAAGCATGACTGTGTTGTATTGAGGCTAAAAACTTTGAACTAAGAATATTCTAGATATTTTTTTTTCAATATTTATTCAGGGAACTTAAAAAAACTGAAAGTTCTAAGTAAGCAAATTTCATGTGTGCTTGTGTTTAACGAATGTATCCAGTCTTGTAGGAATTTGTAAAATTACCCCAGACTTAACCTATGATCAGCATATTCCCGTATGTCTAAACTTGTAGGATTAAATTACGGGCCATTTTTTTTGTAACAGTGGCTTCCTGAAAGCAGCTTCATGCTTTAATACCAAACAGGAAGATGAATTCGAGCACTTTCTAAGAGACATCGACATTGCAGGGCGCCGGGCTCGTCTCGGTATCCCGTCATACTGTTCACATTTCTCATTTGTCGCATCTTGTGTCATCTTCTGTTTGTCTCAGTAAACCTTAACCTAATTTTGTCAATTTGTATAATTTCATTCTATGAGTTAAACTATCTAGTTGTTATTCTGATTAATAATTTAATACTATTATTTCTACCGATTTTATAATTCCAAATATAGTCTTGAAATCGGTGATGTCACTGGAATACAAGTAACCATTCGTTCGATCAGCTTGTAACTCCGGAATTCCTTACAGCTAGAATCCCCCTGGTGCACCAATCACGCTTACTTTCACGAACAGCAGCGGAGAAAACCGAGTCTTCTTCCAAGAATGACTGCACGACTGTTGTAATTTCAACAAATACAGTGGATATATACAGTCGTAACGCACAGAAACAAGCAGTGGAATGCAAAAAATAACTTTTTAGAATGCATGTTAATAGTTAATCACATTCAGTATACAGCAAAATTAATTGGGAAACTGTAATGTAGCAATTTAAAACACAAAGGAAATAATTGAATACGGTAAAAGACATACGCTTTGAACAGCATAAGTTTTGCAATTTTTTTAATTTAACCTAAGCTAAATTTGCAATCTATGCGTTAATAGTATAACTTTACTAATTATATTTTTTGAACCTAAACTAAGCTAACCCAATCTAAGTTTGCAATGTATATGAAATAAAAGTAAAATTGCAACCTATGCGCAGCCATAAGGTAACATCTATTATAGTAAGAAAAGTGTAGACAAATTATGAAAATTAAAAAATAAGAAAAAGTTATCCCCTGGTGGAATCAAACTCATTGGTAGCACGATGCTCTAACCAACTGAGTCACTAGGCTGACATAAACAATATGGTAATTATTTGCCTGCATTAGTTGAATGGCTTGGTTTTCTCCGCTGCCCTCTGCTGGCGTTCTTGAAAGGAGGTATGACTAATGTAATGGTTCTCTATGTGTAAGGGCAATGATACGACAAATCTACCATTAACTCAAGCTACTAACATCAATAATATACATCAGAAGCTGAGATGAAGAACAGCATGACAATCTTCTTGGCTTATGCTACAATGGAATCTATATCCTAAAGTTTACGGCAATTACTTCTACCTGCAACGTTTGTGTTTTCGGAGTTCCTATCTTTATTATTTGAACATTATATATCCCGCCATTGTTTTGTTTGACTTGATCATAATTACACAGTAGTGACCACACGACTAGCTTTACACGCTTGGAAAGAGATAGATGCCGCTTGAACGATGGTTCAGAAATGTATTGGTTAAGGAACTGAATCTGTTGCCACTTTATAAGCCACTAATACATCTAAGTTTTGACAGAATTTGAAGAAAGTTTTTCTGGAATTATTTTTTTTTATATATGCTCGATTAGATTAGAACCAGTACCACGAAAAGCTCTCTCAAAGTTAACCAAAAATAAATCAGATATTGTTCAACACAACACCTTGCAAATTACTGAATATTACAGAAACGCAAGCCTTGAAACCCATGGATAAGTAGAGGAACAGTTTATGCAACTGTTTCTCCAGGAAGAAATAAAAGTTGCTTTCCCCCCAAATTTTAATAGGGAACAATTATAAAAATGTGTTCTAAATGGATCCCATGACTCTCGATACGCATATGACAGAACGTAACTGACGATTCATATTCAAGTTCCAAAGCGACTATTTGATCAACTGATGCAAGTGATTCAGACCATATAATTTCTGAGCATAAAATTCAATTACCAGGATACTCCAAAGCGAAAAGGCCCATAATGTCAAGCCACGTGACCAGGGAGGGCTTTCCTTTATCCCATTACGGCTAAGTAATGTAATTGCTTGTTTAAACTATAATGAGGCGGTGCTCAATCCTGCTGCCATATCACATTCATCTCTGTTTCAGTACCTGGAATAAGCACCTTGTGTAACATTTCAAGTATTTTTTCTTCAAAAAGGATGGATTCATGAACTCGCCACTGCAAATACCACTTCAAATAGTCACGCCAGGAGTATTAAATGTTCTGTGATAATTTCACCCAAGGATTGGTTTGGATGGTGACGATTGGGAATCTTATTCGAGAGGTTGTTGGTTCAAATTCTGCGGGCAACTAACCTGACTGAGGATTTCTATAGTTTTAAGAAAGGGCAAATGCCGGCTTAATGTTTCTCTACCAAGGATTCCTTCTATTGCATCATTCATTTTCATTTATCCAGCTATTTGTGTCTGCTTCATCTGTGTTTGTGATGTCATCGAGGTGACTGATATAGGATTCAGGGAGCCCCTCAGTGTGTAGATTGCAATTTTGTTGAATGGTGTTTAACGTCCGTTTTTACTACTGAGACACCACAGGCGGTGGACACTGATGATACATGTGGTGAAATGATATATTGAGAAAGGATTTTAAGGGAGGAAATGTTCCAGGCCTAAGTTTAGGGTACATTCCCAGTATTTGCCATTTATGAGGACTGAGGGAAACCTGGAAAAACCTCAGTCAGGGAGGACGGTCTTGGCGGGATTCGAACCCCAGACCTTCCGCTCACGAGTCTGAGCCTTAACGACCTCGGCCACCCGTGGCGGTTTTTTCAATTCATAAAATGGTTTTCCAATAGTCAGGAATAGCTCAATGTCGTACGAGGAACCATTCGCAATCAAATATCGCAAAGCAAATAAGACACCATCAACGATATAGAACGACAGATCAAATATATAAAGAAAAAAAAAAGGGTTTTTGGTGAAAAGTACTTTTATCTCATCTTGTATACAGAGGCACATATAATTACATTTTTGTAAATTCTAAAGTAAATCATTTGACTAAAAAATCAAAAATCAAAAATGGGGGGGGGGAGTTATCTCTTGAACGCAAAATTCCCACTCGTTACAGCGCGCGGTTCCGGCAAAGCTGTGTAGCCACTGCAGCAGGTGTGTTATATCCATGCACTAAAGACGCTGTCCAGTATGTGTGTTCTGCTACCTCTGTAACAGAGTGTGCAGTGACAACATGGTTAAGAGTGCAGGCTTGCCTCCTGGCATGAAACACTTTTTTTCTAATACACCTTTGTAACATATTATGACAAATTAGTTTGGTAATATTATTTTCCATGCATAGCAAGCTATATCGTTAACTTATTATATATTATAATGAATATTACAAAATGTCCTTTAGCATTTGTTCTATCAAGGATGGTTTATGCACATAAATTCAAGAAGCCTGGAATGTTGTAGCCTCTCGTCCACACTACTGTGGAAATATGATACCATCTATACCTCGAAGATTGGGAACAGTTATACATGCTGAGGGCTCATACACAGGTTATTAATTTGTCTTTATTTCTGTGTGTTTTCACTTTAGAAGATTGTTTTTCTGTTCATGTATTTATTTAGTATTTGTAAAGCATACTTTAGTTTGTGATTACGTTTTTGTGCATGCATAGGTAACGTCAGAAAACTCAAATGATACGTTAAAATATAATATGATATTAAGGCATCATGATGCTGTACATATACACTTGTAAAACTAATAATAAAAAATGTTTGCGTGGGGTTTGAAGCCAAGAGCTTAAGTAGAAGAGCAATGGCTTCTAAACCACTTTGACCACAGCTACTGTAACTTCCCTTCCCCTTTCCAGATGCTTATGATTGTGACCATTACGTTTACAGTGTCCACTGCAGTGTGCACGCGCTGCATGCGCTTGTAAATATAGCATTTACCAGCGTTTCCGAAGTTCCCTGATTGACACGTAGAAACTGGTGATGATTTTTTTTTTTTGTGTGTGTGTTACAAATGGTGTACTTATTGTTAATATTTGTTCTTAAAATGATTAAATGTTCTAATGAAAAAGCCTCTTTTAAATAAAAACACATTTACACAAATCTTTATGTTGCCGCTATAAACTAAGTTCTTAGTGAATCCTTTCCCTTTTTTCTTCCACAGGCCTTAATTACTATAAAATAGAACTCACTCTGTGTGCTGTTTATCTCCTACAGCTATTCAATTCAAGTTTGGACCTTTCTATCCGCCATTTGCAGATACATTTTTCTCCAGAAAGTAATTCCGTCTTAAGAAATTTTAGCCTCAGCTGGTGATGTAGAAAGAAACTATTTCCATTTGGTTGTAAACATCTCCAAATGTGCTTATTGTGAGTTAGACTCTTTTCTTGCCTGCTGTTTTCAATTGCGTCAAGTGTGTTCGCAATATTTTCCTTTTCCTCGGGGTTTGCTTTTCTTGAGATATGATTATTCCCTTGTTCCCCTACGTTTATTCTGGTTCCGCCTCAATCTCTCACAACCTCTCTCGCCTTACTTTCCAATAATCTTGCCGAGAGTGCCCATTCCTCTGGTTTTCAATGTTTGTTTTCTTCTGGAAGTGTGTGTCTTTGCAGCAGAACGGTCGTATAAATGATTTATACCGTCTATCTGAAGCGTCCTTTCTTAAATATTTGTTTCCTCCAGGCACACACGTCCAGTCTTGTCTGCAACATGCCCGTATGTTCCATTAGTCCTTATCTGCATTGATATATCGGAATATTTCCATTAGTCTGCACTGGCGCCGTTAGTGATAGTAGAAAGAATGCATTCACAGGCTATTGCTGCTGGTCACCTTTTATAACGACAAAAACACAAATGCTGCGACGCTTTTGAACATTGGGATGGTAAGGAAATTGAAACAGTACACTAACATAAATAATTAGTACTCTGTTGACGTTCGAACTTTAAATCCGCTCACCAGATGTTGGAAGAAGAAGAGACAAATTGCTAGCAGGTTACAAACATACTGTTCCTATCAAGCAAGTTAAAGCTCGCCGCGACGTATTGTTATTCTTATTGGCCTTCTCCGGCTAGTACTGCACAGTCTTCAATTTTAGGAAACATACTGATGTAATAAATTCCCAGGATTTGGTGGTGGAAAAATAAATATCACGGGATAAAAAGAAGGAAATTCTAACACAACGCTCTTAAATTAAGTTCAAGTATAAGACTGAGTAAAAGTGCGTTGAAATATTTCCCTTGATACAATTAGATTTAGGACATTAAAATATAATTAATATAAAATTTTTCGAAATAAAAATATATAATAAATTCCACTATATGTTTACCTCAAAACAGGACAAAATACAATTGCATATACAATAAAATTAGCCCCTCATTAATAATAATAATAATAATAATAATAATAATAAATATAATATCTCATCTCAAATGAGCATATCAAAGGTAATTTTCAAGTTTTATTCACAATGAAAAGAAGTTTTTATTTATCCTCCTAAACAAAGCAGAAAACGATACAACTTCTAAATTCACAATAGCATGGCAGAGGAAATTCCACAACTACCATAATAAAAGAATTCTTCGTTCAGTTTCTTAAAATATACATGGATTAAAAAAACAATTTAAACAAATGAACTGAAAAGTGTCCTCTGCTAAGCAGCCTGCGACCAAATCTCTAATGCATCCAAAACATCTTGAAATTCAATCAGGGGAAACAATAAATAAATAAATTAATTAATAAAAAATTAAAAAGGACGGACGCCAGGATGGCCATGTTGCAACCAATCAATATCGAATAGAGCTACATGCTCCAACCAATGAGCGATAATCGTTATTTTGTGAAAAAAAATCTATGGAAATGAGTGCCTTACAAGAAGAAAAAAGAGGAGAATTCTGTAGCATGATATATTTCGTTCATAAGCTGTTACTTGTTTTATGTATTTATTTTTAATTATAATAACTATAATTTAAAACAGAATAACCAGAAAGAAAAATACAATTTAAAATATTTCGGACGAAAATTGCGTTTCTGCTGACTTTGTTGAAGTGACTTGTGATGGTGCCTTCTATTCTGTACTATATGTTGGATATATAATCTTATTTTTAATAATAAACAAAAATATTGACCGCTTAATTATAGACGGACAATATTTAGAAAATTTTTTGAATAATTCTACCTGCAATTATCTTAATCTTTATTGCTTTCCCTTCTTTACGAATTTTATATTTAATTGATGAACATAGCGTCTTTCCTAATTTATGAATTAAAACCATTGGATATAAATGATATTGAAGTTATGAATACCCTGAATTTATAAACATTCAATTTGATTCTTATATAGTCCGTCAAAATGAATTAAAACAATTCAACATTCGATTATTATTAGAAGTTGACAACCGAACTAGAATTCCTTATAACACCGCTACACGAATTTTAATCGGGTGATTTGTTGACATTAGTTTGTTTCTCTAGAATACAAAGTTCTTAGAAGAGCTAATACATAAGATTGAATAATAGCTACAGCTGATTCTAGGATTAATAATAAAAATTGAATTGAAATTAGGATAGGAAGAACATAAAATGTTGATTCTTTTCTTGTGTTAATAAAAGGTCCCTGTAATTATATTAGCTGCTAAGCGTACAGATAGGGTCCCTGGTCGAATAATATTTCTAATTGTTTCAATGCAAGCTATAAATGGTATGATTTAAAATGGACTCTGGGGGGGTCCTTTGAGAAAGAAAAAACAATATCCATTTTAATGGCAACATTTCTATTTACTCTTAAATGATATGCTTTAATCATCAGGTTCGGATATCTGAACAACAGCTGATTCCAATTAATTAGGACAATGGACGTTTAAAATTTTAAGCCATACTGATGTAAGAAATGTGTTATCAATTATCGGCTGGAAAAATAATTGCAGAGCAGCGATTGTTTACATAGGAATTGCCAATTTACATAAGTACAAAACTCTATAGGAACGCAAAGCCAAGAGTATAAATAAGAGTTTTTTAATCTAAATTTGTATACTACAATTTTTAGGAAGGAAAAACAGTAAAAAATGTTCAAAAGTCCTGCCTTTAGCCGATTAAATTTGCAAACTTGGCATTTTATAGCCCTGACAATAAAAAAAATCGGAAATACACGCATTTATCTAGTGGTTTTATTATTTTTTTAAACCATTTAACCTCTTCCCTAAAGTTAAAACCAAGTAACTGCTTTTATGAGCCACTGTGATTACATTGTCGGTAGGTTCCGGAGTTTCAGTCAGTTTTACATTGCATGGGTGACAGAATTCATCTATGGGTAGTTCAACGCAATTCTTTTTGTTTTATTAAAAAACCATTTAGTTGCAAAAATTGAAATTACAACTTCCATAACCACCTAAGTCCAGTTGAATAGATTCTAAGAACAGCGATAATAATTTAATATTTGTTAAAAAGTATGAGGTAGAAAGTTTTTTTTTTTTTTTTTTTTTTTTGCTAATGAAACTTTACTTCGTTACAAATGTCACCAAACATGAAAAGACAGTTTTATTGTGCAGCTCATTAGTCTATAATATCGATTTTAGATACTAAAACTTTGATTGCAAAGAGGAATATGTCACATGTACTGTAACTTTGTATAAATTTCCTCAATAACATCGCACCAAAATAACATTTCACTTGCACATCTCTTCCCTTCCCTTACTCAGAATCCCACCTTCGGTTCCTAAACATTCAGCATTAGTCGTGTTTAAAAGTAAAACAAAACAATTACATCATTACCCAGGTTAGTTATGAATTGAAATATTTCAGAAGGTAGTAGTGGGGGAGGGGGTAGGAGTATCATGACGTAAGGTCAATGGGCCTTGGCACATTACCAGATAGATCGATGAAAACATGTCATTGAGACGGTCCTAACAACGACAGCCAAAAGTTATTGATTTTGACGCTGCCAAAAACCTCAACAAATGTGTCAGCGTAAACATTAAAGGAATTAATAAAGAATCATAATTTCATATTACTAAAGGTTTGCCTCAGGAACTTTAAAATTGTTCAAAATTTATTTAGAAGAGACTTCAGATGTCTGGAAGACTCGAGTATCAGCACTATTTATACCTTACAGTTTGCAGAGGATCAAATTCTATTAGCTGCAGATTATATACAGGGTATCCCATTTATCTTGCTACTCAAAATATTTTTTTCTGATACGTCAAACAAATAAATGTTTCAGACAAAAGTTTTTAAACCTCTTGGGAGAGTTTTTGCTAAGAATATATTTTATTTGTATCTCTATCAATGTAGGAGATACGGGATAGAGTTTCGTTATTTTTTTAAATTGTATCACGTAAAGTTTTTTTTTTTCAAGAATACATTTACCCTCTCTAAGATCTATTCAGAAATGTATCACAATGTACCATTTAGTCAAGAAATCAGTAGAGATGGAAACGATAAATAATAATGTATGCCTTCTTTAATTAATACTACTATAGTGCATTTGTTTAAGTAAACCCTTTAACCTCTTCAAGGGATATGTGAACATGTCATAATGAGTAATAAACATTGAGGAATGAAGCAGGATGGACTGTACTCTACAGACAATACAGTGCTTTGCTAATGTTCCAACATCACCAGAGGACATGCAGCAACGCATCATGGATGCTTGTACAGCCATCCAGGACGATCTAGGGTGTTCGTCATTCACAGAGCGCAGTTACGTATGAATGTCAATAGTCACCATTTTGAGCAAGAAATGTAAACGATCTTTTTGCAGGTAGTTGTAGTACCACAGTGTTGCATAGGGTCATTCTACTTCTGAATATTGATAAGTAATACAGTACAATAACAAGATCCATGTACTGCACAGTATAGTCCATTCTGTTGCATTCCTCAATGAATATTGATAATTATGAAATATTTAAACGAGTCTTGAAGAGGTCTAATGATTAACTTAAACAAATGCACTATATCTGTATTGATTAAAATAAGTCATGCAATATTTATCAATTTCAAATCTATTGTTTCCTTGACTAAAACGGTACAATGTGATACCTTTCCTAATAAGCTCTTGGAGAGGTAAAGTGTATGAATAAAATGTAGACGATGTCATTTAAAAACAACGAAGCTCTGTCCCGTATCTCCTACATTAATGAAAATACAAAAAGTATACTGTTAGTAAGAACTCCCCCATGATGTTAAAACACTTTTGTTTGAAACAATTTTTAATTTTATGGGTTTTTTTTTTTTTTTTGGAGATGTGTGAGCAAGATATGGAACATTCCATATATATATGGAAAACTCATTGAGAAGTATGACATTTCGGCATTCAGTTTTAATTTTAAATACAATAATTATATTTTAGTGTAAGGGAAAAAAGTTTTAATTATTTAATATAAAGGAGTAATTAAACATTGGGAAAATATAAATATTTGGGTTTTACAATTACAACTAATAAAATAAATTATGCAGTTATTAGAGATCGTATTCAGAAAGAGAAAAGTGAAATATCACTTCTTAATCCTATATTATGCCATAAATAAATTACAAAAGAAAGAAATTCAAATTTATAAATCAATTGTTAGAACCTCACACGACTCAAAAATATGACCACTTCAAAATTATTGTGAAAATATATTTCTAGCAATGAAAATGCATTATAGGTTGCGTTCAGCAAGAGCTTAACGAAAAAATGTAATCAGAAAGTATATATTTAGGCAAAGAATGGGAATTCGAAATAATATTTTAGAGGATATTTCAACAAAACAATTTATATCATATGAACATCTAATGGGTACGGGTGACGAGCGGGATATGAACGGATTCCGTCAAAGAGACAGAAAAGAATTAAGACCACAGACAACATAGAAGAAGAGTATCAAGAAAACAATGGAGAACAGGCACCGTGACTGGACTGGGCGGAATGGTGTTCCGCAATTCACGTCATGCATAACTGATTTAGAATATTTATATTTCAGGTATTTGGCTGTCAGAAAATGTTTATATATTGTAAACTGACTGAATAATGATGAATTCATAGACCTGAAAAGTTAATTGAAATGAATGGTGACTGTGCTGAAACACGTTATTTCTGTTACCAAGAACAAAAGATAATCAGTCCAGAAACTTTTGTTCGTACTTGCAACAACTAGGCAAACCCACACCTAACCAAACTCTGCTAAGGCCGTAATGATGTGATGGTACTAGTGTAACTGTTCTGCGAAACCTACTGGAACAGTTCCAAACAGTGAGCGTTTCTTTGTCTTAACAGTTGCACGTGGTTCGTTGAGTACAGTGCCGAACAATGATTATGCAACTACAGAAACCAGTAAAAACAAAAAAGGTTAACATTTATGAGTGTTCAATATATATTTAATAAAATAAGTAGAGCTATATTCTATGAGAATTATAAATATTTAATAAGAAGCAAACGCTTGATACCTGATCTTTTTAACGATTTTCGAAATAAGTTAAAAATATTATTTTACATATAAACTAAGTTTCTGTTTCAGTTATTCGAATGGAATCTGTTTTTAGCCTGAAACATATTTTCAGATATATGAGGAAGCATGGAGAGAAAATACGTTATCGTTTTCATTATTGTTTTGGTGCTATTCCTCTTCTTCTTTCTCTTCTTCTTTCTCCTCCTCCTCCTCCTCTTCCTCCTCCTCCTCCTCCTCCTCCTCCTCGCAGCATAGTTTCCAATCAGAAAATTTGTCTATCCATCTGCTTGCCGAATGACCTATCTTTCTTTTCCCTTTTATTGGTAGTATAGTAATATTTTGGATTTTCTTTCAGTTTGCATTCACTATACACGGTTATATCAATTGTTTGCAATTTATGTATTCCTTATAGCACATCAAATATATTCAGTTCTTCTCTTATGTGCATATTAATTGTGTTTTTTGTGTAATGGTGTGTAGCCCTGCTACGGAACGAAGGAATTTCATTTCGGCAGTTTCTACCTTTTTCCTCTCTGATCTGTTTATTGTCCAATTCTCATAGGCATATGTTAATATAGGCACTGTTTTACTTTATAGAGTTTTAACTTGAAATTTTTTACATTTTATTTTTCAATATTTTTCTTATTCTGCCAAAAAAAAAAAAACGACAAAATGTACTCAAATTTTAATCTATACTTTTTGACAATAAGACACATTAAACACTAGATAACTAAAACAACTTACTATTTTTATTGCTTTGCCATTTATTATAATTTTATTTATGTGTGGACGGTGCCCATAAATACTATTACTTTTGTTTTTGTCTCAAGATATCTTCGTGCTATAGTACTTTGCTATGTCACTTAATTTGTATACTACCATCTCTACAATCTATCTTATCACTTAGAATTAATTGGTCATCTGCATATAATATAGTGTTCGGAACATTGTCATTTATCTTAAAATTATTAGTTAATTGATTTTGCCACTGATTAACAAATTGGAAACAGCGGGCAACCTTTTTTGACACCTTTGTTGTTACAAATTTTGTCTTATTTTTAAAGCTATTATCATTAAAACAACCAAACAGGCAATCGACGATCTAGGAAAAGTTTAGTCAACCTACCTTTCTCTCAACTTAATATATCAGTCATTTTCGTGTCTAGTACACAGAGTAATTCTTTTTATACACCAAGAGTTCAGAAGTTTAAAAATAAGTACGGGAAAGAGGCTTTCGTATGAAATGAGAACAATATTTTTAGCAGCTGAAATTCTATTGACTTAATTATAGTTACCAAAAGGAATTAAATGCAAAGATAGCTCATAGTATGACGTAATATTGTTATGTACATATTTGGTATTTAAGGTGGTGATGATCATTATTGTAATAACCAAAGAAAACAATTTGAAATGAATATATTTGATTTATAGAATATTTTTTTCGATGATTTTAACAAAGGTCGTAGAAACTGTTTTCCGGCAGATTCCAGAGCAGTGTACGAACATATATAGACAAGAATGTTATTTAGTAAATATGATAGAGCACGACTCAATGAACTAAGAACTAACTTGCGGTGTTTCGCCTTTAGACCAGAGCGGCGCTGCGGGTATAGTATAGTGGCGCAGACACAGCCATTCAACAGTTTCCTTAATTATTTTAAAGGGTAACCGTCGTTATCCATTTATTTTGGCACCGCTTTAAGAAAAAAACTGTCCATCTCTTGCTGTAGTTCACATCGAGTAATGCTAACTGTTTTCTTGTTTTCTGAAAATGACCCTCTCTGGTAGTTTATAAAAAAGGGAGTGAAGTAAAAATTATATTCACGTATGCCACAGTCATAGTATATGGTTTTAACTTTACAAATTAGTAACTATTTGCGGAAAGCATAAGAATATGTTTGTTATGAAAGTGAATTTGGGGGATTCTCCAGACGATTATCCATGTCATACATTGTTTCTTTGGAAAGAACCCTACGCTGACTATTAGATTTCTTAGACTGAACACTGCCCTGATCTAAAATTTATTATAAAGATTGTGGAATATTGTACGTCCCGGAAATTTTTCTTCAAATCGATCTTGAACTTTACGAGCCGACTGAGTTAACATATATGAATCATAATATCATAATTCACTTCACGATTTAATACAGAATAAAAACACCAATCGTATTAACTGAACTCTGCTCCAATACTGACAGCCAGAAGCTAGAGTGACTGTTCAAGTCAACGTTGGAAAACACCTGTGCACACCCTCAGCGAGAAAAAATAGCAAAAATTGGTTCATGGTTCATTGGGGCTCTCCGTATATCCGTATATTTAAAGCAGAATAAAGTATGAGCTATGATAAAAAAGGGGGATGTTGAGTTGCAAGTTTATAGAATAAACAGTTGTGTTAGTATGATTCATTTGTTTGCGTTGATATAACTTTGCTAAGTTTACTTTCCGTATGCGTACGAAAAGCCAAACCTCCCAATTGATAATAATCAAAATAGTACTTTCCATAAAGGTGTGCGTATAAAAAAGTAATTTCCAGGAATGACCACAAACGAAGTTTAAGACTCCAATACAAAAATAGCGCAATAAAACAATTCACGGATATATATTACAGATACACAATTTTGAAGAACCTGTTACTAGTTGTGGTTGCATATGGGAGCATTAGATAATGCTACTTTGCTGTATGGGCTTTCGTTATAAATCTTGCCTGTACACGGTATCGAAAGAACTTCATTTCCGTTTCCTAAAATATGTAAAAAAAAAAAAATCTTTTCTTGTAGAAGTGCAGGCTAATGTCCACTTTTTTGTAAGGAAAACACATTCTGATTGACTCGATTAAGTTCAATCATTATAATGGTTTTGAAAACATAATTAATTTGCGGTGAGGAAAACTCGAGGTCATAGCCGGATCTTTGACTTACTGCGCCGACTCTCAAAGCATCTGAACTTCCGTGCATTGTCCGATTAAGCCCTGAAAACAAAGTTTTCTTGCTGCCTCCCTAAACCTTCAAGCACTTACGGCTGAGCTTCATAGCTATAGCTATACTATTAGAAGCCTTCAAGATATACGTAAACTCAGAGGGGGAGATTTGTGGCTTTGGTCCGGCTGGACACGATAGCTCAGATGGTAAGAGAGTTGGCATGGCAACGAAGACCCGTGGTCCGAGTCCCATCCTTGATCTCCAGTTTTTTCTATTTGATTCTAAACCGTAGCGTAACACACGACTTGTATAATAAAATCACATTTTAAATTATAACATTCCGAAACATTCTAAATTTTAGCCAATTTGATCTAGTTTTGCTTTGTTAAAACTTTATACTTTCGCTATTTTTCATTAAAGTAGTAGATTCATATTTGTGCAAACATCATGAATTTTAGTTCTGAGGCAGGAAAAAATTAAATCTATTCTGTGCGCTCGCTCAAATACCGGCTGCAACAAAAAGGTACGGCCAAACATTCAGGACACATTTCTCACACTTAAAAGAAGAAAATATGTAATATGAACATAGGTCCGGAAACACTTTATTTCGATGTTAGAACATTATTTTCTGCAACTCTTCAAGTACATTAATCATGGTAAACACACAGGAACAGAACGTACCAGCATATCTCCTGAAACTCTTTCTTACATGAAATGTTCAAAACGCCCTCTTGGTTACTTCTGGTTAAGTTATAATTTTTATGTTCACCACCGGTGTTTTGTGTTTCATTTGAACGAAGGTAATGTTGACAGGCCATTCTTTGCTATTTAGGGGAGCATTTGAAAGCTTTTGTGTACCGAACCCCGGTACAAGCTGCAGAGAGTCTTCGAACCCTTATCGGGAAGAATGCGAAACAACACGCAATTCTCTAGGAATATACCAGTGCATACGGAATTCAATGCGACGGCGGGTTGATGCATGTATCGGAGGGCGTTTTGAACATTTCATGCAAGAAAGAGTTTCATGCGGTATGCTGGTATGTTCTGTTCCTGTGTGCTTTCTATGATTACTGTACTACGAAAATTTCCGAAAATGAGTTCTAACACGGAAATAAAGGTTTCCTGCTGAGCCATGTCCATATAACATTTTTTTCTTCTTCTTCTTCTACGTGTAAGGAACATGCCCTGAAAGTTTTGTCGTACATTATTGTTACACGAGGTTTACTTGCACATACACATGGCGAACAGCTTTACAGTTAAAATAAATTTACATATAAACCTATTTATCTAATTTCAATTGTTTAATCATCCTTACGAATGAACGTGTAAAGTCGTGAGACCGGCAGGAAACAAATTCAGAAAGCACTGTAAGCTGTGACACATTCTGTAGCAAAGACATAAACACCGCCTGAGCTAACCTATTTTATGACTAAAGCGGTATATATTTTGAAACACGCCCTAAGCAAGGATTTGTCTTTCTTACATGATAATAAGAATAAAATTTTCCAGGAAAAGACAGCATAAATAAAAGATGAGAATTGTAGTAACGAAGAAACAAAGGCTTTATTAACAGAACAGTAGAAAGAAAAGATAAGAGTGGTTTTTGGTAGTTTGAAGGAACAGTTGATGTTTATATTAATGAATTAGTGTTTGGCTATTACAAGGTTCCTTTAAAAGTTAAAAATATTTAATAATAAAATTTTTTATTGTACTACAATGAGTCCAATAATTAGAAACTATTTTGTAAGAATATATTTCCGGCAAAAATGATCTTCTGTTACTACAAGCTCTTATACCGGCTTGAAGTTCAAAAGCATTCTCATTGGCGCTACAGCCCGGAATAAGCCTTAGCCTGCCGCAGTGACCTCTGCTTCCTCTATCTCCGTCTTACGACTTCATTGATATAGGGCAGTTTTGTTGGGAGTATATGATCAACATCCCGCATATCGCTTATTACGCGTCTCCTAGATCGAAGAACGCCACATCTCCATCAGGTAGCCTGCCAATCATAATATTTTTTGAGAGTTCTTATCGAGAAAAAAGATGTGACCTCGATGTTGGATTAAGATTGATATTAAATGTAGATTGATATTATCTTCACGAGGCTGGGTAGACCCCGTTCAGGACCTTCCTTAATTAGAAAAAGTCATAAGAAAATGTCGCGAATCTAACCCGGGCCTCCAGAAAGTAGTCAACAACGCTAACCATTAGACTAAGGTGGTGGTCATAATTAGTATAAAGTTACTTTGACATGGGTTTCATTGCATGTGTTTGAAATGTGGGGACGGGAGATTTTTATGAATGTAAAGTATGCTCAAATTTATTTTAAATTGTTAATTGCTTTCAGATATAAAACATAATTAATCATGCAACAAATTAAAGATAATGTTTTATATGGTTGAATTTTACAGGCATTTTGTTTCTGTTTTCTAGTTCAAAGTAAATTAAAGCAGAGCAATGCTTTTTCATGATAAAACAAATGTAACCAGGTTAGTTAGGTTCAAATTATCCGGTTATGTGGAAGGAAGCGTACGTTTTTATATGCCCTCTTCATTAGACTTTTGGAATGAACAAAATAAAAATGAAAGGTACTTGACAGAGGATCGCTTTTATCAACCGAAAAGTTGCAGTCAGGACTGGAAAAATGTTTTCTCTCAAAGAGAAGTGCACAGCGATCGTAGTTAGCAGATTTAATTTATAAATGCTATCTATACAAGCCAAACGTATAGCTCTTAACGCACGACAGAGCTATACACTTAAAACCTGAATTTCAAACAAACACTTTCCCGAATTATTCCCCTGCAAACTTTTTTATTTTATTTTATTTTTGGGGTAGAGTGGGGGTCTCCTCTGCATGAAAATCCAATTCAAATACAGGTAGCACAGAGAAAGAGCAGACAAAGAGCAATTTTATACCTATGTTTCATATATACGCAGATTTTCACTGGCAATTTCGTCCTTGTGTGTAGCTTTTAGATTCGGCGCTAAACGTCTATTTAAAGTAATGTTTTATCTGTTAAATCTACAGATCTACAGTTAAAGTTATTAAAAAAGGTGAACGAATTTTCATTACATTTTATGGTAAAGAACACTAGGAAACCAATGGGTGGAGCATCTTTGGGAAAATGATTTCCGCGTCGTGTTTTGAACCGTGAGCAGATGAATATAACTTAATGTTGTTCTTTTCGACCAAACAGGATCTTATGTAAATTCAGTGAGGGCAATGGGTGCTTTAGTTAACAACTATATATATATCAGAATATTGCCTCTCCTAACACTAAAAGTTATGTGTTTAACATCTGTATACATTTGGCCTGACTATTACTTCTCATGGAAAAGAGCAGCGTCCTATAACACACATAATTTGAATATTATTAACTATCGATTTTTCACATGCAATTTTTAAAATAAGGACACGAAACAAAGCTCACATATTGAAAGACTCGTCATTTAAGAAACACATTGCTTGAATACAATTTTGATGAACAGTTCAATTTCTTATATTATTCAGTAGATATCAGTATACAAAATAGAAGCGTTTAGCTATCTAACACATCCATAAGAAGCAATAACATAACAAGGGTAAACCTTCGACCATAAACCGTTGACAAAAAGTTCCTATCTAATGTTAGAATTTCTTTCCACAAGGAGCAATCGCTGTTAAAATTTACGGTACTTTTAACAAATATATTGCTAGATGTCTTAGAGAAGGTATAACGCATCCAAAATACAGCATATGTACTTTATAGAGTACAAGCGTACAATTGCGATATCTTTAGTTACTCCCGGCACAGTTTTAGAGTTCAACGTAGAATCAGCACAACTAAATTTGACGCCATAATTCTGAAGCGAAATGAATTTGAACATGTAATATTAAGCTCAACTTCGGGCCCTTCATTCAAATGAATTAATCCTATATGCCTATATTTTATTTGAATCCAAACTACAATGTAAGTGTTGCTAATTATTAGCAGTAGTAGACGTCATTTGCCACATCTAGTGATTCCATGCCCCTTTGAGACCTGCATGCAGAACACTTGACTTAGCTCTCCAAATGCACAGCGAGATCTGGCACGTGTATTTTGCACACCTTACGCTCTAGTAGTTTCGACTATCGCATAGAAAGGTATGGACAAAAAAGAGAATCCAAACGAAATTCTAAATCAAAGACCAAATCAAAATAAGAGCACCTTAATAAATATTAACTACTATTTTGTAACTAAGTAAATCATTCTATGTAAAGCAAAATCACAAAATTAGAGCACAAATCACAAAGAGCTAAATCAGCTCTTCCTTAGCAAGTTAAATCATAAAGCTTGTTAGAACTGGCAAATATACTTATTCCAGTGCGTGATTTCATTCTTTGCAATTGTTTCTATAAATAATACTTAACAACGATTAATAGCAATAATAATAATAATGACAATGCTTCTGCTAATGATGATGATGATACTTTTTATTGATTTATTAATGGACATTCTTTAACCTCTCAGGCCACCAGCGTCCCATTCAATTCAGGGCGTGAAACGGCCGACAAATTTTGCTCAGAAGCCTCCCTTTCAGGCTTGAGGTTATTTTTGGTGCCGTAAATGTACGACACCGGACCACGGCTTTACTTCCCTTCCGAAGGAAGCCATACTTAGGATTTTTACGCCAGAAAAAATCCATCGGTCCTGGCCAGGCTCGAACCCGCGATCTTCAGTTTAGGAGGCAAGCATGATGATGATGATGATGATGATGATAATAATAATAATAATAATAATGATAATAATAATGATAATAATGATGATAATAATAATAATAATAATAATAATAATAATAATAATAATTTAAAAAGCTGTGGCCTTTAGCATTTAAAGGTGGAACCTACAGAATACCTAATTGCTCTTATCTGTAAATAAAATAATGAACGGAAAAACATAGTAGCATGCAACACCACCTAAAATTTGCACCGGATATATTACTGAAATGAAAGAGGCTACTGATATGCTGCTTTGACAGAATTTAAGTTTAGGCAGGGGCTCTTTTCATATATCTATTGACATCAAAAAAAAATAAAACCTTAGAAAACTAGAATGGCAATGTTTTTTGTTTTTTTTCACGATTTTAGTGCAAGTAGTTTACGAGATATAGTAGAATGAACATTTTAAATATCTAAAGTTGTTTTACCCATTTAACTGCTTAGTTACTAGGCTACGATGCACGTTGTGTATGTTTGCAATTTGTTTCCTTTATACGATTTTATTGGAACTTCCTTGCCAGAAATTTATAATAGTTCTTGAAGATTGTCTTCACTAATGCTGGAAAATTTGATTTGGAAATGTAGGAATAAGGGTGTTCTTGTAATGTGTACGCTGAAAGAAATCCCAATAGACACACTACACTTGTCTTCACAAATTGTTTCAAAATCGTTGGACTGGACGAAGGGGAGCTATACGTTGACCTGCCCATTAACCAGATTAAATCCCTTTAGGCATTAAAGAGAAAAGCTAAACGACGCTGCCTACAAAGACATACCGATTGTAATAGAGGATATGAAACGACGTATTACAGCTGGCTGTTCTGAAACTTCTATTGAAATGTTACAACATGTTCAGTAATCTTTACATGACAGACTGAAAGCTTTTATTGCAGTTGGTGGTTAGCCTTTAGATCACATTCTGTGAAGATCAGTTTTCGTATTTCTTAAGAGCGTGCTAACACATAGTACAGTAAAAACAAATAAGTACAAAATATAACATGCGTATTTTTGTAAATTCAGAAAGCAGAAGCATACACACGCGAACATCGTAGCCTAGTAACCAAGCAGTTAAATGGAACAAACAACTTTAGATGTTTAAAATGTTCATATTATGATTACTTGTAAAGTACTTGCATTAGAATCGTGCACAAAACATCATCGACATTCTATTTCAATTAGTTTCATTTTTTTATGTCAATGGACACTGTTCCATTTGAAAAAAAAATGTAACTTTATTCAAGAAATACACATTCTATAAACATTAACATTTGTGCACTGGTTGCAAATATAAGCCTCTCTCTAAGCTTCAATTCTGTGAAAGCAGCACATCAATAGCACCTTCAATTTCAGAATTATTTTAGATGCAAGCTATGGGTATATTCCTCTCAACAGAAAACAGGCGAAAATTAACAATGTAAAAACCTCATCTAAGTAAGCTAATCTTAAGATCCATGTTAGTAAGACGAATGAAAACAAAATATTCATTATTTTGGATACAATCCTTTCCCTGGTGTCTTATATATAAAGTAATTAAAGTTAAATTGAAAGAGAGCCAAAACAGGTTCAATATGCATTACTTACTTATTTACTTACTTGTTAGAGAATATTTATTTTTGAGTTTGTTCAGAGAGAGATAGCTTGTTTATTTTATGTGTGTTTGTTGTGGAAATATTTTAATAAGGTGTTAAAATGTTGAATGATATTGACAGTTTTTCAATCCAAGTTATTTATTCGTGCAAAAAAACCAATATTAATAAAATGGGATGTGTGAGTTTGGGAAACGTTTCTACCAGAGGTGAAGGGTCCATTAAGACTGTACGGCCTAGCCTACCAAAAATTAGTGTGTTGGTTCGTAAGTGCCCATTTTTATTGACGAATTGAAACATTTCCTTATTTGAACTAGTGCGCGCTCTGTAACGTAGTCGGCAATTACCAATTATACGGTCGAGGATTCACCTTGCCTACATAAGGTTAATAATGATTTTCCACGTTACTGTCCGGAGAGGTGAAAGGGGTCTTTCATTGAATGTTAGTCACTGTGAAGGTCAGCCTTGATCCGAGTCCATTTTAATAACTTTACTGTACGTACAGATAATCTTGGTGCTATAGTCACGCCTCCAATCACGAACTGCAGCGGAGAAAGCCGAGCCGAATTCTAGGTAATGACTTCAACAAATGCAGGTGGATAATTATCTTAATGTAAATTTCGGCCTGTTAGCTCAGTTAGAGCTTCGTGATAATAACGGGAAGATCGTGGGATCGAGCTCCCCAAGGGCCAACTTCTCTCTATTGTAATATTCATAATTTGTCTACACTGTTCTGAATAGAATAAATGTTTCTTTTTAGGGAGGTCAACTTATAGGTTGCAATTTTACTTTTATTTCATGTGTGGACTCTAAATGCCCAAATAAAAAGAAAGCCATTATTGCTTCATGACTACCTAAGCCGCACGTTGTTGTTTTCTTTCCACCAGTTGGTTTGAGATGTTACTTTTTAGGGAGGACAACGCATAGATAGCAGTTTTAGGTTAGGTTTAACAACAAATAATATACACATAATAAATAAAAATACTGCCTATGCCTTTTCCAGTATCATTATTTCCTTTGTGTGTTACATTGCTACATTGCAGCTTCCCATTTCACTTCGTTGTATACTGAATGTAATCGCGTATTAACATGCACCCTACAAAGTTAATTTTTGGCATACAAATACTTGTTTCTGTGCGTTACGACTGTTCTATCCACCTGTATTTGTTGAAGTCATACTACCACTTCTCCGCATCGATGCACCATTCCCTGGGATTGACAAACACACTAAAAGCTTTAGTATTCTATTTGCAAGTCACTCTTCAGTGATACCAACATTCAAAAAATATATAGCCAGTTTCCTTCATTTAACTTAAATTGCACGGATTTTGAGCTTGCAACACTTACCGTAATGTTTAAATTTATATTTCAGTTTCTTTTTTATTTTTATTTTTAAATTATTTCTTGTAAAGCATATGTAAAGTATTATGTTATCTATTTTAACCTTGTAGAGTCCAAACATGACTTTCAAAGTGTGTTTATAATGAATTTTCAACAATTTGGGAGATCAAATCATGTAAACGCTCGAAGACACGTGAGGGTCTTGACGAAGAAGGCTGAAGTATTGCCCATTGTGCGCGGAACGGGAAGACTGGGTGCACATTTTGGCTTAAGTGTACACAGAAAATGCTAGGATAAAATTTCTTCCATGTTTATTTTTTATTTCCAGTAGAGTGATACTGGCGTTTTGGGACTTAATTGTAAACTAACAAAACTGGCTAAAATGGGATTTTTAAATGAAATAGGATAGTTTTAGGGACAAGAAATTTCTGTAAACATTATACATAAATAATACAAGAATTTATATGAATATCAGAATTATTATGTCTGTTTCATGTGTGTGCTAGTTCTTGTTAATTTTGTAGGCTTCTTCTATTAGCTAAATATTAAATTTAGAAATGAAGTAATTTACAACAGCATAAACGGTCTGGCAGCCAGTGCAACTGTGTCGTGTAATATATGAATGCATGAGTTAATTTTATTCAAATTAACTTTGCAACCTTCATACGCGCCTTACACAATACACAAAATGTACATTACTTAAATAAATAAGTAAATACGTGATACTCCATTGCTTAAGAAGGGGTTCTGTATGTGTATATGAAGATAATTATGAGATGATGATTATTGTTATTATTATGCACTCATCCTCCTCCTCCTCCTCCTCATCATCATTTGAAGCCGGAAATAAGGCTGCCTTTATTAATTTAATATCTAAAGGCTGCAGAGCTATATTTACAAAGGCATTATATTTGATAAGGACAATTATTATGTATATATATAAGAAAATCATTTTGAGATAGGTATAACAGGAATAGAAATAATTTGTAACTTGTAACATACAAAAGGGTTTTGTATACATTTTGTGTAAAATATGTGAGAAAGAGACGGATTATGTATACCTGACTCCACTCACTGACCGCTCCTTAGACAAGGCTGAAGAAAGGTTAAACTATCTTTTGTTAGGTCACGAACCTTCTACCCAGGAAATACTTAGGAGTTGACAATAAGAGAAACATGTGGCCGTAACGGGACAGTATTTAACAAAGTCAGAGGTAGCAATAATTTAAGAGAAAATGAAAATGTCAGAACGGAGACGAAAATGTTTTATTACAGGAAAGCCGAAAACACGTGCGTTATCTCCGGGAACATTTAGAAATCTACAGACTAAGGAAAGCGAAAGATTTTCAATAGAAATCAGAATGTAAGGAAAGGGCCGAAATTTATGACAGCTTATTCTGGGAAAATTCAAGTTCGTGGGAAGACCTTAGATCAGGGGGGAAAGAATAATTCTAGCCAATGGTCTTCGGATAAAAGTTAACGAATCAGAAGAAATAAATAATTTTAGGATAGCCAATGATGAAAGTACAACACAGAAATAGATAAAATACGAGGGAATTTAATTTAGCGAAAGGCGTGGCGATGTAGTAGAAAAACTAGAGTACAGAAGTCAGAGAGGAATTCACGCATTCGGTAGAGACACACTCAGAGACGCATTCAGAGGGACACTCGCAGAAGATAGACACTCACACATTCATAGATTCACATTCAGACATTCAGTAGAGATACATTCACAGATTTACACTCACACATTCATAGATTCAGAGGGACATTCAGACATCCAGATATTCACTCAGGAAGCCAATCTAAGAGAGTAGCGAAGTCAGCGGCGAACAGTCAGGAAGTACTTTACATGTGAATAAAAATATTTTAAACAAGTCAACCTTGTGTATCTTTTGGGCAACACATTTCTCGTTCCCGTGGATCTATACTGATCCCGAAACACTCCAGTGGACCCTGAGATAAAATTCAACAAGATTGGAGCAAACCACGTCATCAGTGAGCAGCCCGAGCCGAACATCCAGACCACCATCAACTACAACACTACACTACGCCCCCGCACCCATTAATTACTGCTCCACATTTTAACTGCGTTAAGCATTGAGTAATATATGATATATATTTAACTGGAATAACAAATACTGCTATTATTATTACTTATCAAATTCGAAGTAAACAATGTATCAGGGGAGAAAATAAATGCTCAACGCTACACTAGCGCTCTGTCTTCCTACCTGAAGTGCATAAAAGAACTCACCGTGTAGGGAAGAGAATTGAAACCAGTCTTTCGTATATCCCGTCACAAGAGTTAACTGGACATTAGGCAAGCATAGCAATGTTTTCACACGACACGTGTTAGTTTTAAGGATACAAACGGAGCATTTGTGTCCCATCCTGTCTGAGACACTTGGTATAATTATTCGCAACCCCGCATGGTAAGGTAAAACAATTTCCGCTTCAGGGCTTTCTGTCCCATACAAAACTACGCCCGGGTGATTAAAGGGATGCTAAATGCTTGCGCGTAAATGCGAGGAACTGCATGCAGTTGCTTGGATACGGTAAAAAAAACTCTGAGATCCGGATTTGGAGAGCAAAGCTTTTTCCAACAGAGCCACAAAACCTTGGTATAGCTCACGGCTACATAAGGACAAGGAGAATAAGTTTAAATCCGGTTTGTACCGGATTTGTTGAAATTCTGTCCTTACAGAAAAATAAAACATGCTTTAGCATACTATTTATTTACGCCCTCGTTCATCTTGGCTTGGAACTTAGTAAGATCCGATTTTAGACCTCTGTCATTTTAATCTGAAAAGATTGCGCACGTGTGCACATGTACTACTGCATTCTTGCAGCGAATTCGGTGCATGTCTAGCAAGTGTGGAAAACCCTGCTAATACGTTACAAAACCGCAAGAGTAGAGTAGTGTTTAACGCCCGTTTTTACTACTGAGGCACCACAGGCGGTGGACACTGATGATACATGAAATGAAATGATAAATTTGGAAAGGATTTTTTTTTTTTTTTTTTTTTTGGAAGGAAGCGTTCCAGGCCTAAGTTTAGGTACCTCCCCGGCATTTGCCAGTTATGAAGACTGAGGAAAACCTGGAAAAAACCCCAGTCAGGGAGGACGGTCCTGGCGGGATTCGAACCGCAGACCTCCCGCTCACGAGTCCGTGCCTTAACGACCTCGGCCACCCGTGGCGGTTACAAAACCGCAAGGATTACTGCACCAAGTTTATTCATTACTGTTACATATTAGAAAAGTAAATTAATAAATAACAACTATACAATGTTTTAATACAAATAAATCAATAAAACATTGATTCTAGGGGTCATTTTAACAAGATGTACCGTTTCAAGTGGATAATACAACCGAATAAACTATTTTTTGCAATATTTGTTAATTAAAACATATAAATATACAGGGATTGTTTTTTTTTTTTTTTTTTTTTTGATTCGTTTTATTTAAGGACGGTTTTTTAACATCTCAGGTCATCAGCGTCCCATTCAATTCAGGGCGTGAAACGGCCGACAAATTTTGCTCAGAAGCCTCCCTTTCAGGCTTGAGGTTATTTTTGGTGCCGTAAATATACGACACCGGACCACGGCTTTACTTCCCTTCCGAAGGTAGCCATACTTAGGATTTTTACACCCGAAAAAAGCCATCGATCTTGGCCGGGTTTTAACCCGCGGCCTTCGGTTTAGAAGGCAAGTATGGTTACCACTACATCACCAGGACCGACTAAATATACAGGGAGTTCAAAAAGTAGTTTAACATAACGTTATTATGATTTATTAACATTTATCTTAATATCGATTGCTCAAAATTGCTTCCATCTTATTTGAACTCTGATACTCTTTATCAAATGTTTCTACGTAAATGTTTGTTTCAGTGACCTTCAACTAAGGCCTCAGTGATTAATCCATTCTAAAGTACATTCCATACACTTTCAACCGCATTTTAGATTTCTCGTGTTGTTTCCTCTTCTCGAGAAAAAAAAAAGTTGCTATGACTTATCCCTCGTATATAAAATAAGCCATTGCACAAACACATCACCTTAGTTAATTTTTTTTGTATTTATTTTATTGGCAGCATTAAAGAGCCTAACATACTCTCAAATAATAGTATCAAAGAAAGGATCTCACTTTTTATAGTTATTAACGTTATTTGTTGGAACACTTTCAGAATGTTTTAAGATTTTCCAGTAGGAAAATTTGGAATTTCTTGGGTCTTTTGGTGAAAAATTTGTTAGAAAAAAAAATGAGTCGTTAAGTAATACCTAATTACCTAATTGTTTAGTATAACTTTTTAAACTTTTAAACTGTTAAAAACAGCTTGTCACATACAGTTCTAACATTTTATGTTTATTTGTATTTGAGAAAACTATTGGGAGTAAGCCAGTGGGGATTTGCCAGCGGAACAGAGGGGGAGGGGGGCAATACTCTCCGCTGTTGGTTCAACATTTGTGAAATAAATTAACAATGCTGTATCGAGCAACAAGTATGGTACATATTCAGGGATTGGAATCAGAGCTAAACTCGAAAAAATTAATGTAATAATCGTGTTACGAGTCCCGGAAACTCTCTGGACATCAATTTTTAATGAGACTAAGCGTAGAATTTTAATATCTTTCTATATCTCCTTCCCCATTAGGGAGTAAAACAGCTAAAATAGCCCCATGGTTCTAACGAGTAATGCTGTAATTTGGCAACGAATAATAGTCACTCCAAGCAGAAATTTTGCTATGAAATTGGGGAAAGGAATAGTTTGTTCAATTTTTAATGTACCTATTTATAATCAGTCAACATGTTTGGAGTTCTCTGGGAAAAACACTCATATATATAAATAACTTAGAAGCTTAACAAGTCTCTTCAAATAATTTTATACTTGAGTTGTTGCTGTCAACGCGTATGAATCACATAAAATATACTCATTGTACAACAGAAAGCATTTGCTGAGCAAAACATAATTTGCAAACACGCTTTTACAGCCGACCAACCTTTCCACATAACAATCGTTTGTATTAATATTGTCACTCAAAATCGGCTGATCAAGGCATTCACCCGTACCCGGTGGACACGTCTGCGGTCAGCAGGCCCGAGTGGTAGCAAAGAAAGCCGACTGGTTATGATTTTAGAGGTAGCAATTACTCGAGGCAAATAATTTCCAGGCTTAGCAGGAAGCCATGTTAGCTCAATAGGTTAGAGCGCCGAGCGTCATACCCCGGGAAAATCCATCGACTCTGGCCGGGATTTAACCCGCAATCTTGGGTTTACGAGGCAAGTATGGGTTGCTACTAGACCACCAGGACCGACATACATGTGTGCAATAAACCGCCCCTACAACGTGTTCAGTACGGAAGTAAAAGAAATACTATCTTGATTCCCAATAAACGCATAAACAGAAAATGGATGGACCAGAAACCACTGCACGTCTTTTGCTCATTCGCCAGGACTATTCAAAATTACTTTATCTTGATCAGCATTTCCATGCTGTAACTGGCACGAGTCCTTCTGAAATATCTTGTTTTAAATACGCTCCAATCACTTCAATAGAAGTTGAACGTTCTTTTTCCATAATGAAAAATTTTTCTCTATGACAGTTGATACCGTGAAAAAACTTTTGTGTGTGTGCTTGTAACAAGAAAATTAAGTTTAAGCACTTAAATTGGGTGATAAGAATTTATTTAGTATCTTAAATACCTATTTTTATAAATAACACTGGGGAACAATGAAAAGGCTTCGGGATTAAAAATAGTGAATTTACATGTATTTCCATCCGCTGAATTCAAAAATCACCATAAAAATGATAGATTAGCTCTTGTTTTGAAGATAAAGTGACATTTCATTTTTTAGAGTGAAGATTTTAAATTTGGGGGAATTTTTTTTGGGAGTTGGCACACCTGTCAAATAACAAAACACAAATGCTCTTCAGCTGTTTGTAAGTCATAAACATAGATACTGTTGCTGTGACTGTGAATTACATGTAGTTTCTACTCAAATTAATGCAAAATTTCTGGTTCGCGAATGCTTTTTTAGTGTAAAATTTGTAAAAATGCCACGAAAATGTGTAAATATGGTGAATAACTTTTGTTATATTTGTGGTGAAATAACATTTTCCTCACAGAAACGCAATCTGACGCCTCTTGTAAAGACTGCCTATCAGTATTATTTCGGTATGAAAGTAGGGGACCAGGATAAGTCTTGGGCTCCACATATATGTTGCAACGCATGTTCAGTTACACTGCGAGAATGGCTGAAAAAGAAGCGATGTATGGCTTTCGCTGTGCCTATGATTTGGCGGCAGCCTACAAACCATACAGATGACTGCTATTTCTGCCTGACTCCACCTATAAAGGCAGGATTATCTATGAAGAAAAGAAGAACAGTTCAGTATCCGAATCTTCCATCTGCTATTCGACCCATTCCACATTCGGATAGTTTACCAGTTCCTACTACACCCGAAAATTGTGTGTTTGAAGTAGATGATGAAGACAGTGTGGAACAAGAAGAACCAAACAAGCCTTCTACATCCCATGACCCTGATTTTGAGGGAAAAGATGATAAACCGCACAGACTGAGTCAAGCGGAATTGAGTGATCTCATTAGAGACCTTGGCCTGTCAAAGGAGAAGGCAGAAATTCTTGGGTCTCGACTACAGCAATGGAATCTTCTCCAAAGTGATGTGAGAATCTCACAGTACAGAAAACGTCACATGGAACTGCTTCCCTTTTTTGAGAAGAAAAATAATCATATTGTTTGCTGCGACATTAATGGCTTGATGAAGTCTTTGAATTTGAACCATGATCCAACTGAATGGAGGCTATTCATAGACTCCTTCAAGCTTAGTTTGAAAGCTGTGTTACTTCACAACGGGGACCTTCTTTCATCTATTCCTGTTGGTCATGCTGTTCACATGAAGGAGACATATGCAAATATGAAAGCTTTCTTGGACTCAATTGAATATCATGAACACAAATGGAAAATCTGTGGTGATGTAAAAGTCATTGCCATACTCTTAGGAATGCAACTGGGTTACACAAAGCATTGCTGCTTCTTATGTATGTGGGACAGTAGAGATAGGAAATTGCATTATATTAAAGAAGACTGGCCTGCAAGAAATCTTCATCCTAGCGAGAAAAATGTCGTTGCCAAGCCTCTTGTGGACCCAAAAGACGTTCTTCTTCCACCCCTGCATATCAAGCTGGGTTTGATGAAAAACTTTGTCAAAGCTATGAACCGAGGAGGACGGGCCTTTAAGTACATCAGAGAGAAATTTTCGAAATTAAGTGATGCAGAAGTTAAGGAAGGCATTTTTGTCGGACCACAAATAAGAGAACTTGTAAAGGATCCTGCATTTGACCAAGTTTTGGAAGGGAAAGAAAACGAAGCTTAGGAAGCCTTCAAGGGTGTTGTTCATGGATTTTTAGGCAACAAAAGAGATGACAACTACAAGCATTTGATGACAGTGCTCCTGCAAAAATACCGTAACCTTGGATGCAACATGTCCCTTAAGATCCATTTTCTCCACTCCCACCTAGACTTTTTCCCTCCTAGTTGTGGAGCTGTTAGTGATGAACATGGGGAGAGATTCCATCAGGACATTTCTGTTATGGAACAAAGATATCAGGGCCGTTGGAATGAAGTAATGCTTGCGGATTTCTGTTGGTCTTTGTATAGGCATTCAGCGGAACTCCATCACAAGAGGCAAGCTAAAAGACGACGAAGTCAATAGGCCACCACATGATTCTCTTCAGACACGACTATCTGCGAAGTATTTTTCCAGCAATTTAGAACTCTTAGCATGTAATTACCAGTTAAAAAAATCAAATGCACTTTCATTGTTGTTAGCATGTATGTAATTAAAATGTATCCTTTTCTCTCAATCCGTTAATATGTAATACTTCCACCTTGTGTATATCATAGAAACTAGAGCTAATAAAATTTTTTCATTGTCATGTTTGTTTTTCTCAACCCAAAATTAGTAGGAATTGCCTCATGAAGTGCTCGAAACATTCAAAAATTATTTTTTTGTTGCCCAGTGTGTAATCAGTCGTGTTACTCTGTTTTCACTTTTAATAAATTCCTATTTTATTCATTTATTGCTGTCATCAGTATTTTAGTGCCTTTTCGCCTATAATTTTAACAAAAAATGCCTGAACTTCAATAACGAACAGTCCTGGCCTTGGTTTCTTGGGACGAAGGATCCCAGCGTGGTTGCACTTCATATACTGCAGTTTCTTTTCTGAACTCTGACTCGTCGATGGTGACCAGAAGCTTAAGCTTGCCGTTGGCACGTCTCCCATACTTCTGCGCAATGGTGAGAGAGGAGGAACCTATTGTGCACAGATCTTTTTTCATCTTGAAATCCTGGTGGATGAATGTGTGAAGAATTCGGCGTGTCAGACCTGCTGCGTTCTCTAGTTCATTGAAAATGATTCAACTGTTCTGCATCATAAGAACTGGTGAGCACGAAGTTTCAGCACGCCTTTGAAATCAGATATGGTCCTTCGACTCCTCCAGGAAGTTTCGAGTTTCTCTACGGCTGCTAACTCGTGTGGATGTGGTAACAGACACTTCTCTCCAGGGAAACCACACTGTCTACCGTTGCCCATGATTGTCTGCTTCCATGTTGTCTTAGCGTTGTCGGAGTAAGTGTGACGTGCCAATGACATCTAATGGTAACAGGTAACATTATGATCCATCTTCCTGCATAATTCGGGCAAGCATTTGAAGCTGCTACTTTTCTGGATTTATGGGGGAGTATCAATCATTTTTGAACGACTTAAATACTAACCTGTGCAATATCAGGGAAAGTAGTAACAGGAATGCTATAATAGAAAGTGTTAGATCTTGTTTTCCGACAGTTTAATTTGATAACTCGATTCTATATCAGGACATAATATTCCAGATTAATTTCTATTTATTCCTCTTGTATTTATCAATACAATTTAAATTATATAGAGTTTAAAAGTTATAGTACCTATACTGTAACAAAATAAAACTAAAATTTCAAAGAACTAACCCGGTACTGGAACCCAACACTAGGCTATTTTAACTAAAACTTATAATTAAACCTACATGCCCAGTAGCAATAATTACATTTGCAATTCATTATTTTACAATTTTTATACAATTTAAAATGTACAGTCTTCATTCTGCTGACGATCGGTGTCCGCTCCCCACCGGAATTTAGGCATCAGGACCTGGACATCAATGAGGTTGCTGCCGGTCTCAAGCAGCAGCTATACTGGACCATGGTGTGTTGACAGTGTAGTTTTATTCTTTTTTTTTTTCTTCATCTTCTTCTACTTCTCAACTTTTATCTGTATCTTATATTTCCCTACTTTTGTTTTCGATCTACTTTTTCTATCAGCTGCTTCCTTTCCGCCCGAAGACTACTATTATTTTCTCTTCTGTTAATTTTGCTCCCTTCTTCTGATTCTTCTTTTTATCTTCTTATTTATTTTTATTTTTATTTATTTATTTATTTTTTTAGTCATTCTGTATTGCACACGCTTGATTCGGCTGTCAAAAAGCTTGCGGATGCTCTCAGGGTTAAGCTCTCGCCTTCCTTCCACACGGAGAGCCATCTCAGGGACAACGTGGGCTGTATTTGTTTACCGCCATTTCTTAAAACTTGTTAGTCCCGGAGGCTTCTCCGACTCTCTTTTTTTTAACCAGATCCATAAATCTTAAGGTTTTAGTATAGCGTAGTAAAATGTATGTGCGTAAAGTTGCCTTTTTTAATGCACTTAATGAGGAAGAAAGTTGGATTTGCTAGCCAATTAATAAACTTTGTCATTTTGGGAAGCGTTCAAATTCCTTTAACCGGTCTTTAAGAGGGGGGTTTCATTTAATGCTTATGCCCATTCCATGCTGTATCATATATTTTGTTTTATTTATTGTATTTTATTGGGATTCTGTTTTGAGAGTCTGTACCTTTCGCAAGAGATATGCCGATTTATACGTTGCGTAACTTTGCTATTTTCAAGATCAATTTTATTCGATTTTAAATAAATTATATCGGAGAGAGCCGAACTCCTGCCCTGAACGGCAGAAAAGGGAAACTCCAATGTTGCCTCATGACTGCACAACCTGCACGTAATTGTTTTCATTTTGCAGTGATAGGCGTTGGATTGCTATCTTATTTTACAGAGCCCTCGTTTGGATGCATGGCCAGCTTGACGAGGATTTACTTGGCATCGGGAAGCACGCTGTTTGCCGATGGAGTCAAATATTCATAGCCCCTTACATTTAAGCTCATAGATTTCTCAGGCAAAGTATAACTACAATAACCACATACAAATGGAAAGGATGTCTTTGTGCCACACTTCGCTCACGCAATTTAAGAAAATTTGCATTAACACTCACTAATTCTTCTTCTGAAATCTCAGCAATTTCTCTACTTAAAGGTCCTTAATTCGTAACCTTTTACACTACACCATACATTATTTTTGGATCATGCAATATAGCATTTCGTTTACAAAATCGGGTTTTCTGCACTCCAGTATCTATTTGTTTTGTGTCACTACATGGCCATGTAAATAAAACCATGATTCGTTTGTAAAAAATTAAACCGATAAATAAGCGATCATTAACATATTCCAACATCCAATTAACTCTACACACATTACCACGAGGTTGCAATTTCTAAATTACAGTTATCTTATAGGGATAAATTTTAAAACTTTAGGGGCATTCCATGCCGAGGTTTGCGAAATTCCTGTTTCCTGTGCAAGGTTTCTCAGAGATTTTTTTTGACTTCGTTCTAACTTTTCTCCGACGTCATCGAGTTTTTCCTCTCTAAGAACACGGTATTTTACTTTCGGTTTCTTATTAAGATTAATCTTATTAGGATCCCATCTCTCTTAATCAATTTACAAGATTCACGAACAGCAAGGAATCTGTCTATATATCTCCGTCTCACTTCTCTACATGAGTTTGTTGATGTCTGATAATGATGGCCAAAGTAAAACTTCAGTTTACAGCATTGTTATTCATGTAAAACTACATTACCATGTTAATATACACTTTCTTAATGACAATCTAATTAAATATAAAAATATGTTGTTATACAAAACTAATTTACAAATACGGAAAATGTTTTCAATTATTAAATATAAATATATACAAAAATATTTCTTATAATATTTCTAGAATCACATTATATAACGTACTTTATTTGAACATTTACTCATACATTGATAATCGAAAGTATAAACAGCACCGCCAAAAATACGCACTGTGGATTTAACAAAAATGCAAAGACGTAGGTTTAAAAACGAGGAATATCGTCGTACATTAGATAGGAAGGGTACAACATATCCCATCTCCAAATCAGTTAGTGTATTTCAATTTGCTTGAAAGGAGCTGTTACAAAGATGTTAAGGTACACCAAAGCGGGTTATTTATTGCGGTGCAATTTCCTTTTTCGAGGAGCTGGGTGCGTGCTCCGCGGCAAATGATTATTCATTGCTGCCAACGTGAGTAAATAGGCAGTGAGACACTTCGAGCTTGCGCAGCGATAATCAGATCCCATTTGTTATTAGCTTCAGCCCTGAGCACGGAAACGAAAACTCACGTGCGCGTTTTGTCAGCTATTTCTCTTGCTCTGCACTAAATTTCTTTGCAAGCGGTGAAAGTCCACTTTCCACTGCAAATTGGCTGTCAAACATGTGTGGATTTAGTTTACGAAAATAGAAAGGGTTTAAGTTTAACTGTAAAACGCAGACTTAGAGTGGGATAAAAACTAGCCAATTTTTCCATTATCAAAATATGTTCTAGTTAATTGTTTGCAAACTTCTAAAACAGTTCATCAAGGGAGATTGTATGTGTTTTCAAACTCCTACTAAGCCTACTCGCTTATAATTAGGGGACTCTTAGGTTTTAAACTATTTTGTTCCTTGCTAACTGGTTGTGATACTTCAACATAATTGTGCATAGTTCCATAGTCCAATATTATAAAACCTAAAAGTGGCTACATAAGATATTAAAACCTAAAAATTACTAAAATTGTTATTTTTAAAAGTGTTAAAATAGACGATAATACGCTAAAAATAGATAACATTAAAACTTATTATAAAGATACTAACTTATGTTTTATTACGAATTACTTTTAAAACATTAGCCCACATTTTGCATCCTGTTCATTGTTGCATGTCAAAGAGAAAATATTACAGTTTTCCTTTACGGTGACAATGTATGGTTACTAACACTGCATTGTCGCAGTAAATTAAATCATTATTGAACGGAAATATACGGGTTTTAGAAGCCAATTGGAGGCATTCTTAAGAAGCGATACTTACAGTTAATTAACAGCGCTTGCTCCAGTAAGATGACAAAAGTAAAGCGTTATAAATAGTGGTTGATCCACCAATGTATCGGCAACGAACCAAATTTCACCACAGATGGCAAAATTATATATTGTCATGTCTGCAAAAGCAGGTGAGCTACAACTAAAAATAACATTTTCTGCAACATAAAGAGTCTGGAGGGCATGTCGGCAGCATTGCAAAGATCTGCATGAACTACAGTTATCTTATAGGGTTTTCATTTTAAAAGTTGAGTGACATTCCAAGCCGAGGTATGCGAAATTCCTAATACCTGTGCAAGCTTTCTCAGAAATTTCTTTGAATTTCATTCAAACTTTTCTTCGGTGTCATCAAGTTTTTCCTCTGTAAGAACACGACGCTTTATTTTCGGTTGCTTATGTCCCATATCCATAAATCTATTCACAAGATTATGAACCGTTTCTCTGTGAGGCGCACGAGCAGCAGGGAACCAGTCTATAAATCGTCGCTTCACTTCTTTACACGAGTTTGTTGTCACATGGAAATTGTACATAAGATTGCGTGTGCTAGAGTATTACCGACTTTTTGGTATTATAACAGCAGTAACACACTATAACACTGAAACACGTGGTCTCACAACGTTAAATTCTTGTACAGCAGAAAGACTTCGCGTCAGCACATGCAGAGGCGGAAATGTGGAGAGGGGAACAGAACGTATAGAAATAGGGCAGGCAAATCTCCGTTAAGCCCTACGGATCCAAATGATATATTTCATTGTGTTTATGCATTTCATTAAAGAGAAACTTAAAAAGTTTTTTAATTGTAAAAATAAGTGTTTAAAAACTATATAGATTTTATAGAAGTCTAAAATATAAAATTCTTATAATAATCATGAAAATTGTATGCTAAGTTTGCCGAACACACTCACTTTCTTTTTTAACCTTTATGTAAAATATTGCAGGATTGTATTCGCTTAAAACCAGTCTTTTTAAAAGGTTCATATAAACACGAAAACGTTTATTTCATGCTTACTAAGAACTGTTCCTTGCATTACTTCTGATTAGAAGTTATATTTGGTAAATGAAATGCAGGTAGGAATACGCAGACGCATATGGACATCATGAGAACGGCAAAAACATTCTCATAAATTAGCCAACGCACATTTAAAAGGAGTATTTTGGATGCTGGAATACAAGTCAGAGAGTACAAGAAGTATTGTATAAATTGCATAGCCATATGGCTATTTGCAATATTCTTCATGAAAACCTTTGGTACCTTATTCACCGAAAAGGCAGGTTTGACAAGTGATATGTTTTGCATACTATAAAAATCGCATATAGAAACCCTAATTAATATGACAGGATTAAAATCGTTGAATTCAGTCTTATGTTTTGGCTGGAATCGTTAACGATAACTTTACCGGTCTGCTGTTTCCCATCCATGTCTGATAGGGTACATTTGTTATAATGTACCATTTAATACTTATTATACTTTTTGGAATTTATCCAATGAATATAGTTCATACATGATGACAATCATTCTCACTATACTCTGACATTTTGTTATTATATCAACTAATATTTCCAGTACGATGAATTGATCGACAGGCCTGTTTGGTTACCAGACCTCATTCTAATGGATTTCTAACTCTAGGACAGTTTAAAGTTCACAGTTTAAGCCATTGTTATATAGTTGTTGACGTTCTGAGAGAGCATATCCAAAATAGTTTTCAGCAAACTCGAAACACTAAAGCAATATTCAACAAAGTATGTCACATCATTAAACATGGAGAGTAGCTTGAGAAGGTTTGCAGTAACTAAATTACTTATATTTGGCAATTTCGAAATTAAGCGTTTTCAGAACAATGTTTACACAATGTTTTATTGATAGGAATAACTTTCTCACATATTTGACACACACTGTATTGCTTAAAGGTATTATATATAATTAATAAAATAATTTAATTAATATACACATAAAGTACAAATTGATTCACAGAATTGCTGCCAAATGCATGACTAATTAACAGTCACGGTCACCGTTCACGATTGCTAAGGGGAAGTAGAATAAAAATAATCAATTCGATTTTGTGTCGTTCCATTGTTTCGATAACTTAAAACATTAGGATTATTTAATGGGAATCACCAATGTTTTAATACAAATTAGTAATGTATCTCTATTCGAAAAACTTTTTTTTCTATTTTAATTTTGGGTTTCAGGTAAACCCCCCAATCATAATGTGATTCCTCTGATTTTCAGAAGCGTTTTATTTTCAGTGGCATATACCGATTTTCATTGAGAAAAAAATATACTTTGCGATCATTGTATACAATTTATTCATTGTCATTTTTAGTGCCTAGACGGTAGGACGAAAATTTTCAAAAATATTTTCACAAAGGTACATTCTTTCGGCATTCGCTAAAACGGGACTTTTAATTATTTTATCGGTATATAAGTTGCATTATTGCACGTCTTTTGATACTAACATGACACTTTTCTATTAACCTATCCTAGCCAGTGTTTAAGTTTTGCTTCATACAAAGATTTTACAAGTCTGGAATTATACAGAGGGAAACAGAATACAGAGGTTCACAATACTAACAACTGCAAGAAAAAATATGTGTACATTTTCAACCCACTGTTCTCATGAACTTGTAGGCACTTCCCCCTAGCAGGGTGGTATTGTAGCGACCTTCCAAAGTCCATAGACTTGAATACCAAAAATATATTTATACATTTTTTTAAGAAGTCAGCAACTGTAAAAGTAATCAAGTGCTGTTACATAATATTTAAGCACACTGTTCAGTCGAAATGGATCTTTGATTTACAGTAGCAGTGGAATGTTGAAATATGAATTTCTGGTCGTTAAGACTTGGATAATGCACCATTTTAATAATTGCCAAGGTCATGCACGGACATCATTCCTCTGAAACCTGAGAGATTACGAGATGACTCAAGGATGCTCCCTTGGCATTTCGACACTTCTAAAATGTTTTTCTAATGATGAGGCGACAGGGGAGGAGCAAGATCCTCTTCTTCATTTTTTTTTGGGGGGGGGAGTAGCCACTCTGGAAGTTCCATTTTAAAATGCATATAATCCAAAATATCCTAGCTTTTCTTTTGGCACAATCTTTTCTGAACTCTACCCAAGCAGCACAGACAAAGTTAAAAACTAGAGCATCATTCTAACTGTCCATTTTCTAGTTTTAGCGTGTTGACTGTAGATTCCAATAATTCTGTCCAGCAGGTTCAACCACCCCTCTTTTCATTGTATTTTTAACAATGTCTGACCTGGGTACACAAATATATTCTTTTCTACTGTGACAATCTTTTACATTCTCCAGTGGACAGTTTCCTTTCTGCAGACGATTAGAGAGTAACGGGCTTGTTTGTCAAACAGCTTGATGAAGTCCATCATCTCGTACAGACCGGTCAAAAGCACCTCAGCCGAGTCTCTGCAGTTGCATGTCTGGACGAAGTCTGCACTTTATGGGGATCCCGCTAGCTTTACAGTTCCTGTTCCGTGACAGCATGCATCTGTATGGAGAGAATAGAGTATTCCTCCCGGTGTGAAATATCTATCTGTGTATGCTACACATCCTTGTGGTAAAGATTTTACAAGCATCGTTGCAGTCTTTTCATCTATATTAAGGAAACCATAATCCTCTATGATTGCGTTCCCTTTCCTCTAGTACATACAGAAGCCAAGAGCCAATCCAGTGGGCATAAATTTTTTGAGCTCACATGGATTTGACATACCTCTTAATTATTGCCTCATTTTTGTTGTTCCCCAAAAAGATATCATTGTTCATCAATTGATACTCTACTTGACCAGGGATTCAGGAGGCAGCCAGACCTAACTTTCTGTAACAAAGGACAAAATTTCCAACGTTTGTTATTACTTCAAACTTCTGTTTCATCTACTGATAATTTTAAGCAGTTTCTTGATCCTGTCAGCATTTTGACGCCCTTGTACCTGCTACCCAATACATTTGTATCCAAGGGTAACCTAAGTATTACATTGCAGTAGATGTTTAAAAAATGCGGATTTTCTAAGAGTTTCCCCTTTCGAAAAAGTGATATCTAGTGCACATAAGATAAAATCAACTCAATTGTATCCTCAGGAATATACTTAAAAACTAGTGTATGGTTTAGCTTCTTTATCTTCCCAAGGATCTTGTTCAGATCGTAGTAAAGGTGGAAGAGGCTCGAAAATCTCGGTATGGTGCCAAGGTGGTTCGCCCCTATTAACCTTATCAAACCTGTCTCCTCTTGCATCAATTTCGTTCTGTGACACAACCGATTCATTTGACGACTCTCCTCGCATATCTCGGCGAAATATTTCCATCGTTGTTGCTCGAGAAGCTTTATAATTCAGACATATATCACCCTCAATGGCTAAAATTCTTTTTAACTCCGCTCCATTTCAGAATGTGGTGTTGAAAGGGGAAAAACCATTGAAAGAGTTTTTATAAGAACACGAATAAGCTATACCTGAATCTATTAATAGTTTCAGGAATTCTACTTGAATTTGAAAATGAAACTTCCTTTCACGCACAGGTAATACGGAACACAAAAAGACTCAATGTGTGATATGTGACACTTACGAGAAAATAGTAACAAAAAGAAGGATGCACTGTAGATAGTGTGCTAATAAAACGCATACACTACAGATAGATTTATGAACGAATTTGTATCAATAAAACTGAAATAAGTACGAAAATATGAGCAAAATAATGTTACTTACATCACTTTGCCATTGTTGCTATTTCTTCCGTCAACATGCTATCAGAAAATGATCCATAGTTTGAGCGGGAATCCGCTGAAGACGTTTCTGTGTCTTCACTGGCATCTAGCGAAGACTATGGAACTAACACAAAGTGTGTTGCTAGGGGCATTAAGGTCTGAATGGACCAAAACATGGTTAACTTTTTGTATCCTTTACGACACAAAGGATGTATCTCGAAACTACTACTGAGTGACATATCCGTTTTTGATCTCAGCACTTTAATTGCCAGTTTAATACTTATCTAGGGTTCTAAAGGTATATAACACAGAGAATAGTGTTTTATTTGATTATTTGTACACATGAATAATGCAGACATTGTATTATTTGTCGACATAAGGCAACAAGGGCGAAAACTCAATCTATGTCTTGAGCTCATATGTATCATTTGCCAACACGTTTATTTTAAGTACTCATCCACATTATTTAAAATGTCTGTCGTGTTTATAAAATTTAAATGTCAATGCCGGTTCATTTGTTCATTGAAGCCTTTAGGAGAAATTGCTCTTTCAGTGTGGAACATTTATGCATTTCTACGCTACTAATATTATAACTCCATAAATATTTATATTATGAATGAATTTAATTTATTTCTTCCAATTTTCAATTTACATGCTGATTTAATATTTTAATGTGTAAATAGAATCAATTTCATACAATTTTAACAAACAATTATACATGCTAAAATCAAAGTAAACAATTTACATTTCCATATTCTCAATACATGTAAACTTACTACTATTAATATCTGTATATTTCTCATTTAATAAGCTTCAATTTATAGAGTTACACGATGCTGAGTATGTAATGTATGTATATATGTGTGTATGTATGTATATGTATATATATAATAGTGACATTATCAGCATTGTAATTCCCATCACCTTCCATAGCTATTTTTGTCTCACTTTCCTGATGTATTTTCCAAATTTATATATATAAAATTTTGATTTTAAATTAAAAAAAATGTTTTATGTCTTATTTCATTTTTCACCTTCGTAAAATGAACTTTGTTTATTTACATTCTAAAATACAATGCCAAGTATAATCTGCTTTTTCAAACAACGGACATACTCCCTTAATATATTCATTTCTTATCCAATTTAAAAGATTACACTGTTCTAAACCATGCCAGTCCTTCCCTTCCTGCCTTATCGCAGGTTTCAATGTACCTTTCTCTTCTCGAATTATTTTAAGTCTGTTAATTGTTTTATTTACATTAAAACTATCCCATATTCCCTGTGCATTTCTATTAATGGGGTGTTGGCGAAGAAATTCAGTGATGGGAAGCACCTAGTCAATTTTTGTCTCCCAAAACTCAAATAGAGATCAAGTTCACCTATACCTTTGAAATGGAAAAACCAGCGAATTTTTAAGGTAAATACTATTGGAAAACGAACTTGTTAAACATCGTCAATACCGAATAATTGTATGTCACCCAACTTTTTACTGCAGCCTGTGGCAATGCTGATCACCTAAAAATATCACACCAGTTCAAAACAATTCTGAGAGATAAGTTTTATTTCTGTTTTTCAAGAGATATCCATAATTTTCTTTTCACCTAAACCCCTTGTCAGGGAACATATCAAATTTTTGAGACCCTCTTCTAGTGGACGTGTGTCTTTTCTATTCTTTTTACTTCGAAAGTTTTCAAAATGCTAATGTATTCTCCACTGAAATTTCTCAGAGAAAGAGCAAAGTTAGAAAAGGAGAGAAGAAAAGAATGAAAGTCTGACGTTCTTTTAAAAATATTTAGAAAAGAAAGAGGAAATTAAAGCGTTGAAGAAAGAAAATGAGAGAGAGAGAGAGAGAGAGAGAGGACTGGGACAGTAGGGGCCCTAAAAACGCAATCTCAATCATCGCTTTTTCACTAACAAAACTTCAATTTGGAAACGAGGAGATAAATAAGAGTTAAAATGAAAAATTTGTGTAGAGCCTTTTGAGAATTGGGTATACAAGAAATTGCAGTATATTTCTGAAACTAACGAACAATTATTTTAAGTTTTTCCTTATGTTAAATTGCATTGATATTTTTTTCATTTAGATCTAGAACATTCAAATAATTTTACTCAAATTAAATTCAAATAAAATTACTCAATTAAAAGAAATTGCATACGTATGATTATTTTACTTTTTTATTTTCCCTTATACCGAAACAGGTGGGCGAGCGAGGTCTTTAAGTCACAGACTCATGAGAAAGAGATTTGGAGTTCGATTTCCACTATCAGGACCATCCTTTCTGATTTTCAAGGTTTCTCTCATTTTGTATAAAAGGCAAATATCAAATATACATTAGGCCTGGAACGCTTTCTTCTTTTAAAAGAATTCCTTTTCCAATTTTAAACTTTCATCTCATGTATCATCAGTGTCCACCGCTTGTATGTCCTTGTAGTAAAAACGGGAGTTAAAAAAAAGCAACTTGTTGTTACTTCGCATTGCGGTAATTTTCCCAATGTGGATACAAACGAACAATTTCGAAAACTGTCAATTTGTACAGACTGGGTCATAAATCGCGTTGCATCTTGTGTAAATAGAATTTCGCGGTAACCTAACAATGTTTAACATGCATACACATGTATGAATGAAAAGGTTGGTGCCTACTGGAATGACAATGACGGACGTCACGATGCGGCACAAAGAATGACTATTACTATGCAAAAAGGGTGCATTTGAAACAGGGAGCTTGAAAGAACCGCAAGCGGAAAACCCGAGACGAGGATTGAGGCATGCGTCAACGCGGAACAGTCGCTTGAACTCTTCATTTATTTGTTTTATTTACGGACGCTGTTTAACACCTCAGGTCATCAGCGTCCCATTCAATTCCGGGCATGAAACGACCGATAATTTTTGCTCAGAGGTCTCTCCTTTCATACTTAAGGTTATTTTACATGCCGTAAATCTACGACATGGTACCCACCCCTTTACTTCCCTTCCGAAAGAAGCCATATTAGGAATTTTACATCCAAAAAACTCTATCGACCAATCTTGGGTCTATGAGGCAAGTATGACAACCACTAGACGACCAGAACCGACTCGGCTAACTCACAAATCCCGAACAAAAATGCTGCATTAATTTTGAAAAAATAGAAATAAAGCGGTTTCAACGCTCTCTGCTCACGAACTGAATGGTGGATGCTCGACGCAATGCTTGATATAATTGCCTTCTAAACCCAAGATTGCGGGGTTCAATCCCGGCCAAGGTCGATGGATTTTTTCGCGGGTAAAACCCTAGGTAGGCTTCCTTCGGAAGGGAAGTAAAGTATGGGTTACGTGTCGTAAATTTAGACACGTAAAAGAACCGCAAGCTTAAAGAGGAAGCCTCTGAGCAAAAATTATCGGCCATTTTATGTCCATTTCATTTGAAGGGACGCTGATGACCTTGAGAAAAGAGTGTGTGCAAATAAACCAAACAAGCAATGCTTGTGCTATCCTTTTCCAAATACTCCTTTCGGTAGTGATCAAAATTACGTCATATTCACAGATGAGCTTGTTTGTAGTTTACAGAAGCTACAGAAATCGCAACATTGTGTTTGGGGCTAAAATCAACTCCCATTTTTTTACAGAAATCGGAGAAGAATTTACCACGCATTAGATTTGGATCACCAAATAAAAAAAAAATACTTTATATAATTCAAACATTAAAAATAATAATTTATATTATATTTAAATAATAACTTTCCCATTCATACACGAAATACTTAATAAATAATACACATACATTTAAATAAAAATATACAAATAGAGGAAGAGGTACAAACACGGAATACTACTTTGTTTTAGGCTGCTGCTATCAAGGTAACTAGGAAAAAGCTTATGAAAGATGTACTTTAAATCAAGCTTTTAAAAATTTAATGGGATATGATTTGCTTAGCATGACTGAAAATGTTTCAAATGCATCTTTTTTAAAGAAACTATATTGTCACTGTTTTGAAAAGTGGGGTACAAACATGGAACACCGTTGAAAGCTTAGTTTAGTTAAAAAGATTTAAAATGATAACGCAAAACTTTTTATGTGAATATAACAAGGGAAAAAAAACATAAATCTATTCTTATTTCTCTTCATTTTCAGTAATCACAAACAGCATGAACTTGAACTTGATATATTCATTAAAAACCGCAGCGACACCCTTACTGCCCTCTTACTTAAAAATGATGCGAGATCCTTTCCCTTTGCTAACAAGTATAGCAAAGAGCACATTGAATTAATTGTTCTTACATTCCAGGAGATACGGGTGTTTATGACCCAATTTTTACGGGGGAGGATAACTATCTAACATTTTTTAATTTGCCAAACTATATACTTTAGTCATTTTAAATATTTGCAATTACCTAAGGAAACATCTTTATTTCTCCTGTTTGTTTTAAAGTATTCTGCATCTCGTGTAATCCCTGAAGTAAAATTACAAGTGTTTCGCTTTACTGACACTGTAACCCTAGAAATTCTAACCTAATAACACGCGAGCGTGAAAGACAAACTAATAATACTTATAGAGCAATGATGACTTAAATATGTACAGAACGTTCCTTATATTACCGGGCCGCGGATCGTGTGCTCAGTGTACTGTCTTTTACACCGGGGGGATTTCCGTTCTTCGTTACTTACTCATGAGTGATGGCTACTAACCTTGTTATAAGTGGTGTTTAAACTATAGAGTTTAAAAACTGGAAAATAAATTTTAATTTTCTTTTCTGTTAATAATAATAATAATAATAATAATAATAATAATAATAATAATAAAGCCTTGAGCGGGACATTCACCGCTAGTACCTACTGAAATAATACCGAGGTCACGTGTACAAGCGAACTACGCATATACGCCCGGCTATAAATAGAACGCATGATAATACAGTATGATGAACGATTTACTTCGATAAAGTTAATAAATAATGTATTACATTTTGATGCCTTCTTACTCTGTCTTGACTGTTCAAAAAAATAAAATAACTTCAGATTGTAAGGTATATGGGCTTCCAACACCAAAAGAGCTGCTAGTAAAGACCAGAATGTATGCTGTTTACCATCTCATTTTACCTCTATCAGAGTGCAGCACCTATAGGCCAAAAACCTTAGCACCCCTATTTCATATTTGCCCCTTCTTCTAATATATTGTGTTAAGAAAACCACTCACCGCGAATCACATTTTTGGACCGAATTTTAATGGTCCTGTCACTCATACGTATACAAGATCTATTTGTTTCCCACGGTAATTGAAGTAGTAAATACCATCATTCAGCAACAAGATAGACCCCCTGCGCATTTTGCCGTTAGTGTTCGGAATCTTGAGGAACTATTCCACCTAGGTTGATGAGCGAATTGGGCGGAATTGGAGACAGGGCAAACACCCCTAGCCTGGCCGCCAAGGAACCCTGTCTTGGTCACTTCAAACAACGCTTTGTGATACTCTACTACGGATAAAATGAGTCAACAGAAGATGTGTAAACCTTTGTGAAAAAAAAATCATTCAGATACGCCATGAAAGATTTTTTCTCTTGAAAACCTCTCACAGAACATGGTCGTATTCACTTGTGTTACAACAACAATGGCACTCATGTTGTTGATTTGGTTTATTTATGGACGCTTTTTAACATCTTAGATCATCAACGTCCCATTCAATTCAGGACGTGAAACGGCCGTCAAATTATGCTCAGAGGCCTGTTCTTTCAGGCTTGAGGTTCTTTCACGGGCTTTACTTCCCTTTCGAAGGAAGTCACACTTCAGATTTTTACAACCGAAATAAATTCATCGATCCTGGCCGGGTATGAACCCGCGATCTTGGGTTTAGGAAGCAAATAGGTTACCACTTCACCAATAGGACCAACATGGTGCTCATGCACATAATGTTCGAGATGTGTCGTGATATAAAACAAATGGCATAAGTTGTACTTATGAAACAAACGCGACTTATAGCCCACTATGTACATACCAAAACTCCCAAACCGCATACTTCTTGAATTGAAAGTGCTTCAAATGGATAATAGCGCCGCAATTTGCCACTGAAATGACTCAACCAGGGCTGTTCTTGTTCTAAAAGAGTTGGCACATAACTCTTGTGTAGAAAAACTCGCAACCGAACTAGTCTGCAGTTTGCAAAGAGACTTTTTTTTTTCATTTGTTTGTTTTCTTCCCTCCATGAATGCTACAACCTTTCCATTTTCTCTGAACTTGAACTGTGAGAAACTTGGACCACAGCATTGGAATAAACCCATCTGTTACTGCGAGCCCTATTTTGAAGACCTGCTGTATGTATATCTGTCTAGGAGCGATGTAATGGGGTTTGGGCCACGTGCCAGTTAGGACCGGAATGAGATTTATGGAAGAGCGTGGCTGATGCAGAGATCCACATTCCGCACCGGAAACTGCGGCAGAGATGCAGCGTTTGCGGCCCAGTGAATGGTTCAAGTTGGACGTCACCTCTTCACTACAGACCCACCAATGCCAACTTAATTCGCCCTGAATATGAATGCTTTTATCTCGTCACGGGCTAGCTTTCCATTTATCAACTTTTGATTCAAATAAACACAACCATTTTGCTGTACTGACATCATAATCACATTCCATCAAATTTTCGAAAACCAGAAACAAATAAAGAAAGAATCACGTGTTTTATTTGTAGAATATATCAAAAGACTTGTTAAACTAAATATAATACTCTTACGGATCCCATTGTAAAGAAAAGAGCTATACCAAAACATTTTACTGAAGCAATTTAAAGTACATACAAAAACTCGTAAACCTACATCTTTTGGCAACCAAATACAGCAGAAGAAATCAATCTAAATGTCCGTCCAGGCTGTAGTATGCCGCCATATGCATAGTTAAAATGATCGTACAGTAGATAAACAAACATTAATCACATCTTAAATAATAGGAACTACATTATGACAACAGTCTTGGCTGATAATAATAAAAAACAACGAGGATGAAAAAAAAAAAAGGATTCTACGAGCAAAATAAAATACCCACTCAGGAATATGAATATATTTGGCGAAAAAAGTAAAGCTGTGGCTTTTAAGGCAAAATATGCAATTCGATTTAAACTATGGAGAATAAAACAACTGAATTTAGTGACTTTAAATTTCTCGGACCAACATTGATATATTTAAGAAAAGTTATTCAATTACATTACTAGTACAATTAGAAGAGCATTTTATAATAAAGTACCTAAAGAAACAATGATACACTTTTTATAAAGTAGTGCTCCGGGTCTTTTGATGTGAAATGTGGATCATGAAACAAAAAGATAAATTAAGATTACAAGGAATGAAATGAAATCTCTATGAAATATATTTGGAGGTTACTAAAAACTAGATGCCAAAGACCGTCACGGGTGGCCGAGGTCGTTATGGCACGGATTCGTGAACGGGAGGTTTGGGTTCAAATACCGCCAGAACCGTCCTCCTTGACTGAGGTTTTTTTCTAGGTTTTCCTCAGTCCTCATAAATGGCTAATGCCGGGGAGGTACCCTAAACTTAGGCCTGGAACGATTCCTTCCTTAAAAATAAATCCTTTCCCAATATATCATTTCATATCATGTATCATGAGTGTCCGCCGCCTGTGGTGCCTCTGTAGCAAAAACGGGCGTTAAACACCATTCATTCATAGATGCCAAAGAAATAACATCATCTCAGAGTAAACACATTTTAAATAAATTTAAAAAATGAATCATACAGAAACGACTGGAAATCAACATTGGGAAAGAATGTACACTACCAAATTACCATGCAGACTTTGCGAATGTCACTTTGTGGGTTGAAGAGGTAGGTATTTGAAGAACTTCTAAACGCAGGATTGATAAGTGGAGCTGTTAAAAGCTAAAATGCCTAATACATGAATGCTAATTATAACGGCTATCTACCTCACTTTGCAAGCCGCTTTTGTTGATAAACTATAGAAAGTTGGTAGGAGTATGAACCTATACGTTTAAATAATCTAACTTCTCAAAACTTTAATGTGGCAAAACACTACTTTTTATTGTTTCTATTGAATGAAGATAAAACTTAAATAATACGTTTTGTTTAAAGGATGTAATAAATGAAACACAAACTTAAAATGTATCAGTATAAGGATTTGAACTTGATTCAAAACTTCTTTGGAAGTATATTTATAATTTATATTTATAATTTTATTTTTAGATCTTGTATTTAACCCAATAGTTTTTACTATGCATTATTCGAAGTCATGTGGTATATGGAATTCACATAAGAATAGCGGCTTACATATTAAGAATGTGTGTATATATCAAAAAAGGGTAATAAAATTATGCTGAACAAAATTCATGAAAGTGTATCCTATATATAATTGATTTATTATATAATTATCTATATACAAACGTATTTTAGCCTATATGATTTGCTTAGGATCTTGCCGGAGCATATAGAATTATAGGAGCAGAAAATTTCATTACAACAATAATTAATATAAAATCAGCTTTCATAAACCTAACTCAGATAACTTTATTTATTTGATCTTATTTATTAATAAGTTAAATTAGAAACAATAATGAAGTATATGTAATTGTTCACATTCCTTTGCCAAAGAAGTTATTTTCTCATCTGACTCAAGATACAGTTTTGCGTGAATAAAACAGCATAAAAATTGAGTAATTTAAAAAAAAAAGTTGTAAAACAAATTAATAAAATGAACAAATCAAATACTCATACAAGAGTATTTTATAATGCCCTTGGTTCACATACTTATAGAAGGAAACAGCAACATTTGCATAGGTGGTCATAAAGTTTGCTTTTCTACGTATCGATATTCTATATCACAAATCATTATGACATGAATTAATTATTTGATAACTGTTTAAACACAAGCAATTTAAGTGACAGTGAAAAATGAATAAAATGGAATTCACGGTTTAAGTTAATTCTTTTTCTAGAAGGGGAAAAAGCAAAGTAAATTCATGAGAGGATTTTGCCTACATTAAGTAATGAATGCCCCTCCTGTGAAATCGTTCAATTTAGGGTAAGTGAATTCAAGCGAGGCAAAATAACCATTGAAGACGCAACACGTCCTGGAGCTCCAAAATCAATTGTCAAGACTAGAAATCATCGATAAAGTCTATGACTGACAGATGAGTGAAAGTATGCGAGTTAGCAGAGACCATGGGCATCTCAACTAAGCGGATTTATTTTATTTTGCATAATCCATTGCAGCATATGAAAAAACTGTGCAAATTGGGTATCGCGTCTGCTCACTCCGGAGCAAAAGCGAAATTGCATACGAACATCGGCAGAAGGTTTGGAAAAATTTAATAAGAAGAATCCAACCGATTTTAATTCCTTTTTTGACCATGAACGATACGTGGATTCATTACTGCAAACGGGAAACGAAACAGCAGTCTAAACAGTGAGCCAAACAACGGAAATCGGCTCCATTAAAGACGAAGTGCGTTCCCTCCGCTGGAAAGGTGATGGTTTCAGTTTTTTGTAGCGCAAAAGGAATTCTCTTGATTGATTACTTAGAGAAGGGAAAATCCATTACTGGAGAATACCAGCATCACTTTTGGGGAGGCTGAAGACAGTGATCGTGAAAAAACCTCCGGGAAATGGTCAAAAAGGTGTGGTTTCACCATGATAATGCGCCGATACATTTAATACGCGTCACTCAGGACAAATTGACTTAACTACGATTTGAAATGCTTCCATATACATCCTTTTCATCTCATCCTGTTTCCTCAAATTATTGTCGGTTTCGGAAACTAGTTAATTTTCTGGCTGGACATAAATTAAGAAGTCATACAAGAAGTAAACGAGGTTCTCGAAGAAATCCACTTCCATGAGGAATCACGAACTTGGAAAAACGTTGGAGCATGTTCGTTGACCTTCGAGGGGATGAAATCGAAAAGCAAGACTGAAATTGTTCTCCTTAATATCATACCAAGCTACTTATCACACACCCCTCATACCATACAAATTATGTCATATAAATGTTTAGTTATAGATAAAAGATTATGTTTGAGTTCTGTTGAATGTTTATATTTATTAGTTCAGAATCCTGGAATAGGGATATTTTTGAGGAGAACGGGATGATGGGTTCATAAATACTTCGTTTCTCCTTATTAACCTCAAAGATTTGGGATATGAAGTCTTCAAAGCGAACAGTTGAATAAATTATTTCAGCTTACAAGGTATAGAATTCTATAATAAAAAAATACATGCCAGAGCTCTAAATCAATTTGTTTATAAAAAAGTTATTTAACGTTATTTACTCCATTTTATTCATTTCAAGTATTCACATATTATGCTTGATATGTCAATTAGGATATTAAACTATTTTGACGATGTTTAGCTTGTGTTCGATTATGAACAAATAAATATATATTTTATTACGATTATTATAAATGAAAATCGATGAAATATTCAAATACTGCATTATAAATAAGTCTCGTGTTTTCATAGTCCTTAAGATTTTTGCCGACTGCATGTCATGCGTTGTAAATAACCATAAACTATATTTAATCCTTTTCTAGCTTTTGGTGTGTATGTGTGTGCACGCGCGTTTATGAGAGAGAGGGAAGTAAAGCCGTGGGTCCGCTTTCGTAGATATACGTCATGAAAAAGAACCTCAAGTCTGAAAAAAGAGGCCTCTGAGCAAAATTTGTCAGCCGTTCACGCTCGGAATTGAATTCGACGCTGATAGCCGGAGATGTTAAAACAGCGTCCGTAAATAAAACAAATCAACAACCTAAAGCTGATAGGAGAACTTGCTTTTGACTATGTGTTGTGTTGTAGATGGAACTATTAGATTATTTTCTTTTATTCGACTTACCACGAATATTTTAATAAGACAGATAAAGTTTTAAATTGTTTTAGTATTTATTAAAAGTTTTAAGAGTTCTCCCTTTTCCGGTAAACTTTTTCGAGATCTATCATGAAAGGTAGTTTTACAAAATTCGAAGAAATTACATTGTAAACCTTAAAATAGCTTTTTCAAATAATAATCGTCCTTAAACTAGCACAAGAATTTGAAACAGTCAGAAAATCTGTGCTATGTAAAACAATTTCTACAGATTTAATAGCTTTCTGTTCTTTATATAGGGACAAAATTTAAAATTTTTATCTTTCAAAATAATAAGTATTAAAATCAATCGAATATCATTCAAATATAGCTCATGGTTATCTTACACTTTACTTTCAGATATGCTTAGGTATTTCTTCAAGAAATCTGAAAACAATTTATAAAGATCCAATCGTTGATACTAAGCTCACAATCTCGAATTACCCGTTTGGTCCTCTTTCAAAGCAATTGTTAATGACTTTCTGTGCAGCAGAAAAAAATATTAGCTATGTTTCCTTAATGATCCGATGAAAAACTACAAAAAACATGGAGTGTGAAATGTCGCTTAAAATTCGCCTTATCATTCACACCTTGACTTCTGACTCCTTTCCGGAAAATTTGGACGCCCTAAGCGAAGAGCAGGGTGAGCGCTCTCATTATCCTTACTATGGAACATCGTTATACAGGGCACTGGATCCCTTCGATGATGGGTGACTACTGTTGATAATAAAACAATATACAAAAGAAGAGCGTCACCGGCAAATTTTCATATATATATATATATATATATATATATATATATATATATATATATACACAGAGGGTGCCAAAATGTATACTCACCTCAAGCAAAGAAAAAAAAATGTGTTAACATAACAAAACTGAATTCACACAAACAGAAAATGAACACTAATCATCTGAGACTTTTACAGTTACAACAGTTGCTCAAAATGTTCACCATCGGCGTCGATACACTTCTGAGTACGTTGAACTGATTGACCAACGTTTCCGAAAGTGTCTTCAGCGATTGCAGCATGTTCCGTTTAATTTGTTCCCCAAATGCCTGGTTTTTTCTATGGTATACAACATCCTTAAAGAGTTCCCCATAGGTGAAAGTCCAACGGAATTAGATCTGGAGAAAGCGGTGGAAACTCAATCGGACCTCTTCGTCCTATCCAGTGCCTTGGAAGATTGTCATCAATGTACGCTCGTACATCTCGGTGATAATGTGATGGTGCACCATTCTGTTGGAAGTAAAATTCCCCATTTCCATAGAGTGTATGAATGGCGGGTAAGACGGATATGCGTATCATGTTCAGGTACACTGGGCCAGATACTGTTCCTTCAAAAAATGGTCCAATTAGACCCCAGATGGCAACCACCAAACATTAATTCCAGGTGAATTAACAGCCTTTTCCAAAATAACATGTGGATCGTTTGCACATCATTAGACACAGTTATGCCGATTGACAGTTCCCTAACTTAAATTGTGCCTCATCGAACCAAACAACTTTCCCTACGAAGGCCTCATCCTCTTGCACCATGTTCCGAAACCACTCACAGTACTGCATTCTCCGATCAGGGTCATCTTCATTTAATGCATGCAAAGTCTTCGGATGAAAACTTTCAACTTTGCTGTTTTAATAATACGACGTACGCTGGTTCTGCTAATTCCAGTCTCACGCGCAAATTGCTTTGTAGATTTCTACGGTGAGTGCTCAAAACGTTCCAAATCCACAACCGAGGACGCAGGGCATGTTGCTGTGCGAGGTCTCCCAGATCTGTCCTTATGATCATCGCATACGGAACCTGAGTCTCAAATTTGTCTGGAATAAGTGCATTTTTTACTTGCGTTGGCGGTTCTGTTCTGTACACAGGTCTCCATTGCCTTTGAACTTCAATAACATTCTCGGTTTTCCAATACCACTTCAAAATTGCTTTCCGCTGTTCAAACGATAATCTTGGCTCCATTTTGTTGTAGCAACGCCAGCATAACGTAATGCGAGTCGCATCTGTTTAGTGAACATCATACGATAATTTTGGCTTCATTTGTTCATTGTTGATTTACCTGTCACGTAGTAAAGCTATCATAATGTATGTGAATCACATCTGTTTACCGAACATCATACTGCACATTGCTGTTGTTTTTCGGTCCAGATTTGAAATATATTATATAGATATCTACTGTGAAAGTGTGTATACATTTTTGGCACCCTGTATATATAAAAGTCGAAAAATACTACTGAGCTCTGAATCTGCATTTCTTGTTTTTATTTAATTATGTCAATGTCGAGTTTTAAAATTATGCTGTATATCTAAGTACTGTGACCTCATGAAAACTGATTTTCCCTTTGGATTTTACAACTCAAATTTAGGTAAATCTACATATTTATTAGTTCTAAGTGTAATTGTTTTGCTTCATTTAAAATAATTAACGTGTATTGTATTGCATGCGTGCTATGTTAATATTGTGTATCTAGTAAATGTGTCGTGATGGAGAAAAACGATTTCTGCCACCGAATTCAGCGCTACAAAATTAGGTAGCATCATTATATTTCAAAACCAAATACAGAAAAAAAATTAAAATTTGTTAACTAATGTTATTTGCTATACCTTGATCTGCTTTTTTGATCGAAATCCATTAGTAGCGCTCAAGCAACTATGTCTTTCTAAGAAGAAAAATGTTCAGATATCATTGGCCAACGTACTATTGAGCGCAGTTCTTTGAAACATTGTTCGGGTATCTGTGTTTGAAGAATAATAACTAACTGTAAATTTGCGTTGCAACAGTCGATTAATATGTAGTTAGTATTCATATGATAGACCTACGGTAGTTGTCCAAAGAGGGAATAACAGAAGAAATTGCATGTTTTATTAAAGAATGGCTTCAAAAATCGAAAACCATTTACTTCTCTGGATGGAAAAACATCTTACAGATGTAATTGACAACAGTTAAGCAAAAATAATTGCCTTTGATGATAATGGAATTGAAAAAGTGGAAAATTAACAGTACCATAGTGATAGTGAAGCCGCCAGTTAGGAGAATCTCACGTATTGCATATAAAAGGAAGAATTAAGCTAATTTGTTGCCATCAAACAAAGTAATCAAATTTTGCTGCTTATGAAACAGGCGAGTACTTGAAATTTACGTTATAGATACTAATATGAAATATCAGTATCAAAATATTGATAACAGAGGGAGACTCTCCAGGCATTGCTCTCTTCTTGCAATGGAATAATGAAGTCAAAATATGGATAGCTAAAAATGCAATTTTCATTCTTATAAGCAACACGATGAATAATGTCCTTATAAATCAGTAGTGAGGGGATCTTAGAATTTTTATGTGAAGCGCTTGAAGTAAACATTCACTGTTCATGCTTTCAAAAATGAACATTATGGTTTATTGGGAAATTACCTTCTAAACTACAGGAAGCAATAAACTATTTTCTAGTAAATGTGGGAAAACACAAGCACAACGGAAGGCTTCCACTTAGGCAAGGCCTGCCTTAGCAAATTAAAGAGTTGACATTTACTTGAATTCATTCAATGGCATTCTCAGGGCTGTACTTGGTTAAGAAATTTCTTTAGAATGACATTCTGCATTGCAATGCAAGGAGAAATGTCCGAAGATGCAGATTTTCCATGTGCTTATGAATCTATCCATGGTATATTTAACATGTAGGTATACATATAAGTATTGCCTGGGTTCGAAAAAGAAACGTAATTCACAATTAACAATTATGAGTAAGTAATAACATTTGTGTAAAGAAAGATAAAATGGAATGTCAAAGTTGAAAGTGGCTTGTGACACAATACAGCGTCATTTAATTAACAATACTTGTTGATTTGTTTTATTTACGGACGCTCTTTAACATCTCAGATCAGCGTCCTATTCAATTCAGGGCGTGAAACAGCCGACAAAGTTTGCTTAGAGGCCTATTCTTTCAGGCTTGAGGTTCTTTTTCGTGCCGAAAATCTACGATACGGGACCCTCGACTTTGCTTTCCTTCCGAAGGAAGCCATACTCAGGAATTTTACTTCCCGAAAAAATTCATCGATCCTGACTGGGTTTGAAATTAACAAGACGGCGAACTACTACGTTGGCATTGAGTTTCACGCCACTCAGTGTCATTTGAACACTAAAAGAAACAACAGGTATCTTACCTTAGGATAAATTCTGCCAAGAATATCTGTTAAGTGCCAGTAACGAGTCCGAAAATAGTTGGAAAAGAAATATCGAGGTGATCCAGTTCAAGTTCTAATGCGATTCATAAAGAAGTAAAGATGACAGAAATATGTGGAAGGCAGGCAGTTTCAACATGCTCTCGTGTGACTTGGATGAGTGCATCACTTTTTAAAAGCATTCAGCTTTATTCGATCTACACCTTACTGTTTCTACCACTGGCTCTTGTGTTGCCCGTCCTACCGCCCCGAATCTAATGTAGCTCGACTGGCCGTGATCGATGACTTATAGACAAATGCAGTCCCAGCTAACGTATTCGGTCATTAAATAATTGGATGACAATGGCCGATTGGCAAACTGTTGAAAATGGGGCATTTTATATACTAATAATACTCATGCGTATCATTAATAAACATGTGATTGTTATTTTATAAGTTGCGTTTACTGCCATTGATTTCCTCACTTTTTAATCGAAACCATTATGCGACCATTCAAGCGAATCTATCGGCCATAACTCCCTGGAAAGTAAAATCCAATCATGTACCTCTGTCTTAATGGGATACCTGCTGCATGACTAGCAAGGTGGCTTGTAGATACGCTGATGTGATTTGCTTAAAGCGTGTTATTGGCAAAGGTAATGAAACAGAGATAAGTTGAGTTAACCAGACCTGCCTTCACAGAAGACCGCGGTGGAGCTATACGAGGTTGGTTTGATAAGCAGCTTGGTTCGCATAATAATAGAGGGCAACAACAACATCTGTAATGTGGTCATAAAGTTCGCTTTCTCTTAATCATTTTATGGTCACAAGTCATTCTGGTGCTATTCATTCTTCGGCAGTTTTTTAAACACAAGGGTTTTTTTCGAGTGACAATGAAAAATGAATAAAAATGGAATTCGTATGCAGGAAATTTTTTATTCTGGAAGAGAGAACAGCAAAGGAAATTTATGAAAAAAAAAAAAAATGTATCTATTAGGTGACCATGTGCTTCCTATAAAACCGTCCGACTTTGGGTAAATAATTTGCAGCGTGGCAGATAAGGCATCGAAGTCATTCCACATCCTGGAGCTCCAAAATCACTTGTGGCCAGAAACCATCGTTAAAGGCCATGATATTATTTTGGCTAACAAACGAGTTAAAGTACGCGTGTTTCAAAACAAAAGTCACGGGAAATCGCAACTGAGCGGGATCATATTATTTTGTATAATTAATTATATTTAAAAAATACTGCGCAAGATGGGTGCTGCTTCTGCTCCCATCTGGGCGCAAACGAAATAGGATTCCAACATCGGCCGACATTTGGAAGAATCCAACCGATTTTATGGCATTTTGTAACAATGGACGAAACTACACACCGGAAACAAAACAGCAAGACCTAACGAGGCGATACGAACCAGCTCAGAAAAGGCGAAAAGCTTTCATCCTCTGCAAATATGAAGGATTCAGAGATTTTTTTAGGGGATGCAAAGAGAATTCTCTTGATTGATACTTGGAGAAAGGAAACACCATTAATGGAGAACGCTGGCATCACTTTGGAGAGACTAAAGACAGCTATCGCGGAAACAGTCTGGCAATGGCCCCAAGGAAGCTTTGTTTCTCCATGGATTATCATTTGTTCCCAAACCTCAAAACTTTCCTGGCTGTACATAATTTTAAGTAAAATGAAGAGGTAAACGAGTATTTTGAGTACCTCGAAGAGGTACTCTCACTAGGCATTCACAAACTTGGAGAACCTGTTTTCTTTAAAATCAAACCAAGATTCTTACCAAACCACTCTCGTAAATAGACTGAAGTCAAATTTATGCTCTTTTGCTAACAGCAGTGCATCTAACAAGCCTTGATCATAATTGTGATAATCAAACCATTATAGGCCAATTAATAAACAAATAGCTGACATAACACAGATTATATATTCTATTTTGAACAGAAAGATGAACTTCTTGCAATCCATCCCTTCTCATTGTCTTTGATTTTCAAGATTCTCTCGGATTCTGCAAGTTCAGGTGCAAAGTAATAGCCTGTTAAATATAGGTTGCAAGTTAGTCTTCTGCAATTATGAATGGTGCGCTATTTTTTCTACTTTCATTAAAATATTTATTTATTTTAACTGTTTTCACTTGACTATTTCCGTTGTTATGTATGCACATACTTGACAACTATTTCATATTTTCAATATCAGTAAATGCATCCTTTCTGACTAAATAAACTACGTACTCATGTAGCTCACTGGTCGTCGAACAAACAGTGTATATAATAAGCAATATATAATTGCTTATTAATACACGGTTACGAAATTCACGAAGCATGTAAAAGTTTGGTCTTAACTTACCTCGTATTTGTATGTTATTATCCTCACATGCATTAGGGTATCTTACTCCGTCTCAGTGTTCTTTAAATTATTTTGCTTCTTAGAATAATTCTTCTTGGCTGTCCGCTTACTGGTTAAAACTCAAAAAGGTAATTTTTAATTCTAGCAAATTCATGTATATATCCAAAAATACATTTTAAGATAAAGACCATATTATGGATTTACACTAAGGTCTTTAAATGCCCTCTTTACCAAAAATCCAAAGGAGAGATCATGCTACTAAACCTTTGACATTGATACATTACATCTTGGTTAGCCGTAAGTAAGTATGGCTTCCTTCGGAAGGAAAGTAAAGCCGTGGGTTTCGTGTTGTACATTTACGGCACGAAAAATAACCTCAAGCCTGAAAGAAGAAGCCTCTGAGCAAAATTTGTCGGTCATTTCATACCCTGAGTTGAATGGGACGCTGATGACCTGAGCTGTTAAAGAGCGTCCGTAAATAAACTAAAATCAAATCCAACTAACTAGAATAATGCATCACCGTTAATGTCCTGCAGAGATAAACACAACCAACAAGAAAAGGACTATGAGCAGAAGTGGAAAGGCAGCCTTCACCACAAATAATAGGATAGCCAATTATCTTAAACCCGAGTTAACTAAATTTACCGTAATAATGGGTTATAGCTCAACAGATATCTGTTTCTGGAACTGCTGTTTCTGGAACTGGCTAGCTTTACCTCACATGAGAATATGCTACTGTTTCATTTAAACACTCTGTATTCCGTTATGGTAGGCATGAGAGACTTCCAGACCACAAAAATCAAGCTTTTCTTTACGTTAGGAAAGTTAGAGCAGAAAAATATACAAATGTTGTGGAACGCCAAGCGTAGTCGTAAATTATATTTTAAGTCTAGAGAACATTATCAGAACTTAAAATCTGACAAGAAAAATATATTGCCAGAATTTGAAAACAAAACTGCTTGTTGCAGGAAAAGCAGAGCGGTGCACAACTGCACTGCAGGCATCTCAGTTTCTCACGTGTATATACCAGTAATGCCGCACTGAAAACAAAAATGTTAACTTCCTCTACAAACCAATGTCTCTTTAGGTACGATTTAAAAAAAATCGTTCTGTCAAAGTAATAAGAAAACTTTCATGATATCACAGTGCAAAATTATGAAGGTAAATGTGCAATATTTAAAAAAAAAAATGCATGTCAACAAGCATTCTAGGCTGGGTCCGTGGTGTAGTGGTAGCGTTTGTGACTACTAATCCTGAGGTCCTGGTTTCGAATTACGGTCAGATTAATTTGTCTGGGTAAGGCTTTTATCTGAGGTTTTTCGTACCCTGATAAGGTGAATGCCATGTACCTTTAAAGCGCCAAGAACTCCGAGCTCATTTGCGCCATCATTAATTCATTTCATTTCATTTCATTCATCCCTATAGACTTACATATACAAAATCAGTCCACTATCTAAAGATGTGGAAAAATCAATTTTCATAGCTCAACATTAGATGAAATCACACAGATTTAGGCTTTTCCTTAAAAACATTCACTATGTCGCTGGTAGAGCAGGACAAGATAATCAGTTACATAACCATCTGGAGTTTGTCCACCTGCTGGATAATAGCTTGGATTTTTATCTGATGAATGTACTCCAATGAGAGATGAGTTGCAGCTTTTAAGAGCAATTTCCCTTGTGGGGAATGACTTAAGTTAGAGCTCCGTTTTGGGTGTTTGAGTTAAAATCCCTTCCTAGATTTCATATGCTATGTTCCAGAAATCTGCTAAGTATATTTTATTTTTTGGTGACATTAAACAAAAGTCTAATCTTTGCTGCACCTCCACGCCCATTTTAACAATATATTGTATTTCTAATACTGCGAGCGGCGTAGTACAGGCGGTAGCTTTGCTGATTCGCTTTCGGAAGGTCCCGGGTTAAATTCCCATCCTGACTGAGTTTTTTCGTGATTTCCCCTAGTCACTTTGGCGAATACTGCGATGCATGTTTACTTTCCACGAAATTTCCATTCACTCATTTCAGTTCGTTGATTCTATTACTGGGTCCAAAGTGAAACGATGAGCTGGCACGGTATGATAGTGGCTTACGCTTTGGGAATATTTCCGCCCACCATATGGAATAGAAATGGACCTTCTGAGGATCTGATAATACTCATGAGGGGACTCTGGAAATCTGTTAGGGACTTCATCTGCTTCGGCGTAGTCATCACCTGTGGATCCTGACGTCGGTGTCTCCCTCGCCACTTCCCTTCCCACCGGAGGTGACTCCATTGGGGGCATAGGTACAAAGGGTCATCCGTGAACAAGCTCAAGTAACGAAAGTATCTGTCTTTGCCTCAGATCATCCATTCAATTCATACTTCGAGATGATAAGTAACAACTGAATTAGTCATTACAGTTTTTCAAGATCAATGGGATATACCCTTCAGATTGAGTATACGATATCGAAAGCTATAGACTTTGTTTTCAATGTAGGAAAGAACAAATTTTAAAAATTGTGTTCTTCTGTTTTCATTAATTCGAAGAAGTTAACAAACTTATAGAAAGATTAAAAATAAAATAATTAAATTTATTTCAACATTTAGCAAATATTAGCATGATAGCATGGATATTGTAACGGGACGGTCAACAAGTGTGTGTCGAAATCCAGTTTAACTATCCAGTCTCCACAGCTTGCGCATCCTCTTGGTGTGTATACAAGGCCAGGGAGCACATGTCTCCAAATTCCCTATTAGCAGCATCGAACTCTGGTTAATTATATGATTTATACACAAAAAGCACGGAACGAAGCGCTAAAGGAAGAAAGTGGAAAAAACAAAAATGCTGACCAAGTTTTTTTTTATCGTGTCTCTCAATATGCCCTTAATTATTACATATTTCAGTTACAAGGTCATGAAATGTGCGGACGGATTTTAATGCATTTTCAAGGTCTAAAATGTATAACTTATGTATAGAACCGTCTCCTTAGCTGATGATATTTATGCCCCTTGCAAACTGTATCTATATGATGTCAGGCCGAGTAACTGAAAGCCTAATCTTTCCTATAAGATCCCAGGGAGAATAGCTACAAAAGTTCAGTTGCACCGAGTGGATCTTCATCCCTGCTATGTAGCTGTGGTGTTGTGGAAATACGAAGCATGCCAAGTCTCCATTGATTCACATTCGTTAACGCCTCGACCGTGTGCGCTGTTGTTATGCTGAGTGAAACATTCTCGGAATATTTTCGTACGCAAACAAGCTATGTACATCGCGCACTGCTGCCATCTAACGTCAAGGTAGTCTATTATCTCTCATATCGCCTTGTTATAAGAGTTATCATCAATGTTTTACACCAATTTCTTCCTATTTGTACGGGACTGAATTAGGGTGGTAATAATGTTTCCCGTGCGTTTCTAGTAGTTAACGAAATATGTATTGTCATTCAAACTTCAACGATTCACGAAGGCAGATTACAGAGAGTTCGAGTCACGTTTGATCCGAGAAAACGAAAGGGGGGGGGGCGGTAGAGCGCGAAGTAAACAGCGAAATTTTAGATGCGCTGCGCGAGCCCATACTTTTCCAGTCAATGCTTGGTTCAGGTTGAGGTGTTGGCAATAAAACACGTGTTTGCGCGGGCTCTATCTTACCGGTAGTTGCTTTGTACAGATTGACGTGTTAAAAAACGAGTTTGATTGTGTACTTCTTTCGAATTGTGTTATGTGTGCATTAAATTAGTCATTTACATAATTGAAATTCCGGGTAAAATTTTATCTACAACAATGAATATTTATACATCAAAACAAATGTATGCCGACAAGTGAGTAGGCAATCTGTAGGCACATTTCCTGGTATTTTACCTCCAAATAGATGTATAGTTGAAAACTTTGTCAATCGATTTAAAGAGACAGGATCCCTGAAATCTAAAGGTCGTAGGCCTAAACGTAGACTTCTAACAAAAGAAAACCTGGATGATAATAGAGCATTTACTTGAACTAATAAATCTTTATGTCATGTAACACAACAAGCAGGCGTTTAAAAAACTACAATCCATACAGCTACTTAAAATTTAAATTGTATTCAGTTATCTATAGTCCAAGAATTACTGCCGCATGACAACGAAAATCGAGTGAATTTCGGTAATTGGGTTTTACAGAACATTCATGACGGTGTTGCTGATCCACATTTAATAAATTTCTCTGATGAAGCATTGTTTAACTTACGTGGCTACATATGTTCACAAAACAATAAATTATGGAGCACAGAAAATTCACGAATAATTCATGAAATTCCTCTGAATTGTGAAAAGATTGGTGTGTAGCGTAGCAACAGCAAATTGAAAAATAGGAACTTCTTTAACAATTAACTGATCATGAGAGACAACATGCATATTTTTAATAAAATTCTGTCACAGCTCGTGAGGCTATAAGAGAGTTTTTTAAAGGCAAAATTATTTCTAAAGGGTTATAGCCCGCAAGTTTCCCAGACCTTACCGCTTGCAATTATTGTTTGTGAAGAACTCTAAAAAATAGAATCTATATTAATAACCCACACACTGTATATGCACTGAAAGACAATATAAGAACATAAATTAGAAGGATTGCAAAAGATATTTTGCTTGTGAATGCAAATTTTATCAAAAGATGTCGGGAATGTGTGAAGCCAAAGGATATCACTTTGAGCAACTAGGATAGTAGTGAAAAAAAAAATGATTGTGTGTATGCCATAGATTTGAAAGTTTAAGTAGAATACTTGGAAAATTACGGATCTAATGTCACTGTTTACTTCGCGCTCTACCGGCTTCCTCCCGCCCACTTTCTCGGATAAAGCGTGACGCGAACGGTCTGTACATTTTAATTCCTTTTTTTTTTTTTTTTTTTTTTTTTTTAAACCCTGCACTGAATAATATAAGCACGTTTAAGTATATAATGTATATTTCAAGACGTATATAAAATTTATTTTATTATTATTATTTTTTTCAGAAAACAAATGCTATAATTTATCAACATATATGTTTTCAATTTTGTTAAAAAAAATCGTATCTGTACTTTTAATGTTACTAATAAAAACTTTTCAGAATAGTTCAAGCGAATTTGTTTGTAGCCCTGAAAATTAATTTAAATTGAATGCAAGATTTTATAAGTTCATTTTGTTCCACCTACCATTATCACTAGTTAAAAATGTACAATCAGTAGAGTACTGTCCTTTAATGTTTTATGAGCTTCTTTTGGGTCTGTTTATTTTTATTTTTATTTTTATTTCCATTAAGCCCCAGGCAGCATAAATGAAAGAGTCTAAAAGAGAGCAGTGTCTGAGTACATCAAACAAGATACTTCCAACAACTACTACTCTAACTGTTGTTTAAGATATGGAAGCCTAAAGAAAACGCAAACAAAACTTTGATTAAAAGATACAAAGACGACAGCATCCGGTCTGATTTGTTTACAAAAACGAAGAGAAACTTTGGTGAGGAAACAGGATTTTCATTCTGTCAAAGCGAACCTCAAGAGGTTGATTTGATGTCTCTACTGAACAATCTCGGTTAGGCGGAGTTGCTAGTATGAGATACTCATAAAGCTTGTTGATGGAGCTGTAACTTTTATTGAATATGGTGAAGTTATTGACGATGATGTACTACACAAATAATCTGACTCATGGGTAAGAGTTTCTAGTTTCAATAAGGTAATATACCCTGCCACGAGTCGACATATATTATGGCATAGTTGCAGGGATATGGTGTCCAACTGCCAAATTGGGCTGCTAAATCATCTGACCTAAATTTTAAAGAGAACAACCTGAAAGTCCTTGACAGACTGCAGAAGATGAAGCACAAAAACCATACCCGGATTCTGATTGTCAATATGCATGGCTTGTAAGAAGATTCGTGGAGGTCAAACTGATTCCTAAATACACAAACAGTATTTTAAAACATTTTTGGATAAACAGAAAAATGTTCATTTTTAATTGTCCTAAAGTAAAATAAGTGAAAGGTACATAAAAATGGAATTGTAAAGCTTCATAAAAACTTCACAAGTTCAGCAAGCATAAATATCGGAAACTTTAATGAAAACGTAACATGAAAAACAATTACCTGCAACGATTTTCGTTTTCAGATTAAGATATAAATCTCCACATTGAAAGCCTCTTGTACTGATTATTGATTGTTGTCAGGAGACATTTGTTTTTTTTTTTTTGTGTGTAAAAGTAGCTCATCCTCTTTTCTCAATCTTATTTAATAAGTATGTTACAAATGTACAGTGGAAAAATTTAACAATTATAAAAAATATTAATTTAAAAAATAAAAGCCCGATTTTTTCGGGCGTAAAAATCCTAAGTATGGCTTCCTTCGGAAGGGAAGTAAAGCCGTGGGTCCCATGTCGTACATTTACGGCACGATAAAGAACCTCAAGCCTGAAAAAAAAGAGACCTCTGAGAAAAATTTGTCGGCCGTTTCACGCCCTAATTTGAAAGGGACGCTGATGACCTGAGTTATTAAAGAACGTCCGTAAATAAACCAAATTTAAAAAAATAAAAAAAATACCTCCATTATATAATTCCTTAGCATATGCCACTGACCACTTTTCTGTGATGATGATAATTGTAAATTTAACTAACTTCATGTTTATTCACTCAAACAATTGCTTTTGCGCAATCAGTCTGCAATCTTTTTGTAAACTATGTAACAATATCTGCTTAAACAACTACAAATCTTGATAAATATATTGTTCAGAATGGGGAAAAACTTCTCCGTTTTGTTTTTTTTGGGTTTATTAGCAACTCTAACGGTAGGGACTGTAATAGTCGACTTTCATCTATTTCATTCTGACGATTTTTGAATAGGTAGGTGTTCATAAGTAAATATAACATTTTATACTATTGTTGATAATCCGTGCGCGAATTTCAAATATATTCGTATTCTATGCATGAAATACTCCCAAATTTGTATTTGGCTCTTCTATATTGACATTGGTGTTACTAGATGGCTCGAAAAGGTTAAGTATTCATAATATAAATGAACAAATATTGCAATATTGTAAGCCATGTTTACGAGAATCGTATTTAAATTCTAATTTTATTCGTGTAATAGTCCTAATAGATATCACTCGAGGGTTTGAATTTTCCAGATAATTTATTTATCGGCAATCTCCGACTCTCTTGTGATATTACTTATGATAATTATATTTTGAAGGAGATAACTGTAGAATCACAATCCGAATCAAGTTCCAACACAAGTGAACACGAACAGTAAAATATTAAAAAAAATAAATAAACAAATCTATCGCTACTACCGCAAAAAGTCAAAGTGCACAAGGAAGTGTTTTAAGTCAAGCTCTACAATATTTTAGCCAGCTCCTAAAACTGCGAAATGATTCTGACATACAGAGTTCTACCCAACATGGACTGTCTATTCGTGACTACAATCTGAAACAGTAGGCGGTAATGGTAGCAAAAGAAAAGGGAGAAAAAAGAATATTCTCTCCTTGCTCTGAGCATTTACAGCGTAATTTCAAAAAAATGTGAAAAAGACATAGAAAAATAATCCAATTTGGTTGCTAAAACCAGCTATTTGTTAGAAAAACCAACAAACTTGTCAAATGCATTCCATATAGTACTGATTGCGTATTTAACACATATTAATCTCGCCTAGAATATGAGATAATTGCTGGCAGACCCTTATGTGATACAGTTGAAAAACACACTTTAGTAGTAGCATACGAGTATCAGTAACACATTCCTACATGTCATATGTCATCACTTGGTACACCAGACACACGACTTTATATCTGCTTTCAGAAACTCAAAGTAAATAACTTATTGGAAAGAGAAGTTTCTTTGAACACTGAGGTAGATGTGTTTTATGTGTTAGATATGAGTTCTAACTCATAAAGAAGATATAAGGTGGGAAATGCATTTAAACTCAAATAAAGCACATAAAACTACAGGATTTGTTCAATTCCACATACACTATAAAATAATGGCCACAAGACTTGAAGAGTGTTTCACAATCAGACACAACTTGCTCCAGAAAAATTGCATGATAGAATTTTTATCATTAAATTGCACTTTGTCGTCTATTATCAGTTCCAACCACCGATGCTAACCTACGTGCGACAAAAGTGTGGATATATATTACAGACGATGATGTTGATAAGATCTAAATGTAAAGTCGATTTATTGGAGGTGATGTTAAATATCGTAATTGATCTATTTCATAGCCAAAAGCAAATCCTATTAGCACAGTAGAGCTACGTAGAAAACACATGCTGCTAGTAAGAGCAGGTTAAGTTACAAATCGTATATCTCATAAATAGAGCCCTGCGTTTGACCATCGAAAATCTTTAAACAATCCACCACAGTGTATGGAGTATTGCTTGGCGGCAACCCACCGCACTTACACGGCTCTCTTGCAGGTAGTAGAGTGTGACTATTACTACATTATTTGGCTTAATCCCAGTTAGGATCTGTGGATTTTTTCGGGCGTAAAAATCCTTAGAAAGGGGAGTAAAAACGTCGATCCCAAGTCGTAGATTTACGGCATGCAAAGAACCACCAACCTGAAAGAAGAAGCCACCGAGCAAAATTTATCGGTCGTTTCAGGCCCTGAATTTTTGTAGATACAAGATTGTAGATGCGTTTATTTGATAAAGACATAATGCGAACCTTTGATATTTATCAGCAAAGATTATTTTTTAAGAGTGGTGTTTTTCTTGGATGAGCTCCATAAATTTGCTCAAAAACAAATATGTTCATACCTATTACCAAAGTGGTGTGCTTTGGGCATATAACAAATACTGATCACAATTTATTGCACACGCACAGTTCAAATTCCCTATCACATTTGTCACAAACAAGCTGCAACAAATTCTGTAAACATTACTTGCTACAGAACATTTCAAAGCTTTTGCATAAGTGTATTAAGTTCCTCTACAAAGACAAGTAAAACCAAAGAATGAGAACTAATATTATTGCAGTAATTAATATTGCTTTTTAGACTCTTAAATGCCAGCACTCTTAAAGCAACCAGTTGGGTTTTCTCTTAAATGTAGGCACTAAATTAATCTTCATATTCGCATGCTGTACTACAAGATTCCCATAAGATATACCGTGCCATTACTTCACTTGAGCTATCTATTAGTGTCAAGAAGATAACAAGGTTGTCCAGAGCAACAAATCATATTAGAGCTCGCACGCAGTCGGTACAACTACATTCACACTTCTTGTGAGGTCTAGGCAAAAAAGACTGAACAATTTTTCACGCATGGAATACACTAGGCTCGGTCCAGATCGATGTTGTCTTTTTCAAATATTCTCCATTGAGTTGGACGCACTTCGCCCAACGGCCTGTCAGTTCTGGAACACGAGCTGTGAACAATCTTTTGACATCATCTTCAAAACCGCCTCAGCCTTTTCCAAAACGGCCTCGGAAATAATAAATATCTACCCCTCAGTTCTTTTTCGGACAGGGAAAGAGATGAAAGTCAGAGGGAACTAAGTATGGGGGGTATGGAGGATGGGGGACACACCCGAAGCTCCCTACGCACTTCCACTCGCACCATCTTCTGTTCCAGAGACAGTGACCTTGGGACCCGCCTTGTACAAACGCGTCGCATGTTCAAGTTTTCATGCAGAATCGAAAATGTACTGCCGTGGGAAATGTAATATATCTGCAAGTTTGTCATTTGTTATTCGTCGGTCTTCACGACCAATGACAACAGCAGTGTTAATCATTTACTGCAGTTACTGGAGCACTTGGACTGCCTTACTTTCTTGTTGAAACATGGCCCTCCTTGAACCGTCGAAGTGCTGCGGATTATGGCAGAATATCACCACCATATGCCTGCTGCAATATTGTGTAAGCTTCCATGCCGGATTTCTGCAAACAAAGCAAAACTTTACCGCAGCATATTGCTCTTTACAAATCAACTCCATTTTGTATGTAGGCGACTGGCGAACTGACGTTGTTTACTCGTTCACTGAATACAGACGCACGCTTGAGCGAACTTCCGTTTTTGTCCACCAATCAGGGCTGATCCGTTTTCATCATGCACCATTATTTCAACAATGTTTCTTTACTGTGCGTGATAAAAATAACCTCCAATCTTTTTTGACTAGTTTCGGTATGAATACACATTTCAAAAATATTAGTTTCATAACAGGGTGGAGAATAATGAGCGTTCGTGTATGGATCCTAAATATTTTGTTGCTCATTACCGATTATTTTGATTGTAAAGTTGGCCATGCAAATGCAACCACGTCTCGTCACTGAAAAACAGTAACAGTTTCTAATACGAAGTCATATACGGAATGAAGAACTCAATTGTTGCAAGTGCATATTCTTCCTCTGTGGGTTCCTGAGTTGTAAGTTGATCCATAGCTGACTCCAGCTTTGAAAAAAAAAATTGAGCAGCGACGATATTATAAAAGTTTCCTCTATTAAAACGTGACGTACCTATTCGATTTAGTTATTTGTTCTATTCTTTCGGGGGTAGGAGGCTAGACCCCGCGATGATGGTGACATTTCCCTACGTAGACTTACGGGAGTCATGTGCATAGCATCTCCATTTTAGGTACAGTATGTAGTAACAGAATTAACAATAAGTGCTGAAAAAGTTGCCCGTTTTCCCCGACACGCGATTCACATCTTCTTGTGAAATTATCACCGACACGTGCCTTTACAATCATGGGGATAGGCATTAATTCGGAAAATATACTTTTTTAAGTGAAATGTTATTCAATGCCATCCCTCTACCTTTATTATTTTCAATGAGTGTCGTAAAGAGCAGAAATATATTTCATAAATGTGTTTGACGCAGCACCCAAGTGTACATTTTACACTTCATATGAAAGAGGTAGTGAATGGGAGTAAATTTGATGAATTTACTTTCACAGTGGTTGAAGAACTAAAAACCTAACCCTCCTGATCAATAGTTGCACTATTTTAAATGCAAATAAGAATGTACATCTAGAAGTAGGTGTTAAGAATTATGTCTACGCAATTAAACTGAAGAAAATGGTTATAAATTTGTAATGATTACTTCCTTGATAACTGACCAGCACATAATTGCCACAAATAGAGCTTTAATGCAAGCATCAGCTACAATGAAGACGTTATCTAGTGCAGTTATCTCCTCCACGTACAGTGCATAGACCTCCCGATGCGACGTCCGAGAAGCTGAGATGGAAAATAAACTCTTGCAACCGAACTCTCACAATTGTGAAGGTCAGAGCTAAAACACAACACTTTATTATCAACTGAATGCAATGCACTACCTGCGCTGCCGAACACTGTTACCGGTAAATCGCTTTCCCTGTGTGCACTGCAAGTAAATTATGAGCAAATTGAATAATTATATTAATAACTCCAGCATGAAAATATTCATAACCTCTCTGTTGTGCATAACATTAAGTGCATGGTGTATACAAAGTTTGCGAAACATTTCATTCATCTATATTTTTCAAACGAAACATTCAAATGTACTGAAATTTCACAACATGAAAGATAAAATCACTAAATTTTGATATCTAAAGTGAGTTCGTCCCAAATGTCGCTGATCCTGGAGGTGTTGAGGCATGGGTGGTATATAGACCTTGACTTTCACATAACCCCACAAGAAGAAGTCACACAGGGTCAAGTCGGGTGACTTCGGTGGTATGTACATTATCCAACATTGTGCCAACACAACACTGGGCAATTCCTTGTTCTGTAACAAGTTCAAAAATGGCATTCCGGTAACAGTTCTCTCTATGGGAAGAAAAAGGGTTCATACACCTTCTTGTTGGACATGGCGCAGAACACTGACTTTAGCGAATCTCGAACATGCTGGGCTATGACACGATGGTTTTCTGTTCCCCTTTTGCAGAGGTTATGGAAGTTTATCTGCACCGAAAGGTCTTGTCACTGAAGACTAACTTGTTCGTAAAACTTGTCTTCAATGCGTTCTTACATTTCATTGCAGAATGCAGTGCGGTGTTTGTCTTGTAGGAACTGCAGTCTGTGCGGCTTTAACTTTAAAACGTTCGTGAAGGATTTTTCACACCGTTGCGTACAGAATATTTAGATTCCCGGCTTGCTCTTTGCATGGACTTCATAGAACTGTTTATTAAAGCCTCGCTAACCTCCTCGACCTTCTCTTCTGACATGCCAGGCCGCCCTGAACTTTTGTCACATATATAACCAGTCTCTTGAAAATTCCTGTACCACTTCATTGTGCTGTTACATGAGGTGGATCATTTTAATATCTAAATGCTCTTTGCGCCTTAATAAGAACATCAGAACGAACTAATTGAAGAACGCAAAACACTTTCTCGTTTTATGTTAACTATGCTATTGTGAAGTAAATTTTGGTAATTTGTTGTTGTGAATTATTGCCATGGCCCTTCTGAAGGCCGCCAGCGGAACTGAAATGTTACCTGGCGTTTGATGGCTTTGGATATCAAAGCTTGGTGAGCTTATCTTTCATCATGTTGTGAAATTTCAGCATCTTTGAATATTTGTTTGGAAAATAAGGCCGAATGAAATGTTTGGCGAACTTTATATATAACCTGTATATATCCAGGGGTTTAATAAAAGATAGGTCCGTGCTCTGGCATAAAGAGAGTAATTTATGATTTAAAATTTATAACTGTAAATAATTATTGCATTATTTTATTAACCGAATGTTGGATATACATATGTACCCCTAAAGCATTCAGTAAAGTTAGATTTCAGAGCAGGGCGAAGTTGATTTCGTTGGCAAGTTGCAAGTGAATGTTGTTCTCGTCATGTATTCTTACCTTATATTGTAATCACAAAAGGGAATATGCCAAAAACACACCAACTCCAACTTCTAGTAATATCTAAAAATTCTTACAAGAAAACTGCAACAAACAGGAAATTCCAATGTTCGAAAAAAGGGGGGAGTTAATATAAGTAAACAGATCAGGCGGAGTTCGAAACTACGACATCTTGCACCGCTAGTGTTTACAATACCGCTAAAATAAATTCATAAAGCACAATACTTTCTTATAAAAGCATGTAACGCTTACGAACATAAAACGGTTAGTGTGGTAATTGTTATGTGAACAAGGCGTTGTGCCGAAGTGAACTAGGGCATATTCAGGCTTCCAGATGCGGAGTATTTTTTCCCTTAAGGTACATATAAAGGAAATACATTTACATGTCATGTTATATGAAGAAATTTTTAAATTTAAGGTCCTCTAATCTGAGGTTCGGACTTTTATTGAACTCTTACAAAACCATTAGGTAGTCGTTTATACTAAGAGTTACTCATAGAAATCGCCGAAAATATTTTTCGAGGCACATTTTATGTTTCTGAGATAAAAGTAACACTGCAGTTTTCAGAAAACTACATATATTAATTAAGCTAGACCTTACCTACCTGAAACTATCACGAAATTAACTAACTTATGTTTTCGAGAATGAATTTACACCGCGTATTATGGAAAACTATTTATATTGAGAGAGCTAACCTATTCTAAATTCTTTAAAATGTATTTCAAAACGCAAGAGATTTCATAAATTACCTCAATATTGCTGGGAATACAAAATCAACCAACATAAACAGTAGCAATAAGGCAGTCTCCATAAATCTGCACACTGTCATCACTGCATACGTTGTACTTAAAAAGCAAATACCAGTCCACAACTGTTGAGCTGTAATTCTACTTGCAAAAATTACTAGCAAGATGGTAATAGAAACAAAACTGCAGTGATAAAATGGGACACACCGCGAACAACATGTACTGCACATCTCAGCATTGTTAATGGGGGCGAGAAAGATCTTTTATCGATAGGATTTCTTTTTCCAAATACCAAATTGATGTATTTTTTCCCAATTTTAGCATGAAAATAAAAACTGTAAATTTAGGAAAATTAATTTTACAATTCCTAATTATGTACTAAACTATAAAAATTAACACAATACTAAAACTAAGCTCTTTTGTTTCTTGATTTGATTTACCTTGTTTGTTTTTAAATAAAAATTGAAGCAGGAAATAATGCTGCCTTTATTAATTTAATAACTAAAGGCTACAGAGTTATATTTATAATAGCATTAGATTTGATAAGGATAATTATTATGTATAGGTTAAGAAATATTTTAGAGATAGGTATCAGAAATAGAAATAATTTGTAACTTGTAACTTACAAAAGGGTTTTGTATACATTTTGTGTAAAATATGTGAGAAAGAGACAGATGTATACCTGATGACTCGTCCGCGGACCGCTCCTTAGACAAGGCTGAGAAAAGGGTAAACTATCTTTTGTTAGGTCACGAACCTTCTACCCAGGAAATACTTAGGAGTTGACAATAAGTGAAACATGTGGCCGTAACGGGACAGTATTTAACAAAGTCAGAGGTAGCAATAATTTAAGAGAAAATGAAAATGTCAGAACGGAGACGAAAATGTTTTATTACAGGAAAGCCGAAAAACAGCCCATCAACACGTGCTTAATCTCTAGGAACATTTAGGAATCTACAGACTAAGGAAGGCAAAAGATTATCAATAGAAATCAGAATGTAAGGAAAGGGCCGAAATTTATGACAGGTTGTTCTGGGAAAATTCAAGTTCGTGGGAAGACATTAGAACAGGGGGGAAAGAATAATTCTAGCCAATGGTCTTCTGATAAAAGTTAACGGATCAGGAGAACTTAGATGCAAATAAATAATTTTAGGATAGCCAATGACGAACATGTAACACAGAAATAGATAAAATACGAGGGAATTTAATTTAGCGAAAGGCGTGGCGATGTAGTAGAAAAACTAGAGTACAGAAGTCAGAGGGGCACTCAGTAGGCACATAGTCATACATTCAGACATTCACGGAGACATTCTCTCGCACATTCAGACCTTCGTAGATTGAGATTCAGACATTCAAGAGAAACAGGGACATCATACGAGAGACGCGAAAGAAATATACGGAATCAGGCAGTCTGAGTCATCCGAAAGTAATCAGTCTAGATCATTTCTAAAGTTCAGTTGAGGGCAGTGTAAATCATTTTCTAAAGTCAGTCTAAGTGTGTAGTGAGGTCAGCTACGAGCCGTCAGGAAGTAACCTGCTAAGTTATTAAATAAATCAAATGTTCAAAAAGTGCTGGACTTATTAATACAGCGAACAATCTCCTTCCCCCCCTAACGACTTTCAAGTCGTTAAAAACAGTCCAAATTTACCCTGAGAACCCATCAATCCCCCCCTACATTGGAACAACTATATTAACCTACTGCAAATTATCAATCAACTGAGAGTGGAACCCATAATACCCGTTCCAAAATATAAACCAGAACAAGCAAATAAAAAATAAGAAGGAACTTATATTTTCAGAACAAAAAAACATCATTGCGCCATCAACAACGAAAAACTTTCAAAATACAACATGTAATCACAAAACATAATAATGTATAATATTTTACGTTATTTAAAGAAATAAAAAGCAGGTAACCAGTAAATGGGATGGAAATTATAAAATTACGTCAGTTTTCCCTTGTAGGAAAGCTAAACTCAACATTTTTAATACACTTATTACAATATAATAACAACTCCCACTTTTATTATAGTTCCCTGTGCTACAAGTAGAGACACTATAGTGGTCAAGAAAGTAATTTAGAAATTCACACTCACCATACGTTTAATCTACGTAAATGAAGTTTATTTATATAATTACAATACTAACATGGCTCTCTACTAAATGCAATCTTATTGTTAATGCGATAATTATATCAGAATAAAAGAAAGGTTAGATTAAGTTACTAGCATGCGCAGATTTAGCTTTATCATTTCAACTATAATTATACGAAAATAAAACATGTTTTTCTTTCTTTACTGTTGCTTTTGTTTCACCGATGTACGTAACATAAATAGTCTGTGTTTGTAACGTTCTCTTCGATGCCCATTTGCACTTCCGCAACACGGAACCCCGTGGGTGCCTCATTCGACAGCAGTTCCAGTCATTGTATGAAAATTATCACTCCTAAGAACTATGCACTGACATTTTCACATAAAACATAGGAAATTAAAATAAAGGTTTGACTGTAACCAAACTTTTCACCCATTATTTAACAACTATAAATGCATTTCACAAATCAAAACATTGAATTACACCAGTTGGAAGAGCTGGGTCTTTAGCAATAATTACCGAATTAGTTTCTAAAGCATTTATAAATATTAAAAATCCAATATCGTCGTATTTGTAAGAGCAGATATATTTTTAAACCTCTGAACCCGTTAAGTGTTACAAGCACCTAAATACATGTTTGTGAATACTCATTTGTTCTTTAATCTGAATACATGTAATCTACAATGAGCCAGTCTTTTGTGATTGTGCTTTAGAAATGTTTTCATGACAGTATAGTTTGATAGAAATTGTACTATTTATGTACGTATAAGTATTACATTAATGTTAACACTATCAGTACTTACATTAGCACTCATAGTCCTTCACTGGCGTTTTAGAATGATACTGATCATAGAACTTCCATTTTCCAAATGTTTAACTTCATCCATTTAGCAAAACTTGGAAATCACATGAACGTAGAGAACGTAAGTTATACGCCATTCGCGAAAATCAACAAGCAGCATTTTCCTAACAAAGAAGCACAATAGTGAAAATCACTCGCATAAGTTTTGTTTATATTGAGAATTAATTACCAAACACAACTTGCTCTCGTTAACCACCGAGTCACTATGAGCCACACAATAACTCTGTCATGCTCCTAGTGCCTGCACTAAGAACTGCATTATGTCACCCTTTCCCATGCCACATCGCCAGGAATGTCTTCTCGTAAGCTTGTAAACTGAGATCTTGGCAATCAAGTGTCTGTTCGCTGATGATGACTAACCTGTATAATTGAAGGCAATCCAAAATATAACCTTATTTACAATTATCTTTGACTTAAATTGTGGACATTAAATCGCTGTCTATTGTTTCAGTTGCCTAAAATTTGTCCTTAGGAGTCATAAGAACCTAATAACAGTTTAAGTACATTCTGATTTCAAAAGATAATTGAAAAAATTGACCGACGTTTTTTTTTTTTTTTTTTTTTGAGCGGATATATGATTATTTGAACTACAGGAAATAGTACTGGCCACTTTAATCTTCAGTATGATAAGGTAGTATTGCTTTGCATTAAAATCTTTGTAGAAAAACGTATACACAAGAAAACAAGGGTTGCAGATATGAGAATTTAACAATCGTATTTTTAAATAAATAATACTGAACTATAAACTTATAAACATCACGGGCAACGTAACTTATTAAAGTATATGTGCAATTATTATGATGTCGGTCCTGGTGGTGTAGTGGTTACCATTCCATGAGTTCACCCAAGAACGCGGGTTCGAACCCGGCCAGGACCGATGGATTTTTTCGGGCGTAAAAATCCTAACTAAGTGTGGCTTCCTTCGGAAGGGAAGTAAAGCCGTGGACCCCATGTCGTAGGTTTACGGCACGAAAAAGAGCCTCAAGCTCGAAAGAAGAGGCCTCTGAGAAAAATTAGTCGGCCGTTTCACATCCTGAATTGAATGGGAGGCTGAGGACGTTAGATGTTAAAGATAGTCCGTAAAAAACAAATCGATATCAACAATCGACCGCCTCTTTGGTCTCTGATAGATTTGTGAATAGTAATGCAGAGATCCGGGTTCAATTCATGGTCAGATCAAGCTGTTTGGGTAAGTTTTTTAGGCGTTTTTCATTACTCTGAGAAACCAGATGGCTTTAAGGCACCAAAGATTATATTATAAGACTTAGTATTTAAATTTCACTCTAGCAATTTTGTGAATTCTCTTGCATGTAAATTTAAAGGCGATAAAATTCAAAACCATTCAAATATTTGAAAGTCTAAAGATATTATTCAAACTTGCAATACTGAAATGAATCTAATCTTAAGTAATACTGGAAATGCACGATAAAATAAATATTTTATAGAAAATATATATAAAAACACTAATTATTAAGCCCAATTGCAATAGCCTCTTTTCGCTAGAAGAATCATAACATAAATTTTGGAATTTTGATGCTTAGATTATAAGACTGATTATAATATTTTTTGAGGTGCATAGTGCATACATATGTGCAAGATAGAGTTTAAAATTCTATAATTGGAAGAACAAATTAAGACTGCAAAATATACTTATTTGAAGCTTCATTAGAGAAGGAAATCATTAAAAACTTTAGTATTCATACCAATTAGTTAAAAATTTAATTTATATCCTTGCCAAGTCATAGGTCAATAAAGGATACTGCATGACAATTGACTGCAGATGTCAAAATTTAAATTCTCTGATTTTATAATAATATCATTGATTAATATACCAAAAACCTTTGGTAATACATGAAAATCATGAATTCCAAAGTTTTCAATTCATTTATCTCATATTTTATTTTCCATTTTAATATTTAAGTTTTAATTTTTATAATCAAGCATATTAAGCTGAATGGAGCAAGTCTGTCTATTGTCACTATAAGACAAATCAATACCGGAAAGGTATAACTGGCTGTTAGTGGTCTGAACAAATTATTATAAATGTATAAATGTACATGTTCTTAATCAAGCACTATGGGATTATGATGAATATTATTCATTTGCTTTATCTGAAATTCCATGTATATAATCAAACTGAATGGACGTTGTTACTCATGACCGCAACGATTCATAATAATGGAATTACTGGTAAATGACATTCAAATATATAGTTAGATTACGTTTTATATTGACTAATAATAGGCTTAATCTCAAGCTTGAACACAAATTAGATGAAGGTTTGAACTGCCACAGTACAAGATTCACCATGCAGGTATCTTCACAAATAGCTTGCAGTGGAATAGCCTGGATTATCTCAAGGGGGATTTTCAATTTTTTATTTGGAATAACTGAGGGAAAGAGGAAGTATGAATAGACATTTAAAAATATTACTACGTTTATTAATCTTATCAAATGAATAGTTGAATATTGGGAGCACAGAATCCAGAACTAGCCTTTTTGTTTTAAATAATCTGTTGAAATGTTTGCTATTTCAGTAGAACAATATTTTCAATACTATAATGTATAATTACTGCATAAAATAAATGATATTATACACTGGTAACAGTGTTACACAATCTGCATGTCAATAAGGGAAACATTATGTATCATAATTTGAAAATGAAAATGAAAATGAAAAAGAAAGAGAGAGAAAAAAGCATTCTCTTGAAAAAAGGGAGGAATAAAAGGAGTCGATATACCCCTGATAGTTTGTAGCTATATTGTTTTAAGATACAGTTATTTTACATATAATACATGTGGCTTATCAAGTAGGCAAAATTTAATATCTTCAAACCAAATGTATAAGCCTTTGTCTTCACTTCTACCAACTGCATATTAATAGTAGAAACAACGGCAATCACATAACTAGCGATACATTGTGAAAACATAAAATAAACCCTTGGCTATTTTTTTAATACTGCTTAATGCTCATTTTCACTATGATACATCACAGATGGTGAACACTGATGATACATAACATGAAATGATAAATTCAGATAAGAATATTTTTTTAAGGAAGGAAGCATTCTAGGGCTATGTTTAGAGTACATCCCTAACATTTGCAATATGTGAAGACAGAGAAAACCGGAAAAATTAGGGAGAATGGTCTTTGTGAGTATCAAACTACGGACATCCTGCTCATGGATTTATGGTTTAATGACCTCAGCTGCTTGTCTTGGTAATTTAGATATGAATTGCATACTATTCATTTCAGAGACTCATCAGTCCTAAACACAACAGTATCAATACAATTACCATGAACTATTTAAAATTTTAAACATACTTAATTAATTAATGGGTTTCATAAATGTAAATTGACCATAATGGTATGTATAGTGCTTATAGAGTGAGATAAATCCAGATTTGGACAATTTAAACCGTTTTTGATTTAAGGATTTTAGTAGTACATCGTTCTTTAAAAGACAAATATCTGTTTATTGATAGATTATAAAATCTTAAGAGTTAGGATAGGATGCCATTCTTTCCACATCTACATATGTAGCAGCATATTTATTGCTGCTGCTTCTGTATTGCTGGACTTCTCAATCAATACCAAATCCTGATTGCTGACTTCTTTGAGAAAATAACTTTTAAATACTGAATAATATGATGAAAAAATAATCTTCATTAATGTTTTAATAAGGTTATATAAAAACTTGACAATAGAAGAATTATTCAAAGAAATAAATTAACTTTAATTATTAAAACCACATTTTTTATATCAAGATAGACTTTACTCTGCCTCCACATTCACATATCTACCTTCTTCCAATATATATTTTTGAGAAATCCAAGTGCAGAGAACTCTTGTCCCTTGCCAAAAGTTGAAGGTCTTGTTGGCAAGCTTGGAATAGCCACATCGCACTCCTTAACATAACAATTAGAAAGGAAACAATTTATAGTTAAGAGCTTGAAGCAAAATTTATCTTAAAGAACAGTCATTTTCAGTAATGCTATCATGTTAAAATGTTGTTTTAGAGTTAGCATTTCTAGAAAAATCATCAACAAATGCAAAAATGTCATGTATGCTGATGACATATGTTCACTTCAATATAAAATCTAGTATCTTTCTTATCACAGAAAATTGTCTCCCAATTTCATAGGAAAGTGTTCTCCCCTCTCCTCCCCATGTGTCTAACAGATTACTACAACAGTAATGTCCATCAAAAGAAAAATAGTTTATTTTTGGAATAGACCTATATCTAAGCAATTCAAGTATAAAATGATTTGCATAAGGTTCCAATTAAGAAGATAGTTCACACAAGCAGCAGCAATCCCTGATACATACAACATTCACTTATCTTCAATCTGATTCAAAGTGATTTAGTAGTGATCAATATTATTTCATAATTAAAAATTAAATTTTTTAACTCATGAGAAATTACATATCTAATTCCTTCACTTACAGACACTTATGACTGATGTCTGGTTGAAGATGTGAGAAATAGTTCACAGCACTTCCAATTCGAGAACCAAGAGGTGTAAATGACTTACTGGCTAAAACATTTAATTTATGATTGTTCTTACTATGGAAGTTATATTGAGTAGCATTTAAATAATTATGTAAAATTAAATTCTATCTGATGTTAAGAATTCTCTGTTACTTTTGAATGTGACTCATATAAGCACAATTAATAAATTTTAGAATTAATAAATACTGATAGTAGATACAACCACTGGTGTATGTGTGTGTGTATATATATATATATATATATATATATATATATATATATATATATATTATTATTATTTTACCCAAATTAATATTTGTAAACTCATCTTTAATCCTATATTGCATAAAAGTTTAATGATTACAATATTTTTTTTTCCTGTATTTAATGAGAAAATCTAAAAATCTTTTCATGGCTGCCCATATTTGCTAGTAACTTTGGGATATATGATGTTTATTAATATTAATATCTTAGAAATTATATGCACCAAAATATAAATTAGCTTGAAGTCTGCAATTGTCTTAGATTATGCGATGAACACTGCCACTAGAAAAAGATATTAACTAATAAAGAATGAGGTTTATTATCTTCACATAGCAGGAACATAAGAAAAATATTTTATTTACACTGTGCATTATGATTTACACTGAAATATAAGCAAATTTTATTTTCCATGTTCATATAATTTGCTATTGAAAATTATATTTATAAATTATAGTATTTATTGTGAACTAAATTAAAATTTGGGAAAGTGTGCTAAATTTGAAGCAAAATAAATTGCATGTCAAAATTAGAATGGGTAAAACATAAATGTAGAATTTCTTTTATTGTTACTGGTGATTTCTCCTTGCTTTGCTTTATTGTAATGATGCTGATGCAGATTATTATTATTATTATTATTATTATTATTATTATTATTATTACTATATTAATGTCAATAAACTCATTAATGTACAGGAGTATGTGACATTGTCATATAACTATATAATCACATATAGTCAAACATAATTTGGTAAACTATACAACTTATAGCATTAAAATGCAAAGTTAGTAAATTAAGAGAATTATATACATATTTATAATGCAAAAGTAAGACATTTTATAGCTAATTAATTCTGAATAAAACTAGTTCATAAAAAAACGTTTTATACTTATTTTGGTGACTGTTGACAGTAAGTTATTTAAGTTTGCTTAGTAGTTCATTAAACAAAAAATTCTGTATATAGGAATCAATTGTTTAAATTGTTTTCTTATTCAATGAATCTTTATGGAAGTTACTATTGGATCTTTTATTATGACAATGTATATCATTATTACTTTTATTGAATCCATGACTTTTTACAACAATAAGTATTTATTACCTTATGGGCATACAATGATATTATATCATACTATTTTTTTCCTAATAGACACTGGCTTACATGATTCAAATTTCCTAATATTAATCATGGTCCAAATACATCTCTTGCAATATAAAAATTCTACTATATTTATGTAAGTATGCAGATACCCAGATTTCAATGCAATAACTAAGTTGGGGATGGGCAAGATCAGTGAATTATTATCATTAAAGCAATTTCTACATGATTCTTCATAATTATAAATAAATGAGTTTATTAAATGTATTACAAATACTATTTATCATTTCATATCAAGAAAATACACTATTTATTTGGTATCTGTGATGTTTCTTAATCTGTAAAATTTTAATTTTATTTTGATATAAAAGTGATATCTAGTTCAGTAAAATGCACTAGAGTTAAAATAATTTAAGTTATTTGTGAAAGCTATAAGTAAGAAAGAGAAATTTGCTTTACAAAACTACCCTTTCATTTATCACTTACAATTTATATCCCTTTTTCACAATTTATATTATGTTTGATCTTTTCTTTAACCAAATAAACAAACAAAAAAGAACATGACGAACCTCTTCTTCCTCTTAACTTGTTTGAAGAAATAGAAATCATGTTAAACATAAATTATACAAGTAAGCAATACCAATTTTCTTTATATTATAATAGATTGTATTAATTGCTTCAAATTTATCATGCTCTTAATTTAATAATAAACAGTTCAATATAAAATGCTCTTTTTAATTAGAAAAGATATAGGAGAATTTACGGAATTATCATAAATTTTCATAATATACTACAAGTTTCATATGCTTAATATTTTACATAACATTCAGTTCTGGATTTCTATTACGTTAATTGTTTGGCATCTACTTTTGTTACAAGTTCATAAGCTTATATTTTTTGTTTTTATTGCAACTATTCATGTCATCTATTTCGTTCACTATCGTATACCTACAAAAGAAAGGGGAAACAACTAATTTCAACCAGAACCATACATCTTCAAATAATGAAACGTACTTTATTAGAAAGAGATTAGCAAATAAACAAAGTTGAAAAAATATAATATGTTTTTAAAGAAAACGGATTTATCATTAATGAAGATTTATAAAAGAACAATTTAAGACTAATCATATACTTCTACAGAACCGAATTCTTTACCGGAACAAAACGTTTTGAAGTTATGTCCTGTTTGAAAATATTTGGACTGGAATTTGTGTGAATAAATGAGAAACAGGATGATGCAGTTTTTTTTATTCTGAAGAAAATTTAAATTTAATTTAATTTAAGTATAATTATATTTTTGGTTCAGAATGAAATTATTTACCCGTTACGGAAACAAAATTTGTTACAATAGTATATTATAAACGAGTTTCATAAGCTATTTTTATATATATGAATTATACACGTATATTAATAAAATAAATATTAATGCATGTCTTCTAATGAATTAATCGGAAGTCAATTTCTTCTTTTATATCTATGAGGTCATTGTATCGGTGGAAATATTTACTTCATTTGTCTAATGAAATTGCTAACTGAGATAGATTACCGCAAGAAATTGTAGCCCAAGATGAAGGGATTGAATTGTTATTAATACTGAGAAAATCTTGCGATACTTATAAGAAGAAATACGACATATTCATTAAATGGATGAATAGTAGAAACATTAAAGATATTTCACAAACTTTAGTTTTGGCATATATTTCAGGACAGGTTACTATTATCAAATACTACTAAATCATTTGGCAGCTAATATTAAATATTCACTTAACTTAATTTCACATTCATAGATATATTTCACTTTCTATTAATTCTTTAATTACATATTATACAATGAATTATATATACACATATGCGAAATGCCAGATAAGGAGAGAGGAAAAATTTACCTAATCCTCAGCATACAATGCTGGAAACGAATTACCTACATATTGGAATTTTGCACAATGAAACATTTGCAATTAAAACGATTTTTAGAAAGTTAACTTAGTTCAGCTTTTCAGAACGGCAGATGTTCTTTAGTAGTTGTATCTTATTAGAAACTCCATTGCTTTATACCAGGCGTCTTGGCAATAATCATGGCATCACAATAATATATGTAGATCCAAGTAGGTACATCCTTTATTGAATACATTTAAACAAAAGTGTCCAGAAAACTGTGAGAAGTGAAACATTGTTATAAGCTTTATAAGTACGTCCAAAGAGGCAGAAGCAATCTCTTGATTCAGACAACTTCTATAGGTCCAGTAAATTAATTGCATTTGTTAAACCAAACTGTGCGTGGTTACTTATTTCAAAGTAGTTACTCAGTTAATTTGCGATTTATTAATTATGCCTTTAACTATTTTATATTTTGTGCAAGTACTCTGCCTAATTATACGCTTATTAATAAAAACAACACCAGGCAATGGACTTAAACGAAGCAAATGATATTCTTATGGTGCCCGATATTCCCAATTGTTACAATATCACTGATATCAGCACTGTTTCGCACTACAATAGTCCCAAAGGATATTTTTTCAGTGCTTTATTTATTACTAAATTAAATTCCACCATATAAGAATCGTCATTTATAATGAACAAAATTACTTTATATTTGTACAATAATGGCAATAGGGCACTAGAATGCTATTATGCTATTTTGTTGATGGTTTTGGCTTGTTCTCTCTCTCTCTCTCTCTCTCTCTCTCTCTCTCTCTCTCTTTCTTTTCTTTCTTTCTTTCTTTCTTTTTTTTTTATATTCTGATCACTTGTACGTGGACATTTTTAATGAAAACTATCTTTTTATAAGGCTTTGTCTGAAACCTCTTCAAATAGCCTCATTATCGTATAACATTGGCACTGCAGATTTTTTCCCTTCATTTTCTCTGAGTTTTGTATAATGGATAAAGCAATAAATAATACAGGCGAGTATGTTATCTGGCATCTGCGCCCCATATGTAACTGAAACTCAAATAAGCAGCAGGTGGAAATATATTTTATTAATTGTAGGCATATTGGCGAAAAGTTTAACAGGAAAAGTACAAATAACTTGAAAAATATCCTCTTTATTTTTTATCCTCAAAAAATGCCCTCCGAACATCAAAATATTCAGAAAATCAGGTAATCACCCTACCAATCGGTAACTGTGTATGTGTGGGGCAACGAGCTTTTGGGCATGCGTCCACTGCATTGAAAACTAGCAACGGTTCAGAGTGCTCTCTGACGGTAGAGCGACGAAGCTCATGGTGACGAACGCAGCGCCTTCATCATTGTGTGAAAAGCGAGTGAAGCGGTAAGACGCGTAACGTGTAATGGCGGATAATACTTCATCCTCAAACGGCGATATTAAATCTTTTAGTTCAGTTGGTGGTGGAGGAATAAACAGTTCAGGTGTTGGTGATACAAATATTGGCGTAACACAACAGAACTTCGCGACAATGAAGAGTGGAAGTGGTGAGATGGATATGGAAGCCACTGCAGTTGGAGATAAAGCCGGTGACTATGTACGGGAACTGCTACAGGAAAAACAAAGCTTGGATTCGTCGCAGTGGCCAAATGCACTGCGGCTGCTGGATCAAGGTATGTTGGAAGATCGTACTTTTAGTATAGTTGTTAGCAGGACTATTAAAATAATGTTATGCATGCGCAGGAAGGCAGGAATGACTTGCGTAATATGTCTACAGAAGTAACGTAATTCCGAATTAACAAAGGAGCATTCGTTTACTGTGTGACGTAAACAAGCATATCGCATGAAATGCCTTGAAATTCGTTAGTTTTTATGCTATTAAAATGTTGCTAAAACCGTACTTTACGAATAAATAATTCTAACTCACGTGTACCCAAGGTCATTCACTCTAGCAGCATGTTGGGATCGTTTTATTTTTATATTGTCTTCTCTAAGCGTCCTATAGTAGCATTAGGCTGTTCAAAACAAAATGGTGAAGCTTAGCATAGACACACCGCGTGGGTTATGTGAATTTTCATTCAAAGTTTATTGGGTTCATAAATAATTTTGTAAATAAGGAAGTTTATTAGTTTTCCATTATTACTAAGCGTTTATTAATAAAAATGGAACAGAGATCTATTTTTGTAAACCAGAAATGGGTTTTTCATTACCAGTAACTATAATGTAGTGTATTCAGCGGTATTATATAATTTAAAGAACTATAAAGCAACATCCAAGCTTTATTATTGCGAAAGACATAGCAAATTATATTTGTGAACGCTTACAAAGAAAGCTGTTTCTCTTAAGCCTTTAGTAATTGTGCAAAAATGTTTTTTGAACATTTTTGTTCATAGACACCACGATAAATAATATTGCTTGCAAAAACTTTTTCAGAGATAGCTCGTAACCTGTTATATCACATATTTACTACAGTGTACACGTGGCAGTGAAATACACGGAAAAAATATTACCAATGTAGCGCTGCTATGGCTAAAATATTTTAATTGATTAGCTTAATTATGAAAATATGCGAATGCAAAAGACAACCTTTCAATAATTAGAAGATATTAATAAAATATAGAACATTTTTATCCAAATAGAGATATTATGCATAATTAGGTGGATTCATTTACAAACATTAGTTATATTGCACAATGACTGAGCTTAGCATAGCTGTAAGGAAAATATCTAGAGAATGTGCCCATAGTTTAGATAAAAAAAATTAGAATATATCAATTAAAATCACATGAAATATGTGGTGTAAAAGCTGTAGCTATTAAGCATCATTTTAGCTATTTTCAGGTGTAGAAACATTTTAGATTCAGTTGGTTAACACCTTTTCTGCAGATTTATTTAGCCATTTTCATTTTACTTGCCAACTATTCTTATGTCACTATCATTAAATAAACATTAAACTGTAAATAAATGAATTACAAACTTTCTAACAAAATAATAGAAACACTATCGTAATAAGATGAATTTTTTTCTAAATATCTGTTAAAATATATATTACAAAGATTTGCAAACATTCCTGCCCAATTTTCACTCTGTAGATCTCACAATAAGCCAAAACTCACGGATATGGAACATGGCACAAAAACTTTTTATATGAAGCATAAATTTCATACATACAGCAAACAATAATTACAATGAAGCATGATAAATGATAAATGTTATAAAATGTGTACAGTGACTTTATACAACATCAATACAAAACAAAACTGTGACATACTGATAATTTTCCAGTAAATATTTTCCCATTTATTAATTCGCTGAAATGGAAATTGTTTATCTAGTTATACTTACAAAAGCATATGTATTTATGTATATGTAATTAAGATGAATCAAGTTTAAATTATTCATTTGTGCTATAAAAAGCAAGAGTTATTAAAATTCTTTGTCAGAATTTTAGGCAGATAGAATTATTGTAATTTATCAGCATTGTAAACAATAACTTTGAAAATAGTTTTGGAAAAAATATTTTATTTTCTAAAAAATATTCCAAGGGATCAAAAAATTTATATAAAGAATGCAAACCATTTTTTGATAATTTCACATTTTCATATATTTCAAAGGAAGTATAACATCAATAAAACATGTTGCTAAATAAATGCTTAAATTTTTTTTTTAATATATGAAATAATTACATTTTTTTCCCTCTAATGTTATACACTTTTTCTGCTGATGCACTATAACAGGTCTGGTAAACTAATAAAAATAGCAGATGTAAAGATTAAAGCATTTTAAGTTTTTCATACATGTGTGCAGTGTTTTTAATATTCTGGACTAGTTTCTGCAAATAATCATTGCTACTCAAGTTCCGTACTCGATTTGATGCCATTTATGATTTTTTATTAATAACAAAACATGCCTCATTATTTGCAAAGGAAGAGTTGAGCTTAATGAAGTGAGAAGGATTTGTTAAAATTATGATGGATATAGCATTTGTTGTAAAATGATCAAGGTTTAAACCTAGGTTATTATGACCTCAAATTTAATAAATATATGAGGTTCTTGGCTTATAAATCTAAATCGGTTGAATGATGATGAAGGTTCTAATAATACAGTTCTCCTTATGAAATTTTACATGTGAAAGTAAATAATTAAGAGCATTAAACAGTCGTGGAAATAAAAAAGTAACTATTAACTCAGTTTAACTTTTTAAAATGGCAGTCATAGCATATGCCTTGTTTTCTTGCATAGAATTTAAATTTAATTCTTTCATAGAATGCTTAGATTTTAGGAAGTGATAGTAGCATATATCAATACTTCAGTATCAAATTTGCATTGTAGTAAATAAATGTCCTTTCTAATCTTTATTAAATGCAAGATTTATATTATGACTGAAGCTCAGTAGTTCAGTTTTGTGAGCCTTTTTTTTCTTTTCTTTTTTTTTTTTTTTTCCTTAATTTTGGGGGTAGGCAATCAACAGAATCATTTTTAAATAACTTTTTTTAATACAAATCCCTGTATTTTAATAAATTTTGGGGGCACTGTTTATATGGGTAAAAGAAAATTTTTATTTTAAATCCAATATATGTTACATCTGTAATGTATTCTCTGCAGCATTATTGATGTTGGTAACACTTAGATAGGATAGATATATGGTAGCAATGCCCATGTTCAAATTGTATTGTTGAGGTAATTGATGTATGAAAGTGGAATTAAATGGTAGTAATTATTACTGGCCTGATTTAAATTCCAATTTTTTATACTTTTAATTCATTGTTCTATAGTTATTGAAAGTTGCAGTTGTAATGCTTTCCACAGAAATTCCATACATTTAAGTAATCAAGGTTATGCACATAGTGTAGTTGCATTTTAATTTTAATAGAAAGTTTAACTGCTTATGTTCAACAATAAGTTATATTCTTTACTTGCTCTGCTAATTAGGCTGTTAAGTTTAACAATCTGGTAAAATTTTTCTTTCGTTGTTTCTCGTCTGCTTTCTATATGAAGATGCTGTACCATAAAGTTGATTATAACCATCTGGTAAACATTTAAAATAATTGACTTGTTAATGCTTCATGCTTGAAAAATATGTGTTGTACTGTTTTAGTTCTACTCGTTCTCTTCCGATTTGTTTGCCAAGTTACTTTCCAAGAATTAGAAATTTGAAGTTAAAATGAAGCAAATTCTTGTGCTTTGTTGATAGATATTCAAGTTTATAGAATTTCAAATGCAGTGACTGAGACAGACCTGAATACCCAGACTCATGTTCGAAATTAAGAATGGTATACTTTATAAAAAGGGACTATGCAGCGAGTGAGAAAGCATAAAATACCCAGGTTTCATGTCCGAAATCAAGAATGGCACAATTTATAAAAGTGAACTGCATGCAATTCTGTTTCTTATGACTGAGTTATAAACTCCCACCACTTCATTGTGTAGTCTGTTGCATTACACACACAACTGTCAAAAACAGCATTTATTAACATCGTCAGAAGTCTTATTGACACTCTTACTTTCATCTCTCAAATAATTGTTTGATTGCTGTTTTTTTTTTTTGAGTAGTGTTTAACGCCCGTTTTTACTACTGAGGCACCACAGGCGGTTTGATTGCTGTGTAGAACCTAACTCATTCACTAGCCATTTTGACATTAAGCTGATATGCAGATTTTAAAACATTTTTTAAAATATTTCTTTTTAAAAAAAATATATATAGTGTGGGAGGAAACTCAGTGCCATAAAATTATGGGGGTGATCTCATGCTATAAATTGAACAAAATTCTCTTAATAGATTTTGGCAATTGGCAGTTGTTCAGCCAAAAGAAATTATCTTGTTTGTGCTGTAATGCATTCACTCTCAAAATTCATGCATTCAAATTGTGATAATAGACATTCAGATGTAGAAGGATAATGTCCTTTACTATATTTTTTATAGCTGGAAACTTTTTGCATAAATCTACTGAAACATTTTATGTCATCATTTAGATTTGCAGAATTAGATTTGGCCTCACCGAATTTAAAATTGTTGTCATAGTGATGATGTTAAAGAAAGAAAAGTGAGCAAAGTTAATTATGAACTTGGTTTTGCAATAAGGTTTGGCAAACAAACACATGATGAGTATCTGCAATTAGTACATTTTAAATTTAAGATGATTAAGAAGCAGTACCATATGCTTTGATATAATATGTATGTTTATTTTCATGAAAGCTCTTAAGACATAGAGAATTAGGTATTTAGACGTTTTTCTTACCATTATTAGGGAGTTAAAAAAGATGCCGTCTTACTCATGTCAAACTATCTGTGATTATGTTCCTGGCAGAACCCATTACATTGAAATTTGGATAGCATGTTTTGACACATTCTGTATTTGTACTGGTAGAATTAATAAAAAGTAAGCATTAGAAAAAAAATTAGCATTTTTTAATATTTGAAGCCTCTCTCCTTTTTTAATACAAAACTAATTAAGGCAAATAATGTATTAGTTTTTTTTCTCTAGAGATACTTGCATGTAGGAAAATGTTATTTTGAAAAATTGCAATACCATTGGTTAAAACTCACTTGTGGCTCCAACCCAGAAGCTAATGCACCATAATCAAGATGATATGTGTATCATAGATGGAATTTTTTACTCTTTGCAGCTATATTACCAAATATTTAAAACAATACTGCTAAACTGTATATCACAATAAAAATGATATTATATAATACAGAAAAGTTGGGATTTACTTTATTTAACTTTTTGAAAAAATGTACAAACGTTAACATTTTTCCATAAAGCACTATTTCCAACATTATTTATGACACTGAATTCCCTGTCAGGTTTTATATTATGATTGAGACACTTGAAGCCATAACTCCTCACCCTGAGACATTAGAAATTATATCTTTTTGATAAAAGTTGAACTATTGGAATTATCATTATGCATAAAAGAGCCCTAAATAGGCCTCTAAATTCTTTTAACTTCCTAGGATAGCAAATTGTTGCTGAAAAGCAGAACCTTCAGTGACTTGGAACCAACCTTTATATAACTTGCACTGCATTCTACATGTTAAGCTCTTTCTTGCTTGACTAATTGGTTTTTAATATAAAAGTTACCTAATTGTAGTCCCCTAAGTTGTGCATTGAAGGTTGCAAACAGAGTACAATGCGACTAAACCAGGACAGACACAGGAAGTGACAAATTTCTAATAATGTTTCCTTCAGATAATGTTAGGGGGCAGGGTCAAGGCAAATGAGGGCATTTATTAATTTTCACTGGTATCACTGTAACCACTTTTAGATTTGCTTTTGATAGGTGAAAGGGCCACAAACTTCTTTGCGGGCAAAGTATATCTTTAGTTCAGCAGTGTTTTATAACAAGGGAAGATGGAAATGTGTTAGGAATAGATGTGACACCAAAATGAATGTTTAAGTACTGAAGCCAAATCAATATCCTAGTTGTGTTTTTTTAATCTGCTAGACTATTGAAGTAAAGAAAAAAATTCAAAATTAATCAACAGTAAGTTTAATGCAATATTGGTTCTTTAGAGTGCTAAATGCTGTACTTTTCTCAATGACTACACGGTACAGAATTTGCACCTAGGTTGTTTTTCATATTTGTCGTGAGTGTGATTTACATATTAAAGTTTAAAGTGAAAACCTGGTTTAACAACGTGAGCCTTATGGATTTAATCAGATTGTGGCATCAAGTAAATACCAGGCTAAGCGCGCCGACTTTGCTTCCTTAGTATTTTAAGATATTTATCATTCGTGTACTATTTGCATGGCAGATGAAATTCACTTTCGCAACTTTAAAGTTTATGAACTTTGGTATTTGCGCATTTAACTTCAGTAGGAGTTCGGCGCTTCTTGCTAGCAGAGTCATTACGATGTTTAAATAAATATAGTTCCAAGAAATGCCCTTTAACATCGTAAACTAGTACTTAACTTTATTTACGGAGGGCTCCGTGTAGAGTTGTGAAATCTTTGCCGTTCGCCCAGATGGATGCACTTATCGTATGTCAAAGGGATTAATTTTAGCATTATGTTCACATTACAAGTGTTTCAGAGTTCTTAAGTTGAAGTAGACGCTTTGAGATTTTGCTCCATGCTGTTTTGGCACATGTGCACGGATTAAATGAGCTTGATTTATCTTGACGTTTAGTGCACGTGGTTGCAGTTCGGTTCACTGCAAAGATTTAGGGAGCAAGGGCCAAGCAAAGCCAGCTAACGTTCCAAAATCCGTCGGTGTTTCTGATTCGGTCATGGGAGGATAGTGATGTGTACACAGGCAACTTTTTTAAAGGGACACAGGCTGTGCTGCGTCTTTCTACATGGTTTACGGAGCTTGTCTCAGTTTTATTCGCCGAGAGATAAGGCCGAATATTTTTAAGTGCCGCTTTTATAGGTTTCATTAGACTGTCTCCGTACTGACCTTAATTTAAATCAGACTAAAATTACGATATTCATATTCGTTAATTAAAGAACTAGGTTCAGCCATGGCCCATTTTATAAGCAAGTTACACGGGGCTGAACCTTCATCCTGTGCATGCTTACACTCGTATCTTATTTTGAATACAAACTTGGAAGGTTCCTGCAACAAGACACAGAAAACATAGCATTTTGTGTTGCAAAATTTGTAGAAGGAAGAAACACGGAAGGCACTGTTCTCTTCAAGGCTTTGCTATGGGCATGTGTATTATCTATGGCGCCATTATCCAATTAAACAACTGTTTTGCAATAAATAATATGTGTTTCTAAGACAGCTTAGCAAGGTTTTAATCATACTTTTTCAAAACGTTTTACTTACACAAGACAGTTTTAACTTAATATCTTCTGGCATTCTTTATGCGGCTAAAGTTAGTACCAATGACACGAATCTATCCAGTGTACAGTCGGAATTGGATTAAAGGCATCAATATCTTTGTTAACCTGTACATATCACCTGTTGTAACACAAATTAACTCATTGAAACCACCAATGCACAATGCTTTCCTTACTTAAACCTTAGTGTCAATGAAGGATGTTGTAGGAACATGATGAATTAAATTTTTTTTGAAGCTGATGTTGTACAGAATAAATATGACCATATAATGGGGGGAAAATTAGGAAATGCAGCAGGAAAGGTGAGAGTTTCATGATACATTATTTATTTTTCGACTTTCTGCTATTATGTACCAATGTTATGTTGGCAGGTGTCTCGAGCACAATAACGAGATGCTGTTTGGGTTGTGTCGATCGGAATTAGGTTAGGATATTTTTCCATTTTCTTTGGTAAATCCTGAAAGGTATGTCATCATTTCTAATTAAATCAAATTTGGCAAAAATGTTTACCTCCGCCGTCCCTTTTAACGAATTCCACGCACAAAGCACCATCATCTGTTTTGCAAAACAGATCGTGATCTGATAGCATTTACGTCATATTACTGTGTTTAATTGAACTGTCGCAAGATCCGATTTATAAATGTGACAAACGTTATAGTTCGTTGTTAATCCATCTGAAGTCGCTAGTTGGTCCGTACTAAGGAGGTCCGTGAAAAAAGTTTCTCCTGTTCTGTGTTGGAGCAGGTTGACACTGCCTTCTAATCTTTCAAAGATAAAAATGTTGTGCTACAAGACCGCAAATGGAAAGGAATTTGTGTTGATTCCTGGTGCAACTTCTCAAATATATGTAATATTGTGAAGAATGCTCATTACCTTTTTTTTCTTTTTTCTTCTTCTTCCAGTGCATTTCATTCCAATTAAAATGTTTTACCTGAGCGCGTAGCAATTCGCAGCTACTACGCTGATATAGCGGAGGGAAGTTCTGAGAATTTGTGTACCGTTGCATTTCGTTCTGTTTGGTTCTAATTTGTGCATGCATATACATTGGCTGTTCTTGGTTCATCTTCAATGTGGCGAGTATACTCACAAGTATGGCACAACAACCCAACTCCAAAGTCCAACAGATTCCGTCCTTGATCATCATTCAGTCCTTCCTTCTTTCAATGTACTTGTTAACAAAACGTGACGTTCCATCTGGCCTGGGTAATCAAACAGCCAGCAACACGGGCTGCAAACGCTGATTGATTCATCGGTATATACATTTTACATTGAGGTAATTTCGTGCGATGACGAAAACGTGTGCTTGCGCACGATCATGTAAATCACCCGAAGCACTGACATTTGCATGAATAAGGCTCAAATTTGGTATGTAATCAACCACTGCTCTAGCTTTAGGGATTTCTGTAGCATTGAAATTTCGTGGTAACATCCATGTCGGTTTTTGTTACCTGAATGAAATGGGGAAGCCCACATATTAACTGCATCGTATGAAACATGTTTTGTCCTAACGCATTACTCTAGTCAAAAAATTTATTTCGTTTTAGGATTTCATATCAGTAGGTATTTTTCGTAGATTTAACCAATTAACTGCCTTTGCGGGCGTATTTGTTACAGTGTCCTTGTTTTGCATTGTGCTCCGACTGATTTTGTCTTGTGAATCTACTGCCAAAATTGCTAAGCAAAGTAATGTCGATCTACCCTTGAGCGGTACAAATATGAAGTCGAGTTTCATTAATAATTTCGTCCTTTGAGAACAGTATGAAACGCCTTGATTGCAAGGGAAGAATAGCGCACATTTTCTTTTCGACTTGATTGCGAATCGTAAAGCAGAAAGCTCTACGTTTGATTACGAGTTCTTGTTTTTCTTTTCAAACCGGGCTTGCCAAGGAACACAGGAAATGTATATTTGTGGAACTGGAAGGAGAATAACATTTGCATTTTGCCAGAGCGCTCTGGAGGTGTTTTTGCTTCACTTATAAGTTTCCCCCTCTTTTTGGCTATCTTCATGACACATCAAACATACAGGGTACATGTTTTATTTATAATTCCGCTCTGCTATAGCTGATCATATCATATCGTCTTTCGCGGTTTTATAAATTGCATTAATAAAGGAGCTCGTTTATTTGTTCAGCTCAGAAGTTGTTTCCTCGCGTTCATGCGGTCCTCTTTTCATTCCCCTGTACTTAACTTCCATTTGTTGCGAAGATAGTAACCAATTTAGTTTCTTCCTTAGCGTTAACTCCCAAATAACTGGTTTGCATTTAAAAAGTTAAAAGTGAGGAAAATCATTTGCGAATAAGAGGGTAAAGTGGCGTTTTTTTAATTATTAATATTTTTGCACCATATATTCCCTTGTGACCACCGAAATACATCAAAAAACTAATTTGCCATTTCAAATAAACTTTTTAGCATGGAAAGAAATTGTTGCCTAAAATAAATAAAGTGATTTTATATAAATTTCTGATGTTCTGAATCCCAAATTTTCAATCAATTTACTCTTTTATGTCAGGATTTTATGCAAAATCGCTTTTAATGTGTTTATAATTACACGAATTTCACTAAATTTATTACTTAAATTTTTTATTTCAAATGCAAAAAATGTGTTAAAAACACAACTTGCCAAAATTATATTATTCATAAATGTTGGTAGAGTGTTTTTGTTTTGTTTTGTCTTGTTTACTTAACTATTGGATGTATAAATTAGCTTAATGTATCATATAAAAATTACAGTTGTTGCTTCTTCATTGAAAAACCCTCCTCTCCTCTTCCTGTTATGTAAATCTTCAGGTATTCCATATTTTATCATCGAACAATACTCAGCAAGCATCTAGGTGCTCCAGCATTACTGGTACCTCCTTTTGAACTCCTGTAGATCCTTGTGCAATTAATTGTTCACCCTGCTCTTTGCTCAAAAGTTCTAGCTTTTCAAGGACATAATCTGGATGAGAAAATATAAAATTAGATTTAGACTTATGTTACATAGTTCCTTGTATGTATGCTTCAAGCATATAAGCCACAATGTTTCTTTAACTAGAATCCTTGTTACCAAGAAATTTTGAAGCAACTTCACAGAACTACTTTCCCCATTTCATCTATAGTGTTATATCAGGACCATTAAGTATACCTTGTTTTCATTTTGCTTCAGATACCAATGCAAATTATTCACGTATGTACTTGAAACACACTCATTCCTTATAACCTAAATGTGGAGACGTGGCAGCAGGTCTTGCAAGGATTCACAGGCTTTGGGACTCAACATTCTTAGAGCCAACTTTAAAATTTTATCAGTCCAGTGAACAGCTCATCCTACTATTCCACAGATATACAAAACATGGAAATTTGGCGAAACCAGATTTTGACACAACAGTATAGTAAAAATTTTAAAATCAGAACAAACTTTCCAGTTGAGTTCACTGTAGTTCAATCATATTAACAGCAGTTCTGAATTTTCATATAATTCTTTGTGGATCACTTAATAGGCAAGGGGTACTGATCCAAAAATGTTTTGATGTGAAGAACACTGTTTAAACCTAATGCAAAGCCTGCGCATAATCTCACTGTAATTTCCTGATCTACTTGCATGCCCTGTTAGATAAACATTCAATAGCCTCGGTTTTTACTATAATCACCTTAAAATATATAGAATAAATTTGATTTACATATCATGACATAACTAAAACTACATATATGTTAAAAATATTACTGTTTTATTTATTATGCCATAATTTTCAAAATGTGACATGAGAAAATAAAAATTGTAATAACAAAAAAAATGGCGTGTGATAGAACCTTTATGGCTTTGAATTTCATTTTATCATGCTAGGAATACTCTTAAAATATTCAAAATTTGGAAGCAGTAATTTCTGCACTGACTGGTATTATTAAATAGGCAATGCAGGGAGGTTGTTAGCAAGATATAAAAATTTACCTTTATTAATTAACGCATATTACTTATAGATAAAATATGAGAGATTAAGTGAAGTGATGTTAAAATTGTTTAAGTGTTCAACCAAATGGGTAGCAGAAATATTCCCTATAGGAAAAGCTTTTAGTCAAATGTTACTTAATTTAGTTTAGGAAATGTTGGCTGGAATTGACATTACTGATTAGGTGATTGTCCAGTATCATAATATTATTTCACTTGTCCCTGCATTTAAGATTTTAAAACTACATTGTTTTATCTACGGTTATTTTTCCACATGTATGTTTATGAGCACTGATAATTTTTCAATTTTAAACCTAAAGCAGCAGAATAACAGGAGTAATATTTTTAAATTGCAAAATTTTTCATTAATTATATTCAGTTTGTTACTTTCACATGAAATGCTACTAATTGTAGTCATGTACTACTGTGAGAAATGTACTGTCCGAAATTTTATTAAGCTGTTATTTTTCACACCTTGGTGCTTAAACTTTGACAGATTTATTACTACAAGCACTTATTACATATCAGTAATATTAACAATGATAAACCACATGAAATAGGTCACACGACATGACACCTAAAATTTTTTTTTGTGCCTATTTATTTGTAATTTATACTGAATTACTTCCTCATCTTTTGAAGAACTAAAATTTTTATAAAACAGTATAAAAGATGATAATTTTTTTGTATAATTTGCGCTTGGTGTGGTCATCTGCTTTTACAAGGTTGCACCTCCTTTGTGATAAAATACGTCTATAGCATAAAAGTGTATTTATTAATGTCTGATCATGTTAATATAATTCTCAAAGCAGTGCAGAAATACATAACTAAAATCATTTGTTCGTTGTCACTTCGCATTATTGACTTAAGATTTTCTTGCATCTTTGCTAATTTAATGCACCTCGGGCTGTTTCAGCTTCAGGATCTTCTAATGAAAATGAAACTCACAAAAGGTGGGTTAAACTGTTAATAAAATAAGTTACATTTGGAGAGAAATTATTGTGGATTTCTCTTTTGTGAGGTAATTAAATTATTTCATCTGATCATTCACTGATCATATTGATTATTTTATTTATCTGAGCTTCATGAAAACAATACTTGATAGCCAGACTAGAGAATTGTTTTTGATTTGAGATCCTTGGTCACACATTAAGTTTACCGAACCTATTTATATTTTATAAAAAAAAATGCAGAAAGAGACAGCTCGAACACAGCTTATTGATACTTACCGATTCCTTCGTTTTGTTAAGCACTATTGCACAAATGGCCACACAAATTAAGATCAGTAACTTAAACATTGGTTAACCTAAAATTATGTGCCTTTAACAAATGCTATGTCTTTAGATTTGCATCCTGTTTCCTCAATGTAAATGTTCCGTGATCCCTGTGCCGCTTGCCCAGACGCCTGCCGTCTCCGTTGCGGTGTTTGGAAACGGCATAGCGAAGTGTGCGCTCAAGTATTTAACATCTTCTTTTCTTCATTTTATCATTCCTAGGTTTCCGATGCGGTTTTTAGCAGTGTACTATGTTAAATATTAATCTTGAAGTGAATGTGTCAGTAACGATATTTCTAGACCGTGCTTTTTCTTATGCGGAAATTTAAGAATATAAACATATTAAAGCGCAAAGGTTTGTTAACTAGTGTTTGAAGCTTCAGCTTTTATTTTTCCCGCATAATATGACATGCAGTCTTCGGTTGCTGGTATGGGAGAATTGTGCAAAGTGTGAACAGGATTTTTTTGGCATGTCACCAACAACGGCGATGCGACGCTGTAGTGAGAGATTTTTTAAAAATGTGTGTCACAATGCATTGTGTCATTTTCCAACCAGGTTTTGTATTTTTATATGTAATAATGTAGCGTTTGATGGACTACCTCTGCATGACAGGCTTTGCAACGCCTGACATGTCTACACAGGAGTGTTAAATTTCATGTTTAATTTTGATGCCCCATATTATGCAAGTTAAAGAGGGAATAATTCTTATTATTCAACCTTATGTCCCAACAATTCGTATAATTTGCATATTTACGATTGAAATAATTACTGATCTTCATTAATGTTGCACATGTAATGAAATATATCATTCCTGACTTAACAAGATAACTTTTTTCTCTCTTATTTTGGAAAGATTATTTTAGAAAAATATTACATGTTTTCCACCTGGATTACTCTGTATAGTATTGGCGATATTTCTTTGAGAATGGACCTGGCCAGGAGAGTTGCAAGTCATATTATATCAGGATATATTAAAATATTGTTACACATTTAAATGCAGGGGATTCCCCGTCTCACTTTACCGCAAAGCCCGCCGAGGTAATTGTTGCAGCAACTGCCGGTAAACTAGCAGGCTTTAAAAAGTGTTTAGGATAGAGGCATTAACATTACATCTTAATAGAAATAAACATTTCAGACCTGTTGTTACGGTAAATGGGTTTTTATAGTTCACAAGATTTATATATCCAATTGTTTTTAGATAAATAATTAAAGAGCTTTTGGTGGTAAAGAAATAGATATATGCTCCCATAGGAAGAATTAATACTGGATGTTCCCAGCTAAAGAAAGGCAGTGAATTCATAGATTCAAGGGTTGTACACTTAGAGAGGAAGTAGCCTAGGTGTTGACCAGTATATATGACGGCATCTTGGTAATAATGTTATTAAATGCATGTTTTATGAAATATGTGGAATGTGTTTGTTCAGCTGCTAAACTATGATGAATGCTTATTTTTAAATATTTCCTATTTAGAATCATTTATCAAAGTTGATGTCCAGAAATTCATTTTTATACCGATTACACGCCAGCTGTCGCGAAACGCGCATACTTTCTGAGAGAAGTCCTTTTTTGCCACAATATGCACGTTGCTATCATAACCTTTGTTAAAGCTAAGGGAATATTCCTTTTTCTATCTAAAATGTGTAGATTGATGAGGAAAGCATGTTTAGTGAACAGGATTTGGGAAAAGGGGGAAAAATCATTTATGGTATTTGTATCTAGTATTATGGGAACATACATTGTACTCAAGGAAAATTGTATTCCTTGTTAAAACAAAAGGGTATACTGAAACCTTTCGGTTCTCTAACTTGCGGAGTATCATTCTCTTCGTAGTAAAAAATAGTGTATGTATCTCACATATTTACATTTATTGTCGGTGGCATTAAAGGTTGTGCTAATGACTGGTTTACAGTTAAAATACTAACACTGAATAATTATTTTGGCGCATGTACACACACCATATCTTAAAATATATTATTCGGCGTGTGTAGTCTTTCATGTTCAGGTTCGTTACTTGTTTCTTTATGTTGGAAATATTCAGTGTCGTGGTAGTGGCATTCCATGACATTCAGGAAAAAGGGGGAAAATCCTGCATTCAGGATTCTAATCTCCTTATTTCCAACCTACACTCTTAACCATCCGAGTCAAGGAGATTGATACACTCGTTTCTGAAGTTTGAAAACTCATGTTTAATTTAAAAGTTTATTTGTTTATAATACACTGTGGTTGTTTATTCAAATCGTGTTCTTTTGACACTCTTGTAAAGTGCATTGAACTTATAAGCAGGGGCTGGGAGCTTTGAAGACGTACCACACTCATTACGCCGTAGAGGTGCCGTTTCTGAAAGGAATTGAGTTTGTAGGATAAATCTGCGCCTTGCAATTCAGAAATTCAGTGCAATTAGCCATGATTGTTGCATTTAGTATTAGATTCCATCAAGTTGGGTGAAAATAATATCTCACTAACGGTTTTTTGGCAATATTTTCGCTTTAGGAAGTAATTTCCCTAGCATGTTTCATTGTGACTTTTGGCTGTTGCCCAAGCGTAACCTACCATCGCTAGAAAGGTATTTAAATTTCTGCAGCATCCCTTATAGGCACTAAATTCAGCACCTTTGTCAATCCTGTCAGTCGGTACCATCAACACTGGTTTGTTGCATCTCTAGCTGTCTGCAGAGTGGACGACTAGGAAGGTGTTTCTCTCAATAGATTATTTACTAAACGTGCATTTTACATGAAGTCCTACTATTGTGCAAGTCTCTTGAAATACTACGACGAATCTCCCCATTTCAAAATAGTTGTTTTGATTCTGGATCTTATTTATTTTATGAAGGTTACACTAAAATCTCTAGTTATTGCCTGAATAGTAAAGCAATGAAGACACCAGGAATCTATTTATATCAGAATAATATCTGTAAATGTTATTTAACTATTAATTCAGCATTATAGCTTAAAATTCTTAACCTCGAAATATACATCTCGGTTCAAATGGGAATTTGGGAGAAAGAGTTTGCAATTCGTTCTACGAACAAAAATCATGAAATAACGAATTTATTGTGAATTGTGACTAAAAGTAATAACATCAACACGAAGATAAAAAGGTTTATTGCTCATGAGAACTGATTTTGTACAGCAAATGAAATTTGGCAAACGGGCAAATTACTCTCCAGAGCACCGTTCTCTGGAATTTATTGTGAATACAGTTTGTTGGAAACAGGATAATGAATTGACACTTGGCACCAGTGGATGTCAATTCTCAAGAAACGAAGTTGAATTTCATGTGTGCAGAGGCATTGCAGCAACGAAATATCCAGTAGTTTTGTCCTTATTCGTATTTTTAGACATAGGTCTGTGGTTGACAAGAAAAGTGTCATCCATTCATTTCGCCCGTTCGTCGATCTTTTCGGGTTTATAGTAGGCCTGTTACGAACTGAATACCGGGGCTTGGTTTTGGATTCAAACTGGTAAATTAAAGCCCCATTAACTTATGTTGTATGGAATCAGGCAAGGGTCTCCATTATTAAATTATTTTCCGCCTATTCCCTGCACTAGTTATTTTAATCTGTAGCCCTTCAGAAAGGGAGGCTATTCAAAAACAAGTAACCAATCTCTTTATCTCAGCCAATATCTTCGGTTGACTGTCAATTCTGTTTTAAACTTAAAGGAATATATTTTTCTTTTTAAATTTGGGGAGTAAAAAAGAAAAGCAACCGGAAAATTGGTACCTGATTGAGCAACATCCCCAAATTATTCTTGAGTCGTTAACATTGGATTCATTCATGCATGATTACCCAAAGATGCTCTTATTCAAACTCCATATTAACACATGCTGATATCACTGTGTCACTTTGAACGCATGCTGCTCAAAACCGATCGCCGAATATTCAGAATAGAGGGAGGGGTTTTAAATTGGCACATTAGTTGGCGTCTCTTTATGGCAAATTGGAGTGTAGCAGAACTGTGTATTACGTAGCGCTCAAATTATTTGCACAACTTCGTCATCACCGGGTGTCGAGTAATTGCTATTTATGACGAAATTTGGAAGTGGTTGGGAATATGGTCTTTGTAAACGGTCCAGCGCGTTGAATCTGCGAGTAGAATGTTGTCAAAGCCCTACAGTTGGCTTGCATTCATCCTTTTTGATTGCATGCGTCTAGAAATAGCGTGGCGTTACTTTCTTTGCTTGCCAGCAGTTGTTGCGATTTGTCTGCGATATAATAATACGGTAGCATTTACAGGGACTTTGACGGGGCCATGCGGGCAGCAATCAGTCGTAGCTTACGCAGAGCGGAACCGTTTTCCTGTGTTTGGCATTTTGTGGCGCTCTGATGCATTATGAGAACACTTGCTTGGCTCCCGCCCAGTTGAGGCATTGTTTGCCAACCCTCATTTCTCTTGAGATGCGAGCCAAGGTGCGGGTGTGGAATTTTTGTTTTCTTTTTGTTTGCCGTGTTTGCTTGCTTGATGAGAGTTGGAAACGGTTCACGTTAAAATCAACAGGCGTTTGTTTTGCAGCAATAAGTTGTGGGCGTTATCTTTATTTAGTTGCTTCCGTGAAGCGCAGTGGATAATTAGATACAGTTGTCCGACTTTTATGCGGTGATTAGTTAGCTGTCGTCTACAGTTGCCTGAATTTTTGCGGGAAATGTCTGTGAATTTAATTATAAAGTATAAACTTGGTACAGAGTTTGTGTCGCTAGCTAAATTCATAACATTGCTTCCTGACTCCGAAACCATATTTTACGGGTCGGTTCGCAGTATTTCGGAACTTGACAACCTTTCGCGGGGCAGACAGTTCTAGTAGAATAAATGCACAGGAAAGAGACAAAAGACAAACAAAGGAAAAGTAATTTTCATTTGACTTATACAAGATTTGTTACTCTCTGTGAAGCACTAAAGAAAACGCAAGCGATTTATAAAATTAAAGAATTCCTTTCTTGTGAAATTAGTTGCTGATAAATATCAGAAACTTCTCGAGTTTATTTTACTTTGGTAAGAGCGCTTTTCTAAAGCGTTTGGAAATAGTAAATTCACCATGTTCGCCTTGTAAATTGTAATATAAAATTATTGCCCAGGTACAGCATAACATTTGCAGCCTCCCATACAATTACAATGTTTGTATATACGTACATATGCACAGTACGGCCCCCACTCACAATGACAGTTAAACGTAAGCAATAAAATATGACGTATCGCGTTAACTTAGTAGTATGTAGACATTCACAATGAAAGAAACGTACGTATTATACAATCGAAAATAAGAACAAGCAAAGATTACCAACAGCTGAGTGGAAATGGCTGCTTCTGAGCAGACGGCGGTACCGTTTATGCATATGCAAAGTGCATTAACTAATTTGCTTGTAGTAATATCAGCAAGGATAGCTGTCTTATATTGAAATTAATCCTTTGACCATTGACGCATTCTGTCTACAGAATAACTGATCTTCAGCTCTCTCTACCATAATTTGCCCTTGCACAGAGCACGGAAATCAAGTGCATCTCTTGCTGCCAGCTGCTGCAGTCCCGAGCGACAGCGGAAGAGCCAAGCTACTGTGTACGTGGCTGCTTGTAACATTCTTTTTTGTCTAACATTATGTAACCTATGCGTTATCCTCCGTAACTTTTAAATATAAATTGACAGGGGATTGTTAAGCGGGTAAAATATTGTAACGATAGCAAATCTGTTCTTATTGGAATTCGCAATATATATATATATATATATATATATATAATATTAATGAAAAATAAAAATAAAGAAACACTATTAACAATGTAACACATTAACACTAATAATAAAAGTAGATAAAGATAAAACACAGAGAAGGAGTCACACTTGAAATTGCTATATATATACACATACATACATACACGCATGTGTAGAAACCTAGAAACCCGTGGACGCAGTGGTTTTTCGCAAATGTAAATTGATAAGGGCTGGTAAATTACTGTAGCGGTGGCAAATCTCCTTTGAATGCAGCAGGAAAAAATCATAAACATTAATTTATAGCCTATTCCTTGCGTGGTACTATTTGCTTGAAAGTCTTATTTAGACATTTCACTACCTTCGGCTCTCTCCGGCTTCGCCCGGGACTTGCAGCAGTAAGCACAAGAGTGCATTTGATTTCTGTGCCCCATGTGTGAATAAATTCTACCATAGAGCTCTACAAACAAAGCAGCTATGTTCTGATCGACTGATTTCTTAAGTTTATAAATTAGACGCAAAACCTTGGACCTTCAAGCTTCTTAGTTTACGTCTAATTATACGTTTATTTTTATGTTGTGCATGGTTCCATTAACAATGCATAACATCTATATTTTACATTTAAGTTTACGTTGCGTTTAATTTTCAATGTGAATGGGGCCTAATTTCTTTGATGAATTTCCGACTTAAGTGTTCCAAATGTTAAATCCACGCCATCATTGTGTTCCAATTGAAACTATTAATCCTATATGCTATATATAGCTGTGGTTATATTGTGGTTTATATAAAATAAAATGTTTAGTTTTATTTTATGCTACTTATATAAAGAAGGTTAGATTGATACTATCTAGCTACGCAATGAAGGGTGTTGCGAACTATTTAGTATATCTACACATGTGATAGCAACATTTGTATAATTTATTTAGCCTCTCCTATGAGCCAAGGAAATTTTTTACTTGTTTCACTTGGGTATCAAACGACCAGCATTAATAGTTTAGAAGATGTGGAATTGCAGAACGCGAATCAGAAAATTATTTTTAAATTCTTACATAAGTTCATTTTAAAGCTGCCCAACTTGGCATTCCACGTTTTCTTTACTCATTCTAAAGTTGGTTAACAGTTACTGATAAATCCGCATAAATGTGGGTATAAAAAAAGAGTTCTTTGCACGTGCTCTACGGCGAAACAACGCGCGAATGGGAAAGAACGCTATCATTGACATTAAGCGAATGTCTGCATTGGTAGCTTTGTGTGTAAGTGGTGACGTTGTATTTGCGTTGTGTGTAAGTTTTTCTTTGTAGAGCCGTTAGTTGATCCTTTTCATTGTCACTTCCCGGTCCAGTTTTCAGTTGTGGATATGGTGTCCTCTGGCTGTAGATGTTGGAACCACTATGGAAATTACCATTTTCTCAAAAGTATGGATTTAGGAGGCCCATTGGCGCGATTCCAATCTCTCCATTCTTCTTCTCTGCAAACTTTACTTAATCCTACGTTGCAGCAGAAATAGGTAAAATGAAAGAAAAATGCGAAGCCAGCGTTTTCCCTCTTCTGGGAATATTTCATTCCGCATTCTCTCGGTTTGGGTGAGTGTAGGGACTTGCTGGGCTTAAGCAAATAACTTCGGATTGCAATGCAGAATCCGGCAAATGCAGCAGAAAGTACACTTTCCGTAATCATTTGAGATTGCCACATAAAATGACTGCGTGCTATTTCTTCTTAAACTTGTCACTCCCATCGATTTTTGTTCTCTTACCGCTCGACGTGGCTGAGACGCTAATATCGGATTAGAGGGGAACTAACCATTTAAGATAAGAACTGCAGGATGAAATTATTACACCTTGGGGTAACAGTAAAGAAATGTTAAATCAAAATTAACATGACTGTAAGCAATCTCTGTCTTCGAAAATGAGTATTTCGGAGTAGTAACCAGTTTGTTGGATGTTTACTGGTGAGCCATACAACTATTAAGCGCTAGTGCGCCCTTTCGTCTGGTGAGCGGCTATCGTTCATTGTTGTTTCGCAACATTTAGGTGGTACTTTCGGATATATGACACAACCGGGTCTAAGTGAGTCCATTAATACAAAAAGTGGAATTAAACTAATTAATATTGTTAAAATAACAATAAAATATTTATTTATGGAACTGCGTTCGGATGAATAAAGAATCACAAATGTAATATAGGAAAACTTTATTTACATTTTTAAACATTTTATTTAGTGGACTCAAAAGTACCTCGAAACAATGTCCAACATTTGTGCTACAACCTTGCACATCTACAAACTGCCGGCGGTTTTATGTTGTATTTCTGGCAACGGCAATATTGACAAGGACTTGATGAAGCAAAGTGACAAGTTAAGAATTCACTCTCCCACTATCATAGACTAATAATACGAAATGTCACTGCTCTTGCTTATTTTGGCAAGAATTTACCAGAACCCAATGTAAGTATCGACATTAAACAAAGTGATACAATGTTGCTCCTTGCTGTTAATTTGATTCTTTGCAATTTCATTTCTGGTTCATTATAGTGGTTTATAGGAAATAAATAGTGGCGTGTTACTTCTTTTACTGTTTTTTTTATTAAGTTAATATTGATTAACTAAAATCACACAAGGAACTTGTTTAATAGAAAGTGTTAGTACAACATGACTTAGTTCTTATGTGTCCTAATTATGGCAATGCGCCACATAATACCATGTTCGGATTTCCTAAATGACAGTAATTAAAGGAGAAATGGATAAAGATCGTCAAATTTTGCAATTAATGATGAGACCCTAGTGTGTATTAAGCGTTTCGTAACAAAAGTTGTGGTTGGGGAGCACATTTGTCTGTGCAATTTTCCATAATCTATTTTCATATGTGACAGTGAGGGTTAGCAATGAAAGGAACATATGAAGCTGGGTTTTTTTTTTTTTTTTTTTTGAGGAGATGATAGTTTTAATGAATGGTGTGAGCAGGATGTTATGTCTCCTTTGCAAGCGAGGTTAAGAGCAGACAGGTACACCCGTTTATAACTATTGACAAATTGGGCTATGAATATGGGCTTTCAGGTCTTCCTACAGATGCTATGTTTTTATGCACGGTTTCTTTTAATTTCTCCAGAGATAAAACAATTATTGCGTAAATGAAGTATTTGTTAAAAATGGGTTCAGCCTTAACGCACTTTGCAATCATGCATTTCCTACAAAAAATCGATTTAGTTAAAGCATCCGGCGATCTTGGAAGCAAAAGCAACAAGAATTTTTCATAGTGTATGAAATTAGCTGCATTCTAATTTGCTAGCCTGGGTTTTTGTATGTAGACGGAAAATGCGTTAATCAGCCTATGTAATGTCAAGGCCTTAATATTCGTTTTCTTTCCACATGTATCTTTTTTTTTTTTTTTTTTTTTTTTTTTTTTTTTTTTTTTTTTTTTTTTTTTTTTTTTTTTGTTCCACACCAAGGGCTAACGTACAGCCAATTTGGAAGTAAAATACATAACATATCAAGTTCGTTGTAAAGAAAGTATGCAGTGTTTGCTGCCATTGCGCGGCGCAGATGCCGCTTTTAATTGTTCACGCGAATGACGCACCATACAAAAATAGAATAAGTGAGTCAAGAGTAGGGACACACGCAAACCCTTTCCTTAGTTATATGTCGTCGCATTGTGCAGAACGTGGTAACAATGTTACTGAATGTCTGGCGTTGCAAGACGGTGCATTTTTCAAGCTTCATATTTGGTTGAAGGATAATTGCGCAAAGTACTAAGGTTTACTTAACCTTTGTTGCTACAAATACGTACCTTATTATTCCCAATTAATAATTAGATAATTCGATCATTTCCCGGTCATTAAAACAACGTTTTACAGTTTGTCAAACCAGGTTTACGCTGCATGAAATACAAAATATGATAGATAAAGTCACCTGCAGTGTTATTTGCAGGACGGTGCACAGAATGAGTTTGAGAATTTCTTTTTTAGCAGCCAGTATTCCTGTTGTTATTTAAGGATGGTGGCGAAAGTGATATTAGTGTGAGGTATGTTATTGTTACATATATAATTTAAAACTTAAGCCACACTTAGAAGTCAAAAAGCTGGTTTTCGAAAGGAGCGGCGAAATGTTTATCCCATAGTAGCATGTTCTTCTGCATTTAGGTGCGCTTCCGTAGTATTGAAACCTTATAAGTATATCTTTATTAATTTCTTGACGTGCATCGTATTTGGTTTTCGCTAATTAACTTTCTTCCAGCTCCGTATTTTCGGAGTAAGAATCTGCCGTTTTCTCACCTGGTGTTTTAAGTCCTTTATTTTTTGATGAAAAAGCATTCTTCTACTTTATCGATAATTTCTGTCTTAACACAGCTTCACTTATCTTTATAAAATGGCTAAGGGTCCATTTTATAAAGAAATGCCCAGTAACTGACAAGCATACGTGAATGTCAAAAATGTACTCTTATCTTATGGCACAAGAGTTGATTTCCGAAGGTTATTCATCTTTACGAAAGCGCCCTTTTAATTCTCAAAGAGTAAACTTTTACAGTTACAATTAAATATGCATAAAGTAATGTTACTTGAGTTACTAGCCTACGTAGCGCGGCTAGATATTGGAGCAAGCCTGTCTTCAAGGCTATATAATTTATGCTTGCTCAGGTAGCAGATTGTGGTTTGAGGGAATTTATGTCAACGGGTTTACGTTGGCGTGTTTGTCAGTTTACTAATTTATCTTCCTTAGTTATAACTTGTTAAAAAGCTTCAAAAAACGCGATCTCCCAATGTCTGTATTCTTATGGAAGAACAAATCAACACAGCCTTTTCTTACATAGGTGTCGGCAGTGTTTTAGTACAAATAAAAATATAAACTTTACTCTTGGCTGGTGCACTTCTTCAGTAAACAGCCACACTCACGACACTCATGTAATCTCATTGTATTATTTAGCTCTGGAGATTTTTTCCCTCACTCTTACTTAACTCGGTAGCATAAATGACAACATGTCTTCAGGAGTGTGGTGATACCTGCTTTATTCGAAACCGTGTGTACCATCCCTTTTTATTTTGCTACTTTATTACATGCAATTTTATCACGGTGTTTCTGTAGTAATAAGCACAATTATGCAATTTTAAACCTCTTATTTAGGATTAGAATGTTTAAGCAGTTACTTTATTCTCTGCTATACGCAGTGCTAAGCTACCATAATTGAACATTAGAAATGTTATTTTTTGAAATTCTTAAATTAATAAAAAAAAACTATAAATATATTAGCATACCAGAATATTTTCTGTTGGGAAAACAGTAGCAATTCCTGTTTGAAAAATCCAGGTATTTATTAAATCTCAAAATGCCGTTCTGAAAACTGCATGCCAGGGTAGTGCAACCACAATCCCTTGCGGCGGCTATATCAGGCGTTAAAATTTGCTTTTGTTACCGTCATTTCGTTAGATATATTTTTTCCATAAACCCGCTAAAATGTAGTTTTTCATTTCTTTCATTCTAGGCAGATTAATAGCTTGCTTATACCAACGAAATGTCAACAAATTTAACATCACAGATTATCTCGGCTTCCTTGATGACATAGTTTGGATACTGCCGCAAGTGGCCGGGTCGTTAATGCTCGGACTCGTGATCGGGAGGTCTGGGGTTCGATTCCTACCGGGACCGCCTTTTTCCACGTTTTTCTCAGTCATAAATGGGGAATGTTGCGCAGGTAACCTAAACGCAGGCATGAAACAGTTCCTTCTCCAGTTTATCATTTCATTTATCAACAGGTGTGCAACACCTGTGATGCCCCAGTAGTTAAACACCATTTAAAAAAATAGTTGGATAAATATTGAAATTCTAGATGATAGAGACTTGGATGCTTTAGAGCATATTGAATGATATCGGGGTCCCAATTGCAACAATTTCATGTACCTTACTAAATATGACCTTTGGGTTAGGAATCTGAAAACTCAACTTTAAATAATAAATTTTTAAATCTTCATTTTATCTCAGTAAGAAATAGATCGAGCATAGTGGAGGTGCACGGCATGTAGTCTGTTGTGCAGTCTCAAACAGGTATGTAATTCAGACTTTATTTTATGATGGTACACATGGTGAGCGTTGAAAGTGTTAGTATATGTAGATAAGAGAGCTGTTAATTCAGGTTGTTGCACTTGCTGGAAAATCTGTGATCGATCTTTGTAGGTTTCTTTCGAAAGAACCTGCTTATGGACGAGGGTCCATAGGTGGTAATAAGAGAGTTTGAAAGTCGCTCATCCAACAAGCTACATCCAAATCAGCGTTTATCTGCGAATGGCATTACATCTGTAAATTGTAGACTAAAATTTACATATTTCAAGTTCGCAAACTTAGTTATATAGTTGATGGAAAAACGTACTGCTGTTTCCGTTGAAGTAAATGCACCACTCGCAAGTATTTTTTTTTTTTCCGATCAGAATAAAATGTTCTCACTGCTCCCCTAAATGAGCTGGATTCGGAAAACTTTAACAAATACAAATCTATCTTTACAGTAAATAGTTTGTATTCGTGGTTTTATTTCTTGATTTATGGTCTTATTTTGATTCAGCAGTAACGTTAAACTATGATTTATTGCAAACCAACCGTTGCTGCTTTTTTACTACACCCGAGCAGTTTAATTTTACTGCCCTAGCCAGGCTGTAATTGGTCATCGTGCTGTTTTTGTCCTATGGCCAAGTTGCGTTGTTCAAAAGCCATAAATTAAAGTTGACGGAGATGCTGCTTAAAAATTAGATAATGTATTTTGAAATGCTAGTAATGTACTTTTAAGGTGTACATTTTAATGAACTCCGTGTCAAAGTTAATAATCTTGGTTACTGTTTATTTATACTTAAGGTAGAAGCTAAGTAAATAAAATAACACAAAAGTGTAAACACATTTTGACATTGCAATGACCTGAGTTATTCCTGGGATAGGAAAAACAAAACAAAAAAAAAAAGCAATAAGATATGTTAAAGATGGCATAATTTTAAGCAAAAAAGTATTCCATTTGTCGCACTAGATATTGTACAGTTGGGCGATTAGAAGAAGGCGAGGGCGTGCTTGAACTGTTATGCGTGCATGTGGGATACCCGTAGTACCACTTGAATGAAAACCTCTCGGATCTTGCATGCCCGCTGAACTTTAACCATGTGCGAGAACATACCGAGTAGGGTAGAGCATGTTTACGTAGCCATTCCTCTCGCTTACCTTCTTCTGATCGCTATATGGTAGACATTCCATAATTTTCACCGATAAGCTGATTTATGTACCATTTGTAGAAGTCATAATTGTGTTTGAATCTTGCAGAAGAACTCACTGCGGTTGGAGGGATTTATCCGGGTATTAAATGGATATGTTTTATATATAATGCATCCCATACTTTTCACAAGTAGTTAACATTAGCCTTGCTGCTTTAATGGCAACATTTTTTCTGCTGGACCAAGGTATTATCTATACTGTTACAGTTCCCGCATTCAAGGTCCTGTATAGAGCGCCAAATTTAATATCACACGAATCGTGTCCAAGACTATGCCAGTAAACATTTAAAGCCGTGCATGTAATTGTTAAGTGTTAATTACCAATGTTTGATTGGCTGATGGTTTATGGGCATCGTCGTTAGTCTTCAAGTCAGCAAACATAAGCTTTCATATAGTCATCTCTAAAAATAAACGCTACTACTGGCATTCCTGTTTTTTTAAAATAAAAAGCGTGCTCTTAAATTTCTCTTTATGAACAATGTCAAAAGTTAATTTAATTTATATACAATGTGTTTTTAAGTGTCTGGATGATTAAAACCACGCCAGATTGAAAGTCCAATGTCGCAAAACAGGAGACTCCATGCGCTTTTGTTATAGTGCTTTGTGTATTTAATTTAATTTCTAGAGCTTGCCTGATTTTCATGGTTTAGGTTATTAATAACTAGCATGTAGCACAGTTTGCAATGCAGTTAAGCGGCAGTCAATATTATTCAGCATATGCCAGAATGTTTTGCATTTAATTTCTATGGTGGAATCTATCGAATCCTGCATCCCGGCGGGGGGCGGTGTAGTTCCCTCAACATAAATATTTGAAAATCGAGGCGTTCTTACTCTCACGCGACGTTCTTAATGTTGTACTAATTGCTGTACTAAATTCATTTACGTGCTCTAGAATATTCTGTACCGTAAATTCCTTTGGTAAAAAATGGTGCGACCTCGGCACTACTTCGGTGGAATTGTGCTGTATGCCACAGTAATGATTAAGGTTTTTACTCATGAAAATTACGTGTTGGGCAGTAGTTTGCGTGGCGATGCAATGGCGATAAGCTCTAGGAAAGGTTCTTTCGCTGCAACGAAACCGTGACAAAGTAAATCTGGAGAATTGTAATAAGGAACTTCTTCGTAGCTTCAGACGCTGTTGAAAATCGCTGCACTTCGTTCCTTTATTTTACCTAACCAATTAAATCACTTCCTGTGATTTTCGAACCGGTCGTTTCGTGCTTTCTTATTCTGAGTTTGGCCTGTCACGCAATGTCGTATATCAAGCTCTAGTGGAGAGGTAAAAATAGACCTTTTAGAGCTAAAATAATACTCAGCCTCTTTAGAGAAGTGCATGCACTATTCGCTAAGCATGCGAATTTTTATTGGTAATTAGTTGAATCAACATCTGTCACTTACCGAGAAAGAATTATTGTTATATTATTAAGTAAATATTTACAGTATAATGTATAATATGGGGAAATAAAAGGTTCGATGCTGAACTTATTAAAACGTGTATTCTACACACCGAATTTTCGCGTATGGGTGCACAAATTTAAAAGTTTGTGTTGATTTTTTCCATGGTAGTTTACTTTTTCGTTTGCTGTGACTTTTCTAGACTTCCTGGAGGTATTGTTTTACAGTTGCGTGCTTCAAGAGAACTACTGTGAAGAGTTAAGAATTGTCGAACAAAAATCACATAGTGGTAGCGTAAAATTATGACAGGATACTAGAGATCACTAGCAACCAGTATAGAATGGAACGGGGGGGGGGGATTAGATTCTTGTTCACATATTCAGTTGTGACCGGACGTTATTTGTTGACGGTGAAATATAACAATAATCTAACAATCTTAATGAGAGAAGACCTTTCCTCCGGAAATATAACAATTAAGGTAAATACTGCTTTAACAACGAGGAAGGCTTGTATGTTATTTGCAATATCTGGCATTTACTAAAAATGAATTTCCGGACGTTTTTGAGTTGCAGTGTAATTCTTAATAATAAGCAATTCATTCAGTAGTTTAATACTGTTGGAATTATAAAGCTTCTCTACTTATCGTTTTCTCCGTAAATCAGGCACCATTTTCAGTTTGCTTTTTCGATCTCTGGCATACTAAACCAGAAATGTTAATACCTTCACTCCTGGGCATCTGAGTAAAGCACAGTTAATAGTAAACCAAGGCATAGCTATTTCAGTGATTTTATGAAAGATCCTTTTAACACGCCAAACAATTGAGGTCAAACATATTACTGTTTCAATCTTTTAGCAATTAAACAGAAATAGTTTCTGTTAATTAAGGAGGCTGTTGTTCCTTTCCGCAAAATTTGTAAAAACACACCAAGAAATATTTTTCTTCAGCATTTGTTATACTTCATTATATTGAACGATTTGGTTTTATATTATACTGGAATAAAACAATAAAACAACTTGTAGTATTCTAACGTACCATTTATGATGTCTCTGTAACACACATTTTTCTTCCAAATCTTCCTTTGGACTGTAGAGGAAATTGTATAAACAGGAGTACTTCTGCATTAACTATTAGAAATGAGCGTAATATTTTCACTTAGCTTTGGTAAATATACCCTAGAAATTATCATTCCAAAGTTGCTTTTTATTATGCCGGTGCTAATTTAAAGCTCTTCGTTATTTTGTTTATTTTTTATAACATTGTTTAAATTTCTGACTGTTTACATTGGTTAACTATCGATAAAATTACTTTGGAAATAGGTGTAGTTTTCAACAATTCACTGCATTGTAATCCTGTTATGGTAACTGCATAAGGCATCATTTGAAATGACTTACAAAAGGATTTATTTCAATACGGATGTTGTTAAGTCATTTAGCCAAAACATTGTTTTTACGAAATTGAATCAATTTAAACTTTAAAGTTTTCAATGTTATCCACAGATTCCAAGCAGGTAACCCTAATATTGAGATATATTTGTATAATTGGATGTTACGGGAATGTTAATAGCATAATAATAAGTTCATTTTAATATTATTTTCTGATAAGTATGATTTCATTTACTTTTTCCCGTTTTCGACCCAAAATAGCAAAAAATTCCGATTATATGCCCAAAATGCTTTTGTATGACGATAGTATTGGTGTATGATGCGCAGTTAATGAATACACAGTAATGGAGCTCTTTTTTTTTTTTTTTTTTTTTTTTTTGAGAAAGTTAAATGTAGCGATATATAGAATTAACATTCGCCGCATTTTTGGAACAGATGTTGGATATTAATCCTTTTATTTCCAGTTAAAAATAAAAAGATTCCGGAAATGTGTTTGTCCTGACATAAGATAACCGGCTTTTTTTCTTTGTAGTTGTAATTGCGGAACTTGAATCGGTTGCCGTGAAACGGCCTACAATACCAGAGAAAATGACTCAATATTACCAAGCTTAACTACAATGTCAAATAATTTAGAGAACTTAGAGGGAATGGAGTTACAATTGGCTTATGTTGTGAATTATAGGATTATAAATTCATTTCTTTTGCCGCATTAGAGTAGTGGTCTTATCAGGAAGCTTTGTTATGAAATGAACCTTTAGAAATCTTCTGGTACCAACTGGAGGGTTTGACTTTAAAATAAAATCGTCATAACTTTAGTTCCCGGGTAATGCTAAAGTTTGTATGGGTGTGAAATCAGCGTTCGTAGATTAATGAAATCATTTGTGCTCATTTTGGTTCCTAACCCGGTAGATTATGTATAATATATATGTTTAGGAAAGGTTTCGTAATCTGTGCAAATTTTCAGTTAATGCCTGGAGAATTGGAGCCGGATTTTCCGAAAGGGCAGACACATTCTCTACCTCTGTGCATTATATGGAAGCTCGCAACTCGTAGCCCGATGTGATTTATAGAATTAATGCCAAAGCTGCATAAAATGAGATTATTGGGATATAAATCTCATATATTTGAATGTTGCTACTGATTACTTTGTGCTCTCTGTGGATTAGACCGGTGAATGCTAGACATTTATTATAGCTATAGAATTTCGCTTTATATTATTGTGTTGAATGACGATAGAAATGTTGAAAATATAAAACGTTTGTCATTGCTGACGGTTTCGAATGAGCTTATATGTTGTATGGATCCATCAATTTTTTTTTCCTGATATTGCAAACCACAGTTGAGCACTGTATTTTCCTATATATTACATAAATGATTCTTTGTATTTTGGACATTTCCGCTGACAAACGTAGTCAGGGTTTGGTATATGTTTGGGTGTTTTTTATAATATCATATGGGATTGTAAGGTGCTTCAGTGCCATTGCTGCATTCTGTGTAAAATTGAAAATGAAAATATCTATTTAACATAACTGAAGTAACGCAATATGGTGCTAAAATGTGGCAGCGTTTTGGTCACGTGTAACCATTGGAACGAATCTAGAACGAAGATATAGTAAATGTTTTTTATTCGAAAATCGAGATATACAACTTGTTTCAGTGCCCATATTGCTGCTAATAACATACTTGAATTGCCAGAAAATCTGTATAAGATAGCTCTATTTGGCGGAAATTCTTCTGAGCGCTATCATTGCCTGCTCTGGCAGCAGTAGAGGGGCCAATCATTTTCTGCATTTTACAGAAATCCAGCGCCAATTCATTTGTGTGCTTAACACGGTCACTATTTATTCTTCTCTATCAGAAAGGTGTGCTATCTTGTGAAAATTGCAGCATGTCCTCTAAGGCTAGGGATTTTGCTAACATTACATTTTAAAAAATGAATGTAATAAACCAGTTTTTTCAATGAGTTGTAACATATTTTTCAATTTTTTATTAAACATCCTTTACTGATGACAGATTTTGGTTTGTAAATTCAAACAAAGATTGAAAAATAAAGTGCAAAAAGGAACTTTATAAACTGAAAGTTTAACAATCACTTGACCGATAAGTTTTTACAAATAAAATACTTGGAAACAAACCCATAACATTTCATTGTATGTAATATAAATAATTTACAAATCAATCTGTGTGTGTTTTTTTTTTCTTTCTTTTAAAATCTTCTTTATTTACTGCATGCTCCATTACTATAATAATTAGTAATACTACATGCATTGCTATCATTTCATTGTTACATGTTATCCTTAATACTATTTTTGAACACCGTTTCATTCTTATTCTAACCTAATCATATTTGAAGATTGCCTAAATTGGTTATATTTGAATGCCTTTACATTATCATTCTCAGTCACCACATTAATCAATTTGTGTTAATTTGAAAACTGTTAAAATTTATACTGCTTATGAAAGTTTTAAACTGTTTATTATATTTTAGAACAAGTTCGCTATTGTCTATTGACCACCGCCTAGTTACTTTTGCTACATCTTTCCGAAATATTTCTCGCTCTTTCTTCAAAAATTTGCAGTCCCACAAGATGTGTTTCACCGTTTGTATACCCTCCTGACATATACATGATGGGTTCTCTGCTATTTTAAAGCGATGAAAGTAGGCTCCAAATTTTCCGTGTCCTGAGAGGATCGCTGTAAGATTGGGGCTTAGAAGGATGTTGGTTTTTAGCCTTTTAGCTACATTTGGAAAATAGGATTTTGTAATCGCTCCGTTCGTTGTCATTTGCCACTCTGTTTCCCATAGTTGCTGACTTTCTTCTCTTAATTCATTCCTCACTTCACGTGTGTATGGGGGGAGGGGGAGAAATTGGTTCCGATTTTAGTTGCCTTGAAGAGTATCGACATGAGAGTACCATGAACTGTGCAACTTGGCGAATGACTAAAAACGAGCGCAATCGGATTTTGTGAATAGACCGAAATAACTAGGACATCTATCCCTCTTCAAGATGCACTCTCGCCCTTCACAGAGAAAACTTAAGACCTATATCAACTGATTATATCCATAGAACTTCGCTCCGCAATGATGAGGTGATATGTTTGAAATGACTTATCTCCGATTAATTTGATGTATTTGCCCGCATGCACACAAACTGGCAAATGTCCGGAAGATAATGGTATTTGGCATTAAATGCTTCCTTCCATCCCAAAAATTCTGTTTCCATTTTTTTTAAAATCTTATCCCATTCATCGTTAATCTCAAACTGTATTGCTCCATCAGTAAAAACGGGCTATGCAACAACACTTAAAATCGCTGTCCTAGTTAGTTTTGTATGTATCAAAATAAGAATTGAGCTTTCCGTGTCTCTAAATGGATTCTAAATGGATAGAACTACCAGTTCATGCGAATAGAGTTTAATATCAGGGCAGAATAAATCTCTGATGACTTATTTTGTAGTGCCATTGAACGTTCCTTCAGTGTAAGATAATCCTGATGTTACTTTCCCTGCAGGAGAGTGGGTGAGAATTGTACATTTCCTCATATCATATGTTGCAATTTGTAGACCCTCTCGTCTTTCTCAAAGTCCTTGAAGACATGAAAGTCAGGCTTTAGAACACTGGCGTGATTTAGATCTTGTAGCTTAATTTGTTCATATTGAAATTTCATTTTATTAAACTTGGTGCAGTTATTGAATTCAGTTTCGTGTCCCTTGCATCATTCTGCAGTTGATTTAAGGCAGTGATATGCTTTAAACAACGAGCAATAATTAACTGTTATAAAGCATAAGAGTGCATTTATCACAAACTACAACCGTGTATTGTGGTAGACGACCTTGTGTACCTATACACTTGTAAATTCACTTATTTAATATAAAACCAGGGAACCAAACCTCCGTTAAAGTACTAAGTTCTTGCTATAGTTGACAGTACTCGTGAGGAGAGTTATTAAACTATTGACCACAACGCAGTGTTTTCCATATGCTCTTTCTGCACAATTTGTGCAGTTTAATCACTTAAATACAACCACATGAAAGTTCCGTTTCTTGTGACAGAGAGCGAATTATTTGCCCTGTGGATTGGACCGATAATGGACCAACCATTCAATCTACAAAGTTGATATATTAGGCTCCGCATGCAAGATGGGACATTTGGCATTTTAATTTATGCAGTACTATAAGGGAAATTTTGTAGAGCGAAGTCCAGCACTTGTGTCAGCTCACTTTGGCTCTTGGATTGTGTTCCACAACGAACAATGTTAATGTTTGTTCGGTTCTTTTTATGTATAATTTTAGGAGCTTGTTCATTCCACTAACTTATGAAATATTGGACATATGTCCGTTTTCCGCTTGGGACAAGTTTCATTCAGAAAGAAACCCAAAATAAAGAGCTAAGGCAAAATTGTCAAATATGGAATATGTTCAGCTGGAGTTGAAAGATATGTTTCTAATTCTTGCGCCAGTTAAGAGGTTAATAAAGTTTGTCTTTATCTTGATAATGGTATTGGGAGGAAATAGTCCAAAGGACAGTATTTGATATGAATAATCAGCTACCGTAATGCATTTGTAATTATGATTGAGGATTGGCTCATATTATCTAAAATAAATAATCTTAATTCTATTTCTATTACGATACTCTTGCGTGCCCATTTGGCCGGATTGCTGGATAAAGAAGAAAAGCCAAAGGAATAAAGTAATTTTGTGTTATATAAAATGTTTGCTATTATTTTTACCATATGGGGAATGTAATAAAACGGACCAAGAACTTGAAGTAATTTTTCGATATAATAATTTTTTCTATTCTTATTTTTACAATAAGGTGAATATAATAAAACCGAACCAAGAACTTGTTGCAAGTGCTTACAGTTGTGATTATACCTGTGTGCCGTTGTCCTTGAACGAATGCGCAGCGAAGATATACCCATTTGAGCATTCAGTGAACATGCTGGATGGAGTTTGGGATAGAAAACGGTGATCATGCACATAGCCACTCTAATCCGTGTTATTTATGTTATCACTATGCGTTCAAACGGGATTATAACAAAAATGCATGTATAAATTGATTGTAATTTTGCGTTACATGTATACCTATATTCTTGTGCCCATGTTTCTTGTAAGTGTGTGGGTTTAATGTTAAATTAATGATGTTAATAAGTAAGTAAGCTCTTGACATTTGATTGTCTCACAGACACTGTATTTCTCACGATTTGTGAAAGAAAATGAAGGGAGATTCACTCTCGGGCAAATAATTAAGAAGCGAGAATAAAGTGTTATGTTTTTCTGAACATGTGAAACAAAACTCATGACTTCGTTAACCTTATTTAGGTTTCGAAGTGTTCCGGTAATAATTAAATTGTATTTATTGCTATTATTTTATGCACATTCTTTAATGTTGTAGATTGAAGCTCATTGATACATAGTTTATTGATTCCTATAAGGAGAGTGTATATATTAAGAATATTTTTAATTCAAGGAAATAAACTTATTTCAATAAGATAACAATGATGCTGTAGTAGCGCATTTCCAAATAGCCCATAAAGCGCGGCGATGGGACACATTAGCTACCTTCTTGGTTCCTTGCTACACCCAAAATTTACGGCACTGGCCCAAGTCTGACAACTTATGCGCACACACTTGTCAAGCTACAGGGCATGGAAGCCACACGGGCACAAAATTATCGTCTCTACTGTAGTATTGCTCCATATGAGCTGGTTAAAATAACTTACGTGCTGCATAACTGACCTGACAAAGTAACAAAAACGTGATTCTGGTACCCATGGCAGTCCAGTTTAGGTATCGCGGTCTGCAAAATATGTATGCTTTTTCAAGATATGCGACAACCTAGAATCTCCTGCTCTAAGCCTGTTATGTGCGAGGGCCAGTCAATAATGATTGAAAATGATTGTTTTACTTACAAAGTACATTAGGTGGAGTTAAATTTGGTAGGTTTTTGTCAAAGTATTCCCCATTTAGCCGTGTACGCTAAGCCCAGTCCTAAAAGTTGTGCTGGAAATCGTTTTTGGACATCGTCTTCCGAAGCGCCTCCGCCTTCTTCACGACAGTCACTGATGAACCAAAACCCTCATCACGCAGCTTGTTTTTTGAAAGAGGGAAGAGGAAATATTCGCGGAGCTAAATCCGGGTTTTATGTGGGTGGTGAATAATTTTTTTTCTGGCCAAATGTTCCCCAACAACGTTGCAAACACGAAGGTGAGCTTTTAATAATAAAGGCGCTAGCCAAATGAATGCAGCTTAGGGCGTTTTCATCGGGTGTGCTCAACACTACCTTATAATTCCTACTCTAGTTAACATTGTTGGCGGCGCACACGTTGATTAGTCATTTCACTACAGTCGAAGAGAGAAATCACCACAACCTTTCCTGTCAATTGTATCCTCATTGTGTTTGATGTTAGTGACCAGGTAATTTCCGTTTGATTTTGGTGACTTAATAATGAATGCAAGTCTGTTCACCTGTAATGGTAGAATTCAGGTTTGTCTCCCCATGTTCCACTACCAGACCTGAAGTTTCGGTGACACAAAAGCGTCTCATGTATATGAGATCACGAGAATTCAGGTTTGTCTAGCCATGTCCCACTACCAGACCTGAAGCTCTCGGCGCCCATGTGACACAAATGCATTTCATTTATATGAGATCATGAAAATGGTAACTGCACTACAATGGAAAATCTGTAACGTGTCTGCTAGACTATCCACTGTTATTCATCGATATTAACAATGACGGATTAATCATAACCCGTCCAGAACATCACCATATGCTTGCTCTAGCGTCGCCTAGGCTTCCGTATTGAGTTGCTTCAGACGGAAGTAAAATTTCGGAGCAACATACGAAGCTACTCTACGTTTCCGATTGGCAAACCCTCGTTTTTGCTGGGATCCTATACTGAGGAACACGGTGTACGAACTTGCAATTTTATACACCAATCACTTATGATCTTTTCTTCCCATGAAAAAGTGTTTAACATCGTATCTCCACTGTATAATGAAATGAAGCCATTATTAGTCTTTATTGACTAGTCGTCATACTATCTACGAAATGCCTCCTTCCCTCCAAAAGTTATCTGAATGGTTAGTGCAGCTTCTCTTCTCCATAATATTAATTAAATTTTGAATTAATTAGGTATTGGCAGCTATAAAATGATTAAGAATACAATTTTAATGTGTAAACTTCAAATCTTAATATCGCATTTTAGAGCTTGATTTGGTGCTTAAGAGCATTAAAGCAACTGATAGTACAGTGTTTTTCAAATGTTTTATTGTTCTTTCACATGTGCTATAGCTGGCTATCCGAGTGTTGTTGAACTCTACAGTACATATACGACAATATTACATTCATATTACTAAGTCTGCATTGATGTAAACAGAAAACAGTAGCAATGTCTGTCGACAATAGTTCGTGGGGCCATAACATGCCCTTCTTTCTGGTAACTCCTTAGTGTATCTTACTGGTAGTGTTCCGGTGTTTAACATTGAAGACATAAACATTTCCCTAAGCAGGTTACGCATTTAAATAACTTTGACAACAACGTTATGCGAAAACTATTTGGACTTTTTGCGATGAAGGTAAATTTGCAACAATGGAAAAAAATTACCAACATTTGAAAAGTCAATTTCAATACAAATGCTGTTAATTCGTCCACCTATAAAATATTGTGCAACTTAGGCTTCAAATATAGAAAGACAAGTGACAGAGAGACCTAAATTCATAATGTTGAGGAGTGACATTGTGGCAGCACGGTTGAAATGCCTGCTCACAATGTATGAAATTAGAATTTCTGTCTACACAAGACCAACCTTTTATTTACATGAAACTTGGGTTAATCAAACCACACTCAAAAATCCATTTCCCAAAACTCCTGTAGTAATGGTGGATTGAAGGTACCGTTGAGGAAAGGTAGCATGCTTGTTATTCATTTCTCATGTACTATCAGCGAAAACAGGTTTTGTACCAGAAAGCAGATAAATATTTCATTTTAAATCAAGTTTTATCATGAAGAAATGACAGCTTAACTATTTAAAGCATGAATTTTGAATGGCTTCTTAAATTATTTAAAATAGGGGAGTATAATGCTGAATGATTTCCTTTATTATTCGGTCACTATAAAAGAAATTCCTAATACATAAACTAGAAAAGGTATCATTCGTTGGTTGCAAAAAGTGGATCTGTTACATACAAGTAATCACTATTATCATATTTCTATAATATATTGATAAAATATAAAATACTTTCCTATAGCAGAAATTAATTTTAGGGGGAACAGTCTACAAAAATGTGGAATGCATCATAAGTTTGTCAGGTGACACAACAATGCACTTTATACAAAATCTGAATTACGTACCAATCATTCATTATTAACGTTACCAATGATACTATGATATTTAAAATGAAGATATTGAAACAAATATTTTCAAATTTCATAAGTAAAAGTAACTTTGGAACTGTTATTAGCGCATTCAATTTAGGATCGATCGCAAGTTTCCATCAAATGGAAAGTCAAATATATGCTATTGAATCTGCTTCAAAGCATACCGAATCATAAATGACATTCATTCACCTTCAAGTTGAACTTTTTATGTATAAAATAAAACCTGTCCATAACTTTGGAATGAATGTAAGTTTTGGATGTAAATTTGCTAATGAATGTTTGGAATTTTGATAGGCTTGAGATACTAGCCTGAACTGCTGTTGATATCAAATTGAAAAAACAAAAAGAACAAAACAAAAAAAAAACAAATGAATCAGTCAAATAAGTAATAAGCGGTCTATTATGAATTTGATGTTTGTATTATTAGCCCACTGATTGGAAAAAAAAAACTGCTTTCTTTCCTTTGTTTATTTTAACAACAAAGCAATCGGTTATAGTTAATAATTGGATTTCTTCTTCTTTTTATTTATTAGTACTTCAAGCAATTTTAAAGTAATTATAAATTCCGCCATCTTTGCAAAGTAAAAAATGGATTTGTCATAAATTAACAAAATTATAAATTATGTGCGCTATAACTTAGAATTAAATGAGGGATAAAATATGAATTCCTTATGGCCAATAAGGGTGCATAATAGGACTCAAAATATATAATGCACTTTTTCTTTTTCTTCTTTTTGCACATTGCCTGAAATTGGTGCCTGAAATTGGCGCCCATTTTGCGAAGTATGTTTTGGAAAATGAAGAAACCAATTTAAAATGAGACTTGCTTAAGAAGCCTTGGCCTTTTCGCTTTATTTTACTAATTTTTTGTCTCTTATTCATAATTCTTAAAACTAAAATATATGAATTTACTTAACAATTTTTTTGGTAAACATCGCCACTATTTTGTCTTTTATATGGTATGTAGTTTAATTTTAAAAACATTGACAATTCCTTAGCATGGCACTGTGGGTAATTTTTCCTTGGATAATTCTTTCTCATATTACATAGCAGTAAGTGATAAACTACGGAGAACTGTGTTCCCCTGTCGCGCCTCATTCATAAATGTTCTGCTCACGTAGGACATCCAGTCTAGTGAGTGATCCATACGTGTGCATTATTTTGAGCAGGCGTTGTCAAAGCGTGAAGGAATCGTTCCCTAACACCCCTTGTTCCGCGTTTCGTATAGGATTGTTTGAAAAGCTTTGCCCTTTGTTGGTATATTTTCATCCATTTCATCCTTAGTAATGCAGGTGGTACCTCTGACGATGTACATAGTGTAAGATCGTTGCACCAAGTTGAGGGTAGGGGGATTATGTTAAAATATCTGGCACCGTTCCAAGGCGTGTGGTTTTCTGAATCATTTCATGCGTAAAGTTACCCTGAGCATGCTTAAAATGCATTTGACGGGTAAGAAATTCAGCCTAAATTCCTTCATAAGGTAAAATATATATATTCGGAATCAGGAAGTATATTGTAATTCTGCATCAGATATATGGTATGTTTGAGATTTGTTCAGACTCATTTAAACTATAATAACGGGGAACAATATATGTTTCCTAGCTCTGTGGAGGATTTTTTAAGCTGCAGGCTTTATAAAAATCTCGATTTTACATTTACATTTGCGTATCAGAGAGATAAGTCTAAGGGCTTAGGCGCTCAGAGTACTGGGAGATATATTTAAAAAGGCCGACGATAGAGTAAGGACCATTTCTGGGTCACACCCAGAAAGTATACAGATGATTTAGAATGCTTTTAATAGATTAGATTTTGGAAATTGATGTAGAATGGTTTTAATGGAGGTGCGGACACGAATAAAGGCGATCTAAAGCAATGGTCTGAAGTACGTACAAATAACCAAGGCCAGCATGTAATCCATAATTACATAGTTTAACAATAAACTGTAACAACTTTGTTGAGTATTTAAGACACGTGGAAGTATAATACTTGACTTGGATATTTCTGCGTTTACTATGCGTTCGCTCCAAAAAGTATTTCAGCCATTGGAAAGTTAATTGCCGCACTTATAAATTCTGTAATTTCGATCTTTTAAACCCATTCCAGCTATTTTCTAATTTATTTATCCCTTGCACAAAATACGATTTCATCTTATCTTCAAAAGATGCATTATTTGAGCGACAAACTCTTCTGTCACGATTTTCTTTCCTGCTAGGCATTTCTTTATGTTGAAGAATGGGAAGTATTCCGAGTGAAGAGTAGGGAGGATGCGTTAGCATTTCATACCTTAAGTCTAAATATTTTTGAGTTACAATCGTAGATTTGTGCGCTGGCGCCTTTTCGTGCTGAAACAGGACCTTTCCCACGCCAAATAAACAGGATTCTTCTTTCTCGCGACGATAAAGGAGCAGCGAAAAACCTTCCGGTTATGGTTTTACCTTTTCCCAAAATGTTAATTAAAGCTACGTTGTCGCAATCGCATAAGAGCCTTTTCCTGCTGAGGAGATTGTTTCTGCTTTCTTGGGGCCGCTTTTTCCGGTTGCATCCCATTGTTTTGGCCGTTCCTTTGTTTCCGGTGTGGACCGGCGTTTCGTCGACTGTCGTACATCGTCTTCCAAGCTAACATGAATTCTGTGTAAACAGCTTCACATTCTGCACGGAAGTGACATCTTCTCTTTTCATTCATTAGCTAGCACTTCACGCATCTCCCTGATTGCTTTTTATGTGCGAAATATTGTGCGACAAATCTCTAAAATGCCCTCAGATTTAGCAACTTGGATTTTTTTTCAACAGTTCCGAGAATTGGGATCTCGAAGTTCACCAAACAGTTTTTATGGTATTCTAAGAGAAAGTGTAGATTCGCTGTAATGTTTATTACAGCTTCGCCTTAATTTCTGCCAGTATTGTCGCTTTCAAAAAGTGATGTTTTATTGCACGAAATTGTGTTTCAATATCCCTCAATAGTCGCTACATTAACACGGTAACACTAAACGCAGTTTAGTGTAAGGACTTATCGGAACAGCACTTGTATTTGATCTGAAAATTAAACATTTTTGCGTTGATAACTTCAATCTTAAACATGAGTAATTAAAGAATGTCTATCTGCAGGAAACATTGGAAAAAACGCTTGATACTACTGTGGGACTGGGGAAGACCCTCCCCCTCTATTGCCGTGACCGAGTGAGTAAGGCGTGTGGAGTTTATTTCTTAGTTTATAGATTTTTGAGGGCTGTGTGTAAACTTCAGTATTATGTGTGGAATCGGAGAAGTAGCGTTAATGGCAAAGAAACAAACTGAAAAATGGAATTGATGAATAAATTTCGAAACGGAGTACATTGACTGCAATTCATGTTAAGTAAAATAGTGGGGGGGGGAACTGTTCATGACGTCCCGAAAAAAGTGCATTGTATTATGTTTAGCTGTACAAAAAAATTGATACGTGTATAACGCTGTGTTCAGCGTGACCGGAATATGTGGAGTCTCTGCACGTCGAGTTTGACTGACTGTTCTGCTAAATGTAATCAAATTATGCACATTATTACGTTTCAAATGGTCATATTTCTGGATATCTTATCCTGTATATGAGAATCCAGTTCTGGGATAAATTTAAAAATTATTTTTCTCTTTTAGTTTAAATCCATTTGTTATTGTAAATAGAATGAATTGCTTTCTATATCAACTTTTATGAAGGAAAGCCCTATTCATCAATATAAGCTGTGCTGCGGTTTCAGAGTGAATTTTACATAGGGATATAAGTACTCATAACCGTAAGATTAAAGCTTGAACCTAAATTGAACAATATGTGCAAGGGCTGATTTGAGAACAAGCGCATCTTGTTTCTGGGATTTCCGTCAGCTGAGTTGGTGGTGGTATATGAAAAGTAGGCTTTTGTTTCCTTTCATTTGTTCCGGCATAGTTCAGTGCTGCAACACGGATTGTGTGGATGGCGCATGCTTGTACCAATTTGACGAGGAATATGTATGAGCTTCCTGCATGTATCTGTCTTCTCCAAAAAAAAACTTCCTTGGACTACGTCATTAGGCTGTACATGCAACCACAAATGAAATTCCACCCTTAAGGAGGAAGCAGAAAGCAAGGAGCGAGGAAGAAAATGTCTCAGTGATGGCAAGAGTAAGGAAATTGTTTTAAAGATCACCATAATCCTCTCGGTTCCCATTCCTTGCGGTGCATTTTTTATTCCCTAATACGCCGGAGCTGTGGTTTGTTTGCTTTAGGTTATTATCGAAGTCTGTGTTGGTAAACAGCGAGGGAGCTGTGGCCTGATTTGGAAGTTTATTATTGCACAAGGCATTAGCATAAACCAAAGAACCAATGTTTGTTCGCCGGAAGCTGTGTTAGAAAATTATTCCAGCACTTTTGGCCTGGCATTCGTTGGACCAAGTTGAAAACCAGTCAGTGGATGTCAAAACAATTTCGCTTGATCACGTCAGGGTAGCTTGATTGGATTTTCTGCCATATCTCCCGTATAACCCAAAAAGTTGACACAAAGCCTTTTTTTAATTCGTTCCTGGAAAATGGAAAGGACTGAAGGTGTCAAAAATGGAATGTCATTACTAAATCGTGTCCTTGTTTATGACAGGGTGATTTATAGGAGCATTGACTGCGTGAGACATTTTCGCTGCAAGCGAAGGTCATGCTTTTCTGCCAGTTACAGCAGAACCATAATCTGTTTCCTTACTTAAGAAATAAAAATACTTGAAAAATTAACACTTTTAGGAAAGGAGATGGTGAAATTGCCGTCCTTTGCTGGTGACGTATTTTGGCACTTTAAGGCTAGAGTTCTGCCTTTGGATACGAGGAACTGCAAACAATACCCCTCGAAGTATTTCCTGGCGGCATCCAATTGCACGAACTGCAGTACCGAAACATTAATTCTAAATACGTGGGGGAAAGTGATCTAATAGATGAATATGGTAGGGAACGCTACCAATGGGGAATACATGTCAAGTAAACAAATCCGAAATAAAAGAAGTTCCAAACAGTTTTGCTACAGAGGCACCACAGGCGATGGATACTGGTGATACATGAAATGATATAATAGGAAAGGATTTTTATAGGAAGGTCTAAGTTTAGGGTACCTCCCCGGCATTTGCCATTTATGAGGACTGAGGAAAACCCTAAAAAAATCTCAGTCGGGGAGGACGGTCCTGGCGGGATTCGAACTCCAGTCCTCCCGCTCACGAGTCCGGGATTTAACGACCTCGGCCACCCGTGGCGGTGGCAGAGAGATGCGTTCTACTCCTAAAGGTCTGTATGAATTTTTGGTATTCTGTGATGTTTCATTTGAAACACATCGAGTATTTACATTTTAAGGACTATGAAAAACTATGCAGAACTAAACTTTCGCACTTTGTAGGTGTTATTTACTGCACTGAAAACATGTTTTATTTGCACACGTGAACCCGCGGGGGAGAAGAAAAGTTGGTTTTGCTGATAAATCGTCTGGTCATTTAATACCTGAACAAACTGATTATGGTGCTTGATTTAGAAAGTATATTCTGTTTTTATTCATTTGACATTTTTGTTAAAGGTTCAAACTATCTTTTCTGTTGGGAATGTCTACTAAACGTATTGCTTATAGGTAGGTTGATTTACCCTTGTAATGCCATACTGCGCTACTTAACGCAGCGAGCACTATAGGATACTGTACATATGGGAAAGAAATGGGGATCTAAATTGACGAGTTTCACTGTAGCTTGACTTGTTTTGATTCATGTTCTGAATTCAAAGCGAAGGAGGAACACTTGGCATGTACTTGCCAGATGCAGAAATCTACTCGCCACTCAACAATATTGATTACATTGGATTGTATCCTTCAGAATAAGTAGAAAAGAATCCTTTTCCCATTTTTCATATCTCACTGTATTTTATCAGTGTCCACCTTCTGTATATAAACCGGTCATTAAAAGTTATTAATAACGAACCACATGCCATAAGCCAAGCATGGGGTCATTCCTGGATTAGTGTACTCTTTCGAAATTGACGTGCGTGTTCACGGTCCTGTTAAATAATCCTATAGTGTTATTCTTGCTGATTATTTACTGGAAGAGCGTTGGGGTGATCAGTAGAGATTTTTTCTTACGTTAACAGTTCTGCATTGAGGTTACAGGATGATGGAGGAAATTGCAAAGAGGTGGTGGTGCTATGATAGCTTAAAAACGCTCTGCAGGAGAATCTGAATAGAATGTTCCTCGAGTTCTCTCGGGCTGTAAATTGGAGTAGGTCTAACGCTATATCTCTTACTTTGCAAGGTTTTGCCAATTAAGCTTTATGCAGGTGGTTTTCTCACAATCTCAGTCTGCGGTGTTATTTTCAGCGTGTGAGAGAAGATGCTGGTTGAAAATTCCTAAGGCGTTGCCAGCCAAACTTGGAGATTTCTTCTGCTTGGTTGTTAATTGCATTAGAGATGTGCTCTCTAGGAATAACGACGTTACAGTTGCGTTTTATCTTCGTTAAGGCGCGCAGGCTGTGATCTTTTCGCTTAGCTTGGTGCAGCCACCACCAGTTAATTCTTACCTAGACGCCCTTTCTGAGGTACAGATGTTTTTTCAATTATGCCGCCTAGCACGTGATTGTGGTCATGGGTTTAATGAAATTTAACGAGATAACATGGAAATCCTTATTTATTATATCACATGAATTGATGTTAACATCATTTCAGCCGCTGAAGTATATCGTGCGTCTTGAACGTCAGTTCCATTGACAAATTATAGGTCATTTCGAGTCTTATTGCATGTTCACGAACCGTTAATGCATTAGTTAATATTGTGCCGTATGCACTGCAACGTAATCACGATCGTACATACTTGCCTTCCAACACCAAGATCGCGGGTAAAAATTGGGGGTAAAATCCTAAGTATGGCTTCCTTCGGAAAGGAAGTAAAGCCAACGTTGTTATTAAAAGAAAGTTGCCCGGTAGTTTTGGCTGCAACAGCCGGCGCTCTTTCTCCGGAGCTATCGGATAAAATATCTAGGCAACTAAAAATTGCATGATGTGAGATCCGGAGACAGTGCGGCCAAACGCCCTATTAATTACCATATCTTCAATCATTTTCTCAATGAAATGTAATGCCTGCATCGCTGCATCTATATCTGCAGTGGCAAAATCTTGCTAGATACATCCAGATGGATCATTTCAAAGAATTTGTTGAGTGTGTCACTCCTGTAACGTTCTGAATGTATCTGCAAAAAACGTCCTTTATGCTGTACGCATTAACCGAGCACTATACACAGAATTTCTCGTCATGTAATAGGGTTTGCTGCAATAAATCGAATTTGTCTTGTTGGTTCTGGTGGTGTAGTGGTAACCATACTTGCCTTCTAAATCCAAGATCGCAGGTTCAAACCCGGCCAGGATCGATGGATTTTTCCGGTCGTAAAAATCGTAAGTATGGCTTCCTTCGGAAGGGAAGTAAAGCCGTGAGTCCCGTGTACATTTACGGCACGAAAAAGAACCTCAAGCCTGAAAGAAGAGTCCTCTGAGCAAAATTTGTCGGCCGTTTCACGCCCGGAATTGAATGGGACGCTGATGACCTGATTAAAGACCGTCCTTAAATAAAAAAATGTCTTACCTCCAATACCGGTTATTCTGCGTCGAAACATGGTTGTATAAATAGAACCGTGCTTCATCAGAGAATATTGTTAACTTTGGTTCAAATATCCCACCGTTAACATTCCTGAAGATCCAGTTGCAGAAATGTACCTCGATTCACGTGGTAGCTATTCGTGGACAACAGCTCGCCACACTAAGCTTATTGAAAATGCAGTTTCCTGTGCAAGCCATTTCAGACATTTTTTGGAGAGTGCTCTTATCATTCTCCTACTTCACGTAATTTCTCCTTGTTAAGAACTCGCTGTTTTACTCATTGCGTATGGAGAATCTAGCACGTTTCCCTAGCATTATTTACAAGAATTCGCACTGTTTCTCTGCTTGGCAATTCTGTTAGGAATCAACATTTTACTTCCCTGCAAATTGAAGTCATATACGAATCGTACATAGTCCATTGCTGTACTGCGTACTTAACTCGTGGCTTTATTATTACAAAATTCAAAAAATTTTGACACGTAAATACTCAAATCCCTTCCAAACACATCACAAACTGTAGTGGGAATGAGGAACGAATAAAAATAAGCCAAGATCGCAGAGTTGCAAGTCGGTCCACCACTGTGCCGTAGCGTGGCTTACACATGCGTGAATAGCATCATAGAAGGTGTACGCCATACGGAATCCGTATCTAAGCCACAAACTTATAGAGGGACGAAGGAAAATCCTATCTTAAACTACTGTTTTCGGCTTAGTCATGGCTTTATCTTGTAAGAACATTTATCCCCCAAACAGCAACTTTTTTTGCCAACCCAGAGAATATATCGTGGACAATTTTTATAATAGGGCATTTTCAAATTATTCGAGTCATTAAAACAATCAAAGAAATAATGCGAATTGATGGAAATGGTAAAAGATGGAAGTGAAATACTCGAGCTATCCGTCAGTGGTCTTCCCCATGGCCGTATCGTCTGGCAACAGGGCTGTATATTATCGTTTAGAAGTAGAAGTTGTTTTACACTGGTAGACATTTATGAAGTATGTTTGAAGCGTATTTTATAGTTTAAAACCCCGGAATATGAGTGATAATATAAACAAAACCTAACATATTTTTCTTGGTCCGTAATTTTCATTTCTTGACATGGTATGACATGACATGGTAGGCGTGTAGTATTTTATTCCCCCTCTCCTTGGATAATAGGAAATTAGTTTATTGCAAAAGTCTTGGTAATGATTTTGAATATAACGCCAACAATCGCTCCTTTCCATAATTTGTTTCTTCAGCCAATTTGCGGTCTACTGAATGTAGAATGAATTGGTTCTTAACTTTTTAGGTTTCACGGTACACGTCTTTTACAAAATTTAATCCCAAGTGCCATTTCAGCAGGCTATAAATTATTCTCATGGCCAATGTTTACGAACAATGCACTGTGCGATTATATACGTATTTAATTACACGACATTCGAATTTCAACTTCAAAAATGTGATATTCAGGGACAATAGGCAAATGAAAATGACTGAACGAGTCCAATCATATCATTGGATGCCTTTGACGAGAGAATGATCTTCTGCACGAGTTATTTTTCCTCCACTCCACGGATAACGGCCGGTTGGTCCGTTCAAGCTCGGCATAGGGGTCAGAAAGTCCGCAGCTATGATTGTCACGAAGTTATTACTAATACGTAGATACATTTACTTACCTCTATAAAGCAAGAATATACTTCTCTTAATTTTTCATGCATTTCTGGTATCGGTTTATGAAATTAATAATCACCCTTTGCAGCTCCCTCTGAGAAATGGATGAACTTCACGAATGTTATTTTTCAGTCCATCTATTGTGTGTGTGGATTTGTCTTTATATTTTTCCCTTTAATGCCTCCTAGAGGTAAAATTCGCAGTGGTCCAATGTTGTGATTACTTTTCAATCTTTCATAAATTTCGTGCAAGGAAACACGGGCTGTCTCTGTCGTTGCTGAGTCTTGTTTAAAACTCCCAAAGGACTGCAAAATATTGTGCACATAGCTATCACTGTTGTTTCTTGGAAAAAACCCGGCCTATCATTCTCTTGCCGCTGATGGCGCACCACAATCATATCTTTTGATCCTGGAGGGGGTTCCTTGTAAAGACTTACATTTTTCTGAATTACAGTTTTGGATTGTTTAGTGAATTAACATACTCAAAGGCGGAACAATAGTCTTTGGTAAAGAATATTACGCTACGCTCAATGTCTCCCTCATATAAACTATTTAAAATCCATTCACAAATTCTACTCTTGGATGCAGGGTCACCCGGCTTTAGGTTTGCACTACAGTAATGTTATTGGTTTTTAACTTTGACAATTTTATAGCCGTTCGAACATAGAAACATGAAATTCCCGTTTGCTCCTGAGAAAGATGATTTTTACGGGAATGTTCGATAGTATTTTAAGATTTTTATGCCGAAAAAAAACTATCGACCTTGGCCGCAATTAAACCCTGGATCTCGGATCTACAAAACAAATGTGGTTACTACTAGATCTCCAGGCCCGGCCATTTTGTCTACTATATATTATATGCCTTTTTCTTTTGAAGAAGAACACGAGTTGTTCGAAATAAGCAAAAATTCTATAGCTATTTAAATGTTTGTTTATTTCTGCTTCTCTAGTTCTGGTTATTTTATATTTATTTTATTTTTACTGTGCAACTACATGAATAGGCAGTCATCAATAATTTTTCATATTCAACGCACACGCTCATTTCTGTGGAAGTGATGATGAAAACAAGCGTTTTTAATTTTCTGATATTCTCTTTGCATTCTTGTGCGTTTTTTATATATCGTGTTGAGCATTTTCCTGCCTCGCATATTGCTAGGTGTTCCCAGCAGATTTTATTAATTCAGCACCCTTTCTTGCCCACAAAATCGACATGTTGAGCGAATGTGTACCGGTTTGTGTATCTCAACGCTTTTGGCATCACATTTTTAGACATCTGCTATATTTATTGTGTGTGCTGACGAAATCTGTTGCACGTGTTCTGCATTAATTAATTTATTTGTTTTTGCTCAGGAGAGATTCTACATTATGCCTAAGGATAGCACAGCTGGATCTTCGTGAATAGGGATGGCGCTGATATCATTTTCACATTTTTATCTTATATTAATCTATTTTATAACACTAATTATAATCTTTGCTTGCAAATCTAATTGCCATTTATCAATGCAACATTTACCCTACCAATTCATTACTTTAACATCGTTAACATTAGCAATAATAATCACTCATATTATTAATTGTAATTAAAATAATTATTATACATTTTTTATATTTTATTTTACTTCCTGTTTATGTTCCCATTTTTCTCCTTCACTCTTTCATTATACTCCTTTTCCACAATCATTTTACCCTTCTCTCATTGTATATACACAGTACTGTTTTATGCCCTATTAAGTCGGTCCTGGTGGTGTAGTGGTTACCATACCTTGCCTCCTCTACCCAAGATCGCGGGTTCGAACCCGGCCAGAACCGATGGATTTTTTCGGGCGTAAAAATCCTACCTGTGGCTTCCTTCGGAAGGGAAGTAAAGCCGTGGGTCCCGTGTCGTACATTTACGGCACGAAAAAGAACCTCAAGCTTGAAAGAGAGGCCTCTGAGCAAAATTTGTCGGCCGTTTCACGCCCATAGTTGAATGGGACGCTGATGACCTGAGATGTTAAAGAGCGTCCTTAAATAAATCAATAAAAAAAAATGTCCTATTAAAAGTTTCCTTTGCGTCCACTAGCTTTACACTTCACTATTGCATTTGTTTATTTGTCCTCTATATTCACATTATTGAAAGTTTTAAAACTCTTGTTACAATTTTCATCACTAACTTCACACCATCCCTATCTACTACACTTTCCAATATATTATACCCCTCCCAATCTTTATTATACTTCTCTATTCTTTTTAAACAAGCTCCTGTATCTCCCACCCTCTACACCTTCACTGAGGCCCCCAGCTCCTACTTCTCCTGCCTCATCATATTCTTTCCCTCTTCCTCTTCTCACCGTACCTTCTTTCTTCTAACTGTAGATTTGTAACTTCTTCTTTCTACCTCTTCCGATCCATCAACCCCCTTTTCTTCTTCTCCCTCTTGGTCTTCTAACATGATTCGAATCAAGTTTTCATTGTGAATTTTAGGTGGTGAATTATTTTTTTGTTGTCTATATTTAATATTCTTTAATGTACCACTTTTTTCTCTTCTCTTGCTGCTGGAATCTCTTCTTGTTCCATCCTTTCTTCCCATGTTATTTTACGGGCTAGGATTTCAAGACGTTTATATAATTCTTTTTACCTTAAAATGTGGGTTACATCATAACACGATGACCACTTAAGTTCCTTGTTTCTTTTGAACTTTGCATCCTATAACGTGAACATTCAAAGAAAACCTGCTCCGGTGTATCCTGTTTTCTACATTTTAAGCAGGTATCATTTTGGGTCCTTTTAAGTTTATGCCACTAAGATTTATAAAGGCCATGTGTCCAGTCAAATATTATATCAATCCTCTGGTAGGTTTCACGTGCCTTAGTTGTAATTTTTAGCTAATATTTTTAAAGAGTATGTAACTTCGTCTTCCCTCTTTGATTTGATTCCATTCTAGTTGTCATATCAATTTCAAATTAATTTTTCATGTCTTCTTTGGTGTTACATCGTGCACCTATTATTTTTTCCACCTCCATAATTCTTTTCCTTAATAGTTCGCTCCTCTTAATTTTACTAATAAAATCTATGGAACCAGGTGCCTGTTGAAACCAATAGCGCCATTGCAGGCGTGGTACTAACTGCCCCTGTGTAGTGTGCTTTGAATTCTTCTTAATTGATTTCTAAGAGTCTGCTATTACAGCATCTGTAGTTACCACAATGAAGGACACGAGACAATGCATGCGTCATTGCAATGTAAACCTCCTCCGTCGCCTGCTGGAAAAAGTTGAAATTGACGCTCTCAGTCATCTGGAATCAAGAAGACTGCTCAGCGCATTCCGACCTCAAGTACAAACCATAAATGCTGACTCCTATTGTACCATCCTCAGGAAACTCCCCAAGACATTCAAAGGAAGTGACCAGGACTCCTCAACAGCACGTTTCTCTTGTTGAGTACAGCGTCATCGCACCGCCGCCATTGCATATGAGAGGTTGCAAGTGGGAAGTCGGAATTACTCCAGGATCCGCCGTTTAGGTAATCCATTTGTTCGCCCCTCTTTCTTTGTATATTTTCCCGATGATGAAGCTGTAGACCAAGTCACCGCCTGGTTCCGACAGCACCCCCCAAATAAGTTTATATGCTGCGTTTTAAGGATTTGTTAACCGAAGGAACAAGTGCATCAATGTACAGGGAGATTATGTTGAGAAGTAACAGCATATTTCAAATCAATATTCTTATCCATTTGTGACTTATTGGCTTACCTTATTGCCACTCATCATACGGTGGCCTGCCCTTTATGCTTGCAACCGATTTTCTGATGGCTAGTAACATTCTTGAGCTTAATCACTTCCTCATTGACGTGATAACCTGCTAAGAATGGAAAATTATCATTAATGTCATCTCACACTGTTGAAGTAGCATTATAATTACACAGCATTATTGGCTTTAAAAGTGATCTGGAAGGTATTTTTCATGATTGTGGTTACTGCACTCTGGGAATGTATTGAAATCGCTACCAGGAGTTTGTAACTTGTCTGTCAACGTCCACGGTGGTCCTCTACGCGGTTTGTCTACCTTGCATCTTGGAAAGTTTTAATGAGTTTGTCCACACAACTGTGTGTAATCGGTTCTCGCTTTGGGTTAAACTGATTAAATTGTAGAGCACCTTCCCTGTGGCATTGAACAAGCAGGATCACTTAAATGCGTTCCTATTACAGGCTATTAGGTTTATAAGTACCTGTAGAGAAGGAGTATTTCAGTAGTTTGGATTATTTTTGCAGGCCTAATACAGCGATTTATGTTTTACATACATATAGCGATTTATGTTTTACATCCTGGTAGTTTATGATGCGTGAATTTTTTGTGGCTTTGTAACCTTGTGGCATACTACAACCATAGACGAGCTCTTTAGAGAGAATGCCGTGTGTAAGCAGCGATTTTTTTTAAAGCTTTTGCATCATATTCCGATGGACAAAATCAGAATATTTATGTTTTGCTGCATTTGATTGTAGTTTATTGTTAAAAGTGCCCAATTTCCCGTCACTGCCCATTAGTTTCGTGCTTAAAATATACGCATTTACGTAATTAAGTAACGTATATTTTTTCTCATAATTTTTATATTGAGTGATTAAATACATCTGGCTGAAGGTGAGAGTTCAGGCAATGTAAACACTTGCAATTTATGTGAAATAAGTGCTTAATTTCAAACAAGGCGAACATTTGTTTTTCCTAGTTCTTTATGCCAAGTCATATCGTCCCGTAATTTTTTTTGAAATTTTACTATCATAGATTATCTAATTACCTTAATTTCTCAGTGGGAATCTAGTGATGAACCCCAAAAAATGGGGCTCAGCTAACATTGTTAAAATGAAATGATTAACTTTTTATGTTCATATAATGTTTTGTATTGAAATGGGTTAAAATATTGGGTTGGAATAGAAGCAGGATGTAATGTAAATATTTTAAAACTTGAGCAATTTAAATAAATAGGTTGTCTTAATTACGTACCATATTATGTAATTTTTCACATTGTACATTCGTTGTAATAGTTTAAATGTGCTTGTAACATGTAGTACACGTATTTTACATGAAAATGCTGTAGTCTTAAATTAGGGGCTACATTTATAGTACCCATCTCTAATTAATTATATATGAAATTTTAAAAAAATATATTTTATGGATTATAGTGCATATTTCTTACTTTTTAGAGCTAAATGGGTGCCAGCCAAAATATCGTTTTAATGCCTTCAAGTTTGCTGCCTAATCAGAAATGGTTGAGGATTACAGTTTCTCTCAGATTGTGTGTTTTATGTGCTTTGTATATTGTTAATGACTTGAAGCGAAAAACGTGTTGAAATTATTCTCAAAATTTCGCACGTTGACATTAAAACAATGTAAGAAGTTTACACTTAGAATATTATGCATTAGTGCCTGTAGAGTGATATTCCAAAACAAACATGCAGACGTGGGACAAAATGCAATGGAATGGTCAACCAATTTCTGAGTTGTAGTGAACCTCAAAGAGCAGAATTAGAACTGTATCATGTAATAAATTAGCGTAATACTTGTATGTATTGGTGTCTTAAGTGCAAGGACCTACACAATTATGCCACATTGTTTAGGACTCGTGCCTTATGTAACTATAATTATTCGTCCTGTGTATTAGTAGGTACTGGTTACTTTCTTTTTCAGAAATGTATAAAATAAAAGTAAATAGCGCATATTAACGCCGCGCTCATAAAGCTAACATGCTGCATATCAAAGCAAGTGTTTTAACCCCTCCTGGTGAATAAACAAGTTTAGTTGCCATGGTTTCAGATGAGAGGTAATCGTTTAGACAGAAGTGATTATATTTTGGTCCTACATTTCTGTTACATAATTGTTCATCTTCATAACAATTATTAGTCATAATTATTAGTCTCTTTTGCTAGTATTCCTATCAGTCTCTAATTATAAAATGTATGCATTATAAAATTAAGCCGCTGTTTTATGTACATTAATTTTCGTTTTCATTGTCACTTCCACACATATTATGAGCTGGGTAATTTCATTCTAAAGACCCTAAACTACGCCCCCCATGGACGTCCCAACCTCAGAAGTTTGCTATGATACCATAATGCCGGAGGACACAGAATGTTTTTGAGAACAAGAGAGCTGGCATTGGAAAATATATATATATATAAACGAGCTGGCTTTTCAAAACAATTCTTCACAACTTTGCATCTATTATCGTTTACACATTGACACCATAGGAGTTTTTTGTTCTTCTTTTTAAACGCTGGCCCAAACCAATTCAATTGGGTTTAAGTTACAATCAATTACATGGGATTAACCTTAGCACTTTATGGGCATGAGATTTTGCAACATCATCGATGACAAACGCTTTTTGTTGGTTTGCTGACTTAATGATTTCTAAAAGGACCGCCCTAAATGGAAGTTGATTCGGAATGTCCGAATTAAATCTTGCATGGAACGTTTCTTTCATCCTTTTTGGTAACCCATTGGGATCCAAATCTTAAGGCGAACATGATTGTTTGCATGATCTATAACTTTGTACATATTTTGCTTTGGAGAGATTTGCCAACAGGGAATTACAAACCGGCGTTTATAGGTATCAGAAGTCCGTCCTTCAGTCGCCTATGTTCTTGGAGGAATACAGACACTTAGAAACCCTACTTCACTGTGCATCATACATAATACGCTTTCCGCAGGAAATATGTGCAAGGAAGGTTTTTTTTTATTATTATTATTCCTTACGCTGCGATATTCATTATTGCGTATGTCTTGGTGCTGACACACTAAAGTGAGATGCAATTCCACCCGAGTGATAAACTGCCATTATGAGTTTAGCAATAATTACTTATATATGAACCTGCTGGTAATTCTTCTCACATGAGTCTGACATGTGTCAACTAACGCACAAGTCATCCTACTTCTCCTTTTAGTTTACAGAATATCTGCTCAGTTCAGCCTCTTATTTAGGTTATTAATAAATAAAATTATGAATAAATGACTATAAAAGAAGGTTTCAAATAAGTATCATCTTAATAGCACGCCTTATTCCCTTCACATCTGTCCATGTTCAGTCATAATGTCTTGTTTTCATCGTGCCGCCCCAGCGTAAGTGTGGACGGATAGTGCGTTCGTTGAGAAAGCATGTCGGATTTCTGTAGACAGGGGGCTGTTTAAAATGTTTGTTTTTTGTTTGTTCTGAAATAGTACACTTCAGTTCATCTGCGTTGAATTTTTATTTATATGCATTGTAAATATATAATTTAGTAATATTAAAAGTTTTAATTTTAGGTTTTTTTTTTTTTTTTTTTTTTTTTTTTTTTTTTTTTTTTTACTTAGAAACAGTCGATTTCTCCACATAGATCCCTTTTTCACAAATATGTTATTATATATCGCCAGTTTTGAAATCTTGTTATACCATGTCTCGTTTGCATTGCCACACATTCACTCTGGTTTTCATTTCATTTTCAATTCACTGGGTGTGGGCTGATGATTGTGACCAGTTTTTGCCAGTTACTGCTATCTGCTTTCGAAACCACGTTTACGCGACTTTCATGAACCACAAACGCCAACGTGGACCATCGGGGTGCCCATATAGCCTTATCCAGAAATATTCACAACATTTTCGTCATTTTTACTTTGAATAAACATGTCTGCATGGCATTTACAGTCATACGTGGTTATCAGTGAGCTTCATTTGCTCTCTTTTTAAACAAAATATAAGAGAACCCCTTAAAAGTACATAAATATTTTGGTTACAAACACGGATAGTGTTTCAAGGTATAAAGTGCATATAATGCACGGTGTTAGTTACACGCCCCCCCCCCCCCCCATGGTGATTGATTCCAGCTGTTTGCACATTGATAGTTTGTAGTAACAGCAACCAGAAATAAGTCATTTGACATCAAAATCGAATTTGTGGTGGTAGCAATAAGCTCATATTTGCAAGCAAGGTTTGTAGCACCGTCTGTTGCGTGCTCTCTCAGAGAATCGTGAAGCGTCCGTTCCGTTGATGGAGTGTGTCGTCTCCACTGTAATTGGATTTGTTGTCTGATGCGATTAGCCAGACTGGATTTGATCCTCAGCACCAAATGTGGTGCAGTTCGTGGGGAGGACACTCTCCCCTTTGCGGTGCTCTTAACGTTACTAAAGTTACGAACAAACAAGACACTTCACCGTGCTGGCATGTTCGTGCTTATGCATTGATAATGCACGCATGCCACTGAAATTATCAGAAGTATGACGAGAAAATGTGAGATAGAGAGCTCATGACTTGGGTTGCAGCAAAAATGTTCTCAGGAGGCCTATGTTGGAGTGAGACCAGTGTGCCTTGTAGGCCTAATTTATACCCGTCTATACATTAACTAGCCGGAGCTCGAGTGGGTGTATTTGAGGAATCAATTTGTGGAATATAGTTGGTCGTTAAATATGATTTCCTTCTTATATCAGGTTAATAAATTTGATTCGCTACACATCAGCATTTTATTAATGTATCAGAACACGATGTTGGAATATATATGTGTGTGTGGTGAAAAATACAGAGCCTTCATTTGCAAACATGCCCAGGTTTAATGGGGATCTGCCTGCCATGTTTCTGTTCACTCCACTTTCCCGCCTCTCCGTGTACCGGCTAATCAGTTGACGCAAAGTCTTTGACTGTACAAGGGTTAAGCATTGAGTGATTGTTACTTTTAGTGTGTTTGTGCTTTATAATGCCAAAAAAGCCGTATACCCTAGCACACAATCTTTATGTATGATTCTTGTATGGCAACAAACTCTTGTCGAGAAACAATAAGTTCCCTCCTGTTCGTGCACCTCACAGATAAATGGTTCGTAATCTTGTGAATTTAGAGAAACCGCATCTGTTTTTGAAAGAAACCAAAAGTAAGACGCAGCGTTTTTACATAGAAAAACTCCATTACATTAGAGGAAAATTAGAACGAAGTCCAAGAAATTTCTGAGAAAGCTTGCACAGAAATCAGGAAAGCTTAATAAAGCTTAACTTGGAATGCCACTAAAATTTTAAAAATAAAACACACGCGATAATGTGGGTAGAGTTAATTTCTTCAGTTGAGGGTTGGAAAATATTAACGTTTTCTCCATAACTCCCGTTTAATTCTTTTTCGGACGAAGCGTCGTTTTATTTACATGACCATGAAGCGACATGAGGGGGGGGGGGGGGGGGGGGGCTTTTCTACACATTATCATGTATATGCTTCTCTCCAAATCTTGGTACAGAAGGATGGTAAATTTTATTTGTAAAGTGTAACACTGCCTCAAGGCTTTTGATTCTAGATTTGAATATCAAACAAGTTGTCAGTGATCTGACTAAGGATGACCTCTTTGTAAATTACCTGCATGATTGCATCCGAATCGCAATGATAACATGTCACCATGTGCTTTAAGAGTGCATCCTCTATTGGAGACATGTCATTAACATTGTTTATGTTGAAAGTGTAGTAAAGTATATGAGCAGCGTGTGATACCAATGGGAAATAGTGCGAAAGAGATAGATCGTAGAAGGAAGAATTTTTTTAAGGTGTTTCACCCCTCTTTTTACTACTGAGGAACCACAGGCGGTTATCACAGATGATAAATGAAATGATAAATTGGGAAAAGGGTTTGTTTGTGTGTGTGTGTGTGTGTTTTTTTTTTTTTTTTTTTTTTTTTTTTTTTAAGTAAGGAAACGTTCCAGGCTTAAATTTAGAGTACATCTCTGGAATTTGCCATTTATGAGGACTGAGAAATAACCTCAGTCGGGAAGGACGGTCCTGGCGGCAATCGAACTCCAGACCTCTCGCTCATAAGTCCGCGCATTAACGACCTCGGCCAACCTTAGTGGTAAGGAAGGAACATGTATAAAAAGTGTAAGTTAATAGGAGATAAGAGAAGAGGGAAAGAAAATAAGAAATTGTCAAAACATTTGCATTAATCACCAGGGATGCTCTAAATATGTGATTTACATTAATCGTTGCAGTTTTCCAAAGCTTGTATTTTTCACATTTCAGGTGCACCTTTCTAAGTTACATAGATTAAATTATGCTTGTTTTTGTACTCTTAACATTTACATGTTCCACCTAAATTTAATTCTCATTTGATCATATTTTATATAAGTATGTATAAATTAGCAAAAACGTTTATATTCGAAAGTATTTTTTTTCAATTGCGTTAATAAGATAGAGAATATTTACGTGAAAACTTTCAAGCAACTTGTGTATCGTAAAATAAATCTTGCAATACGGATTACCTTTAGAAGAGATTAATGTGTGTAGCGCCAACATTTTATTGCATTATGTTAATTAGCGCCGAAGAAAATTAAAATGCATTTATAACTCTATTGAGCACAATGCTTTCCGACAATCCAGTGCCCTTAAAAAGTTCAGTTTGCTGAGCAAATTTAAATAGTAAGACTACATCCGAAATACAACAAATATACTGTGTTCCGCAGATATCGCACCTTTTGCGTTTTCGTGATTGGGTGCATTAATGCGTTTGTTTTTTCCTTTCTTTTTTTTGTAAAACTTAACTTTTATGCATGATGTAATGTGCTTGTTGACACTACATATATTTAGAATCGAAACTACCCAATCTTTACGTGCATGCAATGAAGATCGCTGGAAATTTCCTTTCCGTTATGGTAACGATTCTACTATCAGGGGACGTTAACTGTGTTCGTGCCGGTATGGAATGAGAAAATGGAACAATCCAATCACAATGCAAGGGTAAAGTATATTGTCCGTAGGAAATTCCGCCCTTAACTGGTTCATAGACGGAATTTCGATTTGCAGATCATACTGTTTGCCTTATTTGTTGATATTTAGAAACATTGTAAGAAATCTAATTTTTGTTATGTAACTATTCCAGGTATTACCAAAACCAGAAAGTTCGGAGGGTATCATGTAACCTAATACTTAATGATTGTGATTAAAGAAATTCATTCATGTTTAAGATAAAATACTCAATCTGAGTTAAGAATAACTATGTTTATTAGAATTAAATTTTGTGGAACAAGAATTATGTAACTAATGTTTTCAGAACTATATTTTGCCCCAAAGTAGTAGTTTTATCTGAAAGTGTGTGCGGTGACAGCCATATGTGCTGCATAGCTGTCAATGAGTAGAACTGTTAACTCAGTTACGTCGTTTTTCAAATGGCCAATGGTAGAGTTGATAATTCATTATTTGTATCGTTCGTTATCAAGATACTGAATGTAACAGTATAGGGACAACTTTTGCGAGGAGTTACACGAATTTATGTATAGGATGTCCCATATAAAACAGGTATGCCTCACTCGTCATCGATATAAAAGGCATGTGTCATTATATTATATTACTTCCTATGTAAAAATCTGCTGATATCTTGTGCTGTTGATAGTCTCATAGCAAAAATAGAACCGATAATGCATATTCCTGACACTGCACACCACACCGCCTTCTCTCAGTAAGGAGGTTCTTCAAGCGCAACATGTGGGTTATCCTGCGACCAAAATGTGCAATTCTGTGAATTAAACAGAGAGATGAAACCAGGCTTTTGTCATTAAGAAAAGATGGAGTCCAAGTAACGATCGAAAAGTCAGTTGCAATAAGAACTCTTTGTGTTTAGCACACGATGACATGTGCAGGACACACCTATTTGCTGAGATAATCTCCTTATTGATTTCTGTAGAATAACGCCGGGTTGTTCACTGTAGACGCTTATCCCTGGTCACATTCGCAACGAATCCAGCAGTCCTCAATTTCTTATGCAGGTCTTCTTCATTAATTGTGCTGGTTGTGGGGAGCTTGCTACCACGTATTTCGCCTCAAACATATTCTCTTTATTCGCCTTAATGGAGCCTGCTTTTATGTAAAATTCCACGATATCAATTTGGTGTTACACTAAAACAGCACCATTTCTCATACAACACTTCTACGACATTCACAATAGTTACTGTTAAACTCAGCTGTCAAACTTCAAAACAATTACGCAAATGCAATGCAGTGTAGGCACATTCTAAATATGGACGCAGCGAGTCTTGCCGGTTTTATTGGGACATCGTGTGTCCCTATAAAACCGGCAACTTAGGTAATATGTTTAAAGTACAACCGGGCTATGTTTAATATACAAGTCATTCTGCTGAAGTACCCTATGTTGATATGTGTCTTTTGGGGACACCTAAAACCCCTAGTTCATTTATTTGGTTTATTTAAGAATGCTGTTTATCATTTTTGGCCATTATCGTCCCATTCAATTAGGGCATGAAGCAGCCAATAAATTTTGCCTAGAGGTCTCTTCTTTCTGACTTGAGGCTCTTATTAGTGTCGCAAACCTATGACATGTGGGCAACAGTTTTACTTCCCTTCCGAAGGAAACCATACATAGGACTTTTTGCGTCCTTATAGGAAATGTTCTTCACCAACTTCTTAGTGAATCATGGGACTCTTCCACCCTTTCAAAGACTCCAATATTGACTGACCTCTTCATTTGGAATATTCGTTTATTTCTGGCATTCCCCAATGACAGAAAAGACAAAACTAGTATATCCCTATCATGTTTACATCTGCAGTATGATTTGTATCGACATCTCTGTATTGTCTTAAGAGGCTTATTGGCAACAAATATAAATTATTCTGAAATTCGTCTTTAAATAATGAACTCACAAGCCAGGTATTGTTATAGAGAAGTGATATGGATTAGCAGCACTTCATAACCACCATTTAGTTTCCCATTCGTAGAAAATTACCACCATTCTCTGGAGGTTCCTACGTCAGCGACGAGAATTAAGTTATGTGGATTAAGGTCTTTTTCAGCCATATTTCATTCTAAACTCCTACCCAAAAGAATTTCTTGCACCATAGCTCGGTCTCTTTTCTAGTGTCACCCGAGTTCCGCGACCTTTCGCTAGCCAACCGAAGAAATGAATGGGTCCCTGGGGAGTAAATGAGCTCGAGAGATACGGTTGGAGAAAGATTGGCTAGATTCGAATAGGATTTCGAGGTATTATCTTTTCGATTTGAAGATTTGACCTCGTAGCGTAGTTTGAAATGATTGTTCCTTGCGAAATTGCCGGTGGTCTTCTTGGTATAAATTTAGTGAACTATGCAGTATTCTCTGAATACAAATTGCAACTTTAGTAGAGTATGGTAAACTTGCCATTGTTACACAAATTACATCAGGTAACTAAAGGGAACCCTATGATCTACACGTTGCCCTATTCAAAACAGGCAAACTTTTCTTCTGTGATCTCAGCGTGTATATTGTTACTATCATGTGTGAGTAGTGGTCGAAAATAATTTGGGAGTTCGTCCCGGCAAGTACTTGACGTTATTGCAGCATGTGGAGATCGCTGTAGGCGGGGCCGATGGATTTTTTCGGGGTGTAAAAATCCTAAGTATGGCTTGCTTCGGAAGGGAAGCAAAGTCGTGGGTCTCTTGTCGTACATTTACGGCACGAAAAAGAACTTTAAGCCTGAAAGAGAGGCCTCTGGGCAAAATTTGTCGGCCATTTCACGCCCTGAGCTGAATGGGACGCTGATAACCTGAGATGTTAAAGAGCGTCGTTAAATAAATAAATCAAAAAAAAATCTGCCGATTCCAACTAGCGCATTCTGACGCAAAACATATTACCCGGAAGCAATTTGTATCTAATTGAATAACATTTGTCGACTTTAGGCATCAAGATATTCACAGTAAAGAGCAAGGCCAGTGTTACAACGCTTTGGTAAATTTACAAGCAGGCAGTATTATTACATTTGTACAAAATGCTTTGCTTATAATGCTTTCAGTCTCATATAGCGTCAATTTTCAAATGTATGGTATAAAGTCATCAAGTTATCGTATAATTTGTCCTCTCCTTGTGGTGAAAAAGTTGACATAACTGATTAGGATATCATTTCGAAAGCTGATATGCATGCCTAAGATCACATTCTAAAATGCTATGATAAAACTTTAGAATGACTTTCTAAGCCAAAGAATAACATATATAAATATTAAAATCGATTTACATAGGGCCACACTAAGCGAACGACCATCAGCAGCTTCCTATAATCACTGACACATCAATAGCGTGACACAGGTAGGTAAAGGTATTGAATTCTCTTTTTACAAGAGCGTGGTAATGGATAGTGCACGTAAGTTTAGATAAATATTTACAACATAGATATTGCTCGTTTTTAGAAATCTCTTTACCTGCATGGTTGTGAGCTGTGGAAGAATAAAAATTATTTTAAACTTTTTTTATTTCCTGCTTGGCGTTATATTGAACAAAACTATATTGCAAGCTGGTACTTTTCCTCCCCCCCCAATAGCGTTTGATATTAAGAAAATTTTAATTATATTTTCCCCCTCTTATAGCACACATTAGTGCTATGTTTTTCATTGCTGATCGCCAATGATAACTAAGTGAAATATTTGGTAGCTTAATTAGTTGGTAAAGCTTAGTTCCGGGCTCAGTTTTTCGTATGAATAATATTCCATGCATTGCTGTGCATGGACCGGTCATGTAAAGACAATCTTGGAATATTTGAGTAAAGAAAATAATTATATTCTGGTTCAACCTTTTGCGTTCAACATAGTTTAGTTTTAGGTATCTGTAAACTGAAAGATTTTATTTTTGCATACCAAAATCGCGGGGTGGGAAACATTTAAAATTATTATTAAGTTCGAAAGTCCTGTTACAGCTGGACGCTAACAGAAGAACCCAAGGTCTGGGCATAGAACAATTTAAGCTACTGTTTATAGCATTAATAGGAAACTATAATTCATTGGTCATATACCATTTGCAATGTTAGATCCTAAAGATATATCAAAGACCCTTCATTGAGTTTGCATTGAAGTTAGTTCGGGGCATACCATCATATATCAATATAAGCATATTCCGTTTCTAACATTTATTGTGTATCGTAAATTGAAATATTTTGTTTCGCCCTCCCATAAGATCACGGAATTATCGAGGTTTAGAGTTAAAACAATCGTAAGCCTCTTGCTGTTTTAGGACCCAGAGTTGTGTTGACCTGGAGGCTCGATAGAAGGAAGCGCCTCAAATTTTGGGGAAACTTCGCATGTGGTTTCAATCTCCTGCCCGGGGAATTGTCTACGGCATACTAGCGACATGTACTAATTCTCTAAATCAAACTGCTTTTCTGTTGCATTTTATATAGAGTTCCAACGTTTGGTTTTGTTCAGAACCTTAATTTCGGCGTCAGATGTAGGGAGAGAAACTTGGGTAGTTTCTTCTTTCGTCAGTGTATTCCTCTCCATTATTCCAGCTCTATTCATGTATTATGGGGTTCGAAAATGAAACCTTGCGTTTTTCCTTTACTTTTTGGTTAATGGCCAACCGTTTGTGTGTTCTTGCAAATCTACAACAGAATGGTACAAATCTACGACCCATTTTTCATATCGCCTCACACACACGGCTTTAGAGAGGCTGATTTGAGAGTTGCATTTCGCACGCCATCTTCTAATGCTGTCCACCGAGATAAAAGAGTAGATCACTCGATGCATGGCTACAACCAAAAGGGAAGCGAGATAAGTTTTCCTAACCCACTTACTGTTTTAAGGCTAGCATTATAATTCCCGTTGATTCAGAGCACAGATCTTTCTTTCCCTTTGGATAATGGAGTAAAGATGTTAACATTGCAATTTCGCCTGTGAACTTTCAGTATTGAGGACAGGGCAGTAATCTCTTCTCCAGACACACTTTTTCAGCCTATAATAGCTATTTTCTCTCTACTTATCTATTAATTATTCCATAATCACTCGCTGTTCTGTAGCTGAAGCTACCTTTTAAGATATCTTTTTTCCCGAGCTCAATAACTTGGATAGTACCATTTTGTAATATTTTAAAAAGTTTAAAAAATAGTGAATACGATAGGTATGTAACTAAGGAAGATAACTTAACAGTCGATGCGTACGAGATGCAGCTATAAAATAACCGGATTTTTTTTTTTTTTTTTTTTTAAAATAAATAATACCGTTCCCTGTGGTGTTTTGTGCAAGTAGCGGTAGATGTTGTTGATCTGAGTTAACTCTTCACTGCTTTAGAGCTGATTTTCATCTGACCTTTCTCTGAAAATTATTAACTGCAAGAGTGGAGCAGCTGTGAATGCGACATTGCTCGTAAAACTAGAAAAATCCGCTTGAAGCAAGTTTGTAGCGATGAGTGTCTATATCGTACTGATGAATGTCTATATCGTACTGAAGTTTGGATGGTTCAAATTTTAAAAAAGGGAAGAATAGGCATTCAAAAAGTTTCAAACTATAACCCTAAATAATTGGTGAAAATGTAAGAACAAATCTTCAACCAAACATTCGAACAGTTGCTGAATTAGCATCGATAGAAAGTATTCAACTGATTTAATTTTTTTGACCAAATATCTTCTCTCTGACAAGCGGCTGACTATGACATTTGGGGAAGGTCTTGTTTGTTGTAACCAAAAAAGTAAGCGTAAGTACTTTAATTATATGGTAAAGATATCGAGTATTTTAATACACATTTTCATTAATGTGTGATATTACTATTGTTTTCACTTTTAATAAATGCGCATTTGAATTATATTACTGCCTATTTTCACTATTTGAAATGCCTTTTTGCCGGCCTATTTTAACCAAAATGCCTGAATTATCGGGCTCTGGTCATTTGGCTTGCCATTGGAGGTAAGCAGCGTAATTGATTCGCTTCTCAATGTGGAACGGCAGTCCTTTCTATTCCTGAGAATCGTCATGCTTCCCTTAATGTAAAATTGCTTGAATTTCGAGTGCAATGTTCTTGATTTCCTTCAATGCTGCTTGGTCGGAATAAAATGCCTTCGACAGCTTGAGAAAAGGAATAATTTTATATTTACCTTGTCAATGAGCATTATATCCATTATACAGCGTACTTACTGAAATGCAATGGATGTGACATTTTGAATACAACGCTTGCTTAGAAGGTTCTGTATTGCTAACAAATTTAGTTAATGCATACTGCTAGTAAAGATCTGTGTGCTCTGAGGATCCCTCTTGCGGTTTGTGCTTATGTAATTGTGTCATATGGGATCGTGGAGGCGGATTGAGCAAGAAAGGGAGTTTGGACTAGAAGAGAGTACTTTCCCCTCCCCCTTCTCCTGAAGGATATCGTTCAGTTCGTGAAGTTAATGATGGGAAGATAGAAATTGGCAGGACCTGCCCTGTTTGCGTTTGTCTTTCCAAGCTGCGGATGGCCCCGCGATTTTTCAGGTTGCGCAAGTAAATAAATTTCTGGGAATTCCCAATTCTTGGCAGCAGTACAAGACGTGGTGACAGAAACCTCGGAGTGAGAGCGTTAAATTGCCTCCCACCAAGATGAAGACCTTCCAAACCACCCCGGATATGGTTCAGAGAAGAACGTTCCGGATACTGTAGTTAACGGGAGAGCTAAAGAATAGCATCTGGTTAATTTCTGTATAATATTAGTAACATGTTGAGATCAAAAGTCCCTTTTTTTTTTTTAAATTCTCCACTCTTATCTGATTTTTTACTTTTTTTTTTTTTTTAATAAGTTTGTCATTGTTGATTCCACATTAAGCCATCAAATACGGGCTATGTTCCTAACAAAGTAAATTTTGTGAAAATTTCACTCTTAGACTGCTCAACATTTCGGGAGGGAAGTTGGCAATTCATCTTATAGGTGTTCTGTATACTGCACCATTCTTTAAATTTATTAAGGAAAATTTTTGCACAAAAATTATTATATTACTGTTATATTCGTGGCGTTTTACTCAAAAACTTAATTCATTAATTTGTTACTGGTTTTAAGCGTTATATAACCAACGTTTTTCTATTACTATGTGAATTGTTTTGAATGTTGTTGCAAATCAAATAATAGAAGTAAAAGTAACCGGGAATTTAATGCAACTTAAATGCTACAATACGGATGGAGGAGAAAATTGTATTGGGATGGTTGTCGGAAGGGTGGAAAGCGATATTTCCACATTGTTGAAAGCATTGGAATTAGAGAGAAAAAGAGAGTGTTCGAGTTGGAGAAATTGTTTGGAAGAACAGAAATGCATAGTTACTGGGGTCACAGAAAATGCTAGATATAACCATGATTGCTGATATTGATAACAATAATAATGATTTAAGGCTCTATTGTCCTAAAGAACAATAGATAGGGGAGACAGTTAATAGAAAGCTATTACGTTTGGTGCGAAGGGGGACGTTCTAGATATTGATTGTAATGAACGACATTCAAGACACTTGTGCAGCTAAAGGAAATGTAATTCCTGACTAACTAATCCTGAGCTGTTCTTAATCCATCTATGTACATATTGTCAAAGTTATGCTCACCACAATAGATTTTATACTTTACCATTGCTAATGGAAACATTAATTGTGTCTCGTGTCTCTATAAGTTTAGTGGTGTGCTTTTTGCAGTTAAAAGCACGTTTAAAAATATTTTGGTTTCAATGTCATTTTCGTTTTGTTTTAGTATGGTTGATTTTTTTATTGATAGAAAAGATAATACTTCACATAACTGTAAGGTTTTCCTTTGCTGTTACAACCATCTTCATTCAGATACTACATAACTCATGCTATGTCCAAGAATTCGAAAAGGTGATAATCATTAATATAAACGGTGGGAATAAACGGTTAGTTTTATCAAACATTATACTAAAAACAAATTACAGGGAAACGAAACGCCCCCTTGAGAAGAAGAAAAACGATTGTGGGAACTTTAAATCGCTATTCTATTGAAAATATGTTTTGAGCTTAAACATCATGGGTTAGGCTTTAATGGTATTAAGTCATAAAGTAAAACCTAAGACTGAAGTTGATTCCATTGGCTATGTAGCAAATATCCTAGTAAACAGTTTTTCGGGGGGAAAAACATAAATAATATCTAGGCCCAGATATTTTCCAGATATGAATTATTATGCATACTATAAGAAGTTCGTAAAACAAGAAGGCCTGTATATATTTAGATATAATATGTTGTAATGTAAATACGTTTATTGGAAATGACCGGTTGGTTTTTCCATCGAAACCAATGAAAGTTTTATCACAAAGAAAAGAAAAGTGACCAATTTATTGTGGTTTGAGAGGGAATTAGTTCCCCACACTCCTCCAAATTTTTGTGTAACAATGGACAACTAGCTATCTTTCTGAAAACTTAATAAAGCCCCGGATTCCAATGCAGGGGGGAAAAATGCACAAGTGGTTATAGAAAAGATAACATATAATGAAAGTAAGGTAAGGCCGGTACTATACGAATTCTTAAAGCTTAAACTACAATTCCGATGGTATGAAATAAATGAAATATCGGAAGAAACTAGGCATGTCACTCTTCATTTGCCCTTCGAGGATTCAACTCAATTTATTTGATCTGAGTGCAGGGGAAAGATAGATTATTCAAGCCTAAGAGCATCCAGATTGTTCCCCAATTCTTCTTGTAACTATGGGTTTTTGTGCACTTTCCACCACTGTTCACATGCCATTTACAATGAAAACTGGGAAGAATCTCTTCGTCACACACACTTTCCCTTAATAAAAATACAGATTGCGGACATCGTATTCCCCTTTGTTGACCAAAATTGTGCACCTGTAACGCTTTAGCCCGTAGTTAATCTCAACGGTCTTCAAACCTCTCATCAATAAACATAGCTATAAGAATATTTCATATCAAGTATCAATCACAGTGTAAAGATTTTTGGGGAATTACTTAGTGTAGTTCCTACAACGTGCACATTAAACCTCATGTGTATGCATTCGTTATTGGTGACAAAAAGCTCCTGAGCGATTCGCTTAAGATGTCGGCGAGCATCGCAGTCTATCCTGAGTACCGGTGACAAGTGAGTTACAAGGCTAATTAACCATGAGAAACGGGTATGACATGGGGGGCTGTTGGGGCGGGGGCTTCCTTCCATTCTCCTCCATGGCAGTTAAGTGCGGTAGACATGCAATCAGCGCAGTATTCCGTAGACGTGTTTGATTTGGAACTGGCTTTCCGTTTAATAGCCTCTGGAAATGTTTGTACTTGCTGCTTATTATTCGAGCATTTCTGAAATTTTAGCTAATTTCACCGAATGTGTCAACGCTGAAGCATATTGCTTCAATAGTGTGTTTCTTAAACCATAGTACTAATTGTTAGTCATAATAGTCTATGGTAATTTTTACCATATACTTTTTTCATCCTCGAAACAGGATGATCTAAAGATTTTCCTAAAACTTCCTCGCATTTGTTCTGAGGCTATCTGTGTAAAATATTTTTCGTGAAACAATGCTATATAGCTCTTTTTTTTAATACCAAAATTGGGAAGTAAATCATTTCTCAAATAATGAACGAGGCCTTCTTACTATTTGATCTATTTTAACTCATAATTTCTCCACGTTTTTAATTGCTATGACACGTTTTATGTACGTTTTGGAGGGAGATAAAAGTCCTTGGTTCTAATCTGATAATCGATGATATCGTTAATTGGGTGCTTCCGGGGCAAATGGTCCTTGAGGAAATCGAATGCTTCATTGAAGTGAGCCGGGGCACCACCTACGCACACTAACTACATTGTCGTATGCTTTTCCGAAGTACAACTGAGATGCAGAGGAAAAAAATATCGAGAACTTTTCCTGTATATACAATATGGCATAAATTTAGTCTATAATTTAAAATGCTTTATGGGGGCAAGCAGGTACGAGCCCCACTCTATGGTACGATATGCATACACAAGATTATTGCGATGTTCCAACTCTTCATTGTTATTTGTTGCTAAATAGTATCAGTTTCGGAATATTCCATATTAATATTCTCCAAGGCTCTTTTATCTTTAAAAAAGACATTCTGTATGCATACGTTTTCTTTCATAATAAAAGTTTTGATTATAACAGAACACACTGAAAATGTTTTGTGTCTCAACTGTAGTCCTGCGTTTGCTCAATAGTAGCATTTATATTATCAGTTTCCATGTTGATGCACTTGAACTGTCAATCACAATTGCGTTATTACGGACAATAGTGCATTAGTGTTATTAGTTATAATTTAATATAGGAGACATAAATTCCTTGACAATTTTTATGTAGATTGAAGATCCTTAATGGTGGTCATTTATTATGATGAACGGACAGAAAAGTTGCATATTTTCTACTGCGCTGTCAGCTTGTCGGAAGTGGCCTTCCAAAACTTAGTAAACCTGATCAGTAATTCCGGGGTAACTTCATGATTCATCACGGCTTAGTACCCCGATTCACCTCCCTCTCTTAAGGGAATTATACTTCCAGGAAAGTTTTTGAAGGTACGGAGTTCTTGCGAGCGTTCATGCATTCTAAAATGTGTTGATACTGGAAGTTGCGTTTCCTTGTTTTCATGTGAGCAAGTTTGAACCTCTACCCTCTCCCAGCACCTCCACTTGGGGGTCCTTCGAAAACTCAGTGCGTGGAAATAAGAAGAAAAAATATTTTTATGGTTCCATATTGCAATATTGAGGATAAAAATCGTCGAAGCATGAAAAAATAGTTTATAGCTTTTATTTCCTTAGAAATGTATCAAGCAGAACTTGGGAAACGACTCCCTTGAATTCCTGCATTAAGGCTGCTGATGACACGCTTGTTTTGATATGTAATGCGAACTTATAGGCACGAAATTTCAGAACAATATGTATCAAACATTAAAATAATTGAAACAATGTCGATGATGAAATTCATAACTATATTGCAAATATTGAAATTTTAGTCATTTTAAAGTTAACATTCAGGTATAATCGCCAACAAGGTGCGTTAAAATAAGTTAAGGTTGTTGAGTTGTAACAGGAAGAATAACCAAAGTTAGTGTTTAACCATTTAATTGTCATTAATATTTATCTCATTGCCCATTTGCTACCATGGAATATAACAACTTCCTTAAATGGTTCCATATGTCTTTAAGCTAGGCAAAATATGCGACTTATAAAGAAGCATCTCTAATTATTTTACTAGGATTCTACTTGCTTCCCTCCCCCTCCGGGAGTTCTCGTTGTAGCTGCACTCGCGCCAGAACTGTAATTCTACCCTTTAATTTCTTTTTAATTCAAGGTGCGGCGATACATACTAGTTGCTGCAGCCGTTTTTGCCTTGATGTCCATGACTGATATTATTGGCTCTCTTGTTTTCACCAATTCACATCCTTAAGTACAGAATTTGTGCACATTAATAATGATGATGATAATAATAATAGTTATAATAATAGCAAATAATAATTTCTATGGCATTTGACTAATGTTTTACAGCATTGGGAGCTCTATCTCCAAGCAACTGGTTGGGTTTGAAAAGTAATTGGAATGTGCCACCAGTTCTTAGTTTTCAAGGAAAACAATAATTCTAAATGAGACTTCTCATTGTGTTTTATGCCATAGTATTGCATGCCATTTTCCGCATTCTCCATCTCCTTTTAGAATGTTTAGGGCAAGTCCTACTAACCAGACTCTTGTGGAACACAACTATTAGGACTCCCTGTTACATTTGTCTCAATAGGAAGTAGCTATTCGTATTCGTTTCCGTATCGGACACTACGATAAATTCTGAATTGGTAGTGTTGAGACAAGAGTCTTAGAGCTAAAGAAGTTCCTGTGTGCTCTTATCTAAGTAAATCACGTCTTTGTAAGCCCTGTTGGCCACTTTTTAAGGGATAAAAGTCGCGCAATTATGGCGGTATTTATTTCATTTATATTTGAAAGTTTAACGGACTATGAGTCTTAGTACGCATTTTTACATATTCTATTCATAATCCATTTGTATTTCCGATCTTTTTGCAGGCTAATGCGTGATCAGACCCTTGTACACCCGCCATGTAAATTAATGACGCTGTACAACTGTCCGATTACGCTTAACTCTCTGAAAAAGGCGTACGAACCAGACTGACTTAACGGAAAACTCGCTTTGATGCACTAACGGCACTTTGAAGCCTTGCCTTTTCTTGCAGAACAGTTTTAGCATTGCCTTGTAATCACATGAGCTGTTGCAGCACCTGTAGGTTGTAGGGCTTTACCATCATACACCTGCAAAAATGGATGGAGACATTAAGGAGGCACAGTTTGTTGACTTACGGGGTCTCCGCACGTACACCTGTCTCACCCGCTCCACTGTCACGTCAGAAGGATCAGGCCGTCCAGGGGTGCTTTTCGAGCGCACACAGCCTTTTACTTGGAACATTTTATAGCAGCTCTTCATGCTGTTGCGGTCGGTGTTCTTTTCCGTATTTGGTCCTAAATCTTTGCTGCAGTCACTGCTGAATCAGTTTTTACTCTTTTGTTCCGAGATTGCTCTTGTTCTTTTAAGTTGGGCCGATGCAAATAAAAACCGCGAGCAAGGTGCAGAACATTGGCGAGTATTCACTACAGCTCTACTTATTGTTATTTTGATACACGTTGGTCAAACATAAAGCCTACACTTTGAACTAAGCGCATGGCGAGACAAAACAGTTCAAGCTATGATGAAGTCGGGAGAACTGTATAAGTGGGACGGGTTGCCGCCAAGCAATACTCCATGCACAGTTAAACTGTTGCTGTGTGCTTGGAGCTTCTCGCTCATTTGGTGTCTGAAAAGCGACTAACGGTTGTTTTGTTAGCAAGTGGCGAATGATTAAAATTTGGTACAGAAATTATGAATGGTCAGGGTGCTTAATATTGTGCTATTAGCTATATTGCTTTAAAAGCTGCGGTGAGAAAGGAGCTTAACTTTGCAGCATACGTTTCTTCAACTACTGACCACCCCCATCATTGGCGTTTTTCCCAATGGCATCACTTCCATTAGAATATGGTTGATCACCAAAAGAAATACAATACATTGTCTGCCGCTATTGTTCATCGAGCTCAACTTTTGCATTATTTATTTCACTGATCTACGTTATTTGAGCATAACTTGCACCACACTACAAGTCCGATGGTAGAAGTCGTAGAAAACCAAAAAATTAACTATAGTCACATTTGATAAAACGAATGTCAGTGGGAAAGACGAACTAAATAAAATTTGTAAAAAAAAAAAAATAGTTTTACATATATTAACTATATATGTTCATTTCAGGTAAAAAATTCCGCCACGGGTGGCCAAGTCGTTATGGCGCGGACTAGTGAGCGGAAGGTCTGGGGTTCGACCGTCCTCTCTGGCTATTTTTTTTTTTTTTCAGGTTTTCCTCAGTACTCATAAATGACAAATGGCGGGGGGAGGGGGTACGCTAAACTTAGGCCTTGAACGCTTCCTTTAAAAAAATCTTTCCCCAATTTATCATTTCATCTCATGTGTCATGAAGTATCCATCGCCTGTGGTGCCTCTGTAGCAAAAACGGGCGTTAAACACCATTCATTTTATAGCTCCCTAGGCCTAACCACAGGGGGGCTAGCAATAAAAATGAAATAAACTTTACTGGTTAAAAATGGTACGGAAGTTTCACGAAAGACAGACAATGTCCGTGTAGCCATTTCGAAAAAACTAAAACACCTTTAAAATACCTAATTTTGCTCGTACAATTTGTTCTGCTTTACAAACTTGTGGAATTTAGTCATTTGAATATTATTGGTCATAAGTTTTGTTATATCAAAATGGATTTTGATATAATCAATTCTGCAATTGGCGAGTTTCTTCTCTTTTGCAATTGCCGATTCAGTTCACCTTGCTAATAAGCATGTCTGGGTGGAAGAAAATGAAAAACAGTGATTTTATCATTGCGCATGCTCAAGTGTATATTTAGCTTCTTCCAGCGCCTGAAAAGTTCTCTTTTAAACAATTTTAGTGCAGTATATAAAGAAAATGTGTTAATAATATAACAAAATACAATTTGTAATTTTACTCTAAAACACGTTTAAAAAGCATTAATTTTCGGGTCTGAGATCGTATCCAGAAAGTTAGATGACGTCAATTCTAGAGTAATTTAAAATTGTAATTACTAATTTACGTATATATCTCAAACGCTGTTTAAAATTGTTGTGCTTAACATGATTTTATTATTTTTTCCCCAATGTTTGCTTCGAAAACATTCCATTTACAAAATAAAATGGCACATAACTTGTATGACATAACTATTTTTTTCTGCGAATGAAATAAATACAATTGCTAAATCTTTAATTATCTCAGATCTCGCAATGGTAGACAGCTGACGACCAAACAAGGCGAAATGGGAAGTTTTGATTGGCGCATTGATTGTCTTACTGATAGGTGCGGAAAACATTTTGCGCTTGCTCAGACTAGTCCTCCCCAATCTTTAATTATAAATTCAGGATTTTCTGTTAATGTTTCAGATTTAAAAATAACCCTATAGCACTTCTAATGTGCTTTACGGAAGTATTTGATAACGATTAAAGGTATTTTTGTCATGTGTGGTTTAGAACATGACCGTTTCAGTTATTTAAATTAGAACAGACAGGAAACAGGTAATACCGGTTACTTATATATTATTTTTGCAAGGCTAGAATTTTTAATGCATTTTTATGAAACTTTTTGCGCAGTACAGTACATTACAGCGTGATTTCATCCAGGCAGACTTCCACCATGCATTCAAGCAGAGGTATCGTTGTGTAAAAATTTGTAGCGTGAAAAGGTCGTTATTTCCGGCAGCATAACTTTTATTGCCGCAGGCAGGGGCTGTTTAACTTGCAGCACAACTCTTAGGTCTGTGCTATTTATGAGAAGCGCAGACAAGCACGTCTGTGATATTGTCTTTTTTGTGGGAATGCCTACAGCTCGTGGATTGCGTTCATTGCGATAGCTTTTTTTTTTTTTTTTTTTTTTATAGGCTATGGGGTAACACCTTTATGGTTGTTTCCATATGTCCTTTGTTTATATATTGCTCTTGCAGATGCTGATCGTTTTTTCTTTTTCCAATGCTTTGTTGCAACTTCCAGAGAAACTTTTTAAGCCAGTAGTAAACGAATGCTATATGTTGACTCAACTCTAAACTTTCGTTTACCGAAAACGTTTCATCTTTCATTAATTTGCATAAAATCGGAATTTAATGAGATTGACCGATGTCAGTTTTCACTGTTTTCGACCATACATCAATAGTGACGTCGTTTTCTTATTAATTACCGATGCATTATGAGATGGTAATTCTTTTGGCTTTACAAATGTCTACTGAATTTCTCTTAAGTGTGTTTCCCTCGGCAATAAATCAATCATGTATTGAGGTTTGATCCGTTTACTTTCTCAGTTATTATTTTAGTGTGAAATGTTCATTAATTGTACCCTAGGAGTAACTTTATTTCTGGGAATAAAAATAATTAAAATGACACATTTTTTCAGTACAGGATATAGAAATTATGTTACAGGGGCGAAACACGTTATTGTAAACACTTTTCTCCCACACCCCATGACCTCCCATTTTGTTTGTCATGACGATCACTGCTAGTTATAACAGTAGTCTATCTCCTAATGCGAAGACAGGACACAGGGTTACGATATGAGTGTATCAAAAGCACAGTCCCAGGTAGACACCTGGGCTGCGAAGCCCATTCTGCAGAGATCCATACGCAATAGTGTGTATTTAAGCCGACATACTGCCTAACGGATTGTGTAAAAAATCCGTTTATAATTCAGATAACTAGGATAAAAGAAATGATTAATATAAAATTAATTCAACGAATAAAACATGTAATCAACGAAAACAAGGAAATGGATTTATTTTCAAATGCATAATCGATTCTTCTTATGCCTCATTGATGACTCCATAGTTAAATTCGTGCGGAATAACTCACGCCTTTTCCAGAGTTTAGTAAACTTAGGTTCTAAAAGAAAATCGTGCATGCCACCATTAGTAGTTTTATAATATTTTGAATTACAATTATTATTATATTTGTTTTTCTTGAACTGTGTTAAAGTTTCTCTGATCACTCTTAAGCAAGAAAGTTTGCTTGGTATGAGGACACACTCATTTTATCTTTGTGGTAGTGGTTTCTCCCCAATTGCTCCGCTATTACAAACCTGGACCGTTACGGTTTTTACACTCCAATAAAGCCTTACGAGCTCCTTTAGCTGTGCTTCTTCTCTCTTTAACCTTTCTTTCTTCATCTTCAAATGCAGTTTGAACCCCCATGTCGCAACTGTTATGATGGCGGTGCCATTGCCGTTGCCAACAAAAGTTTTGCTACTCTACATAAACGTTTTACATTTTCCATCTTACAGTAACGGTTTTACCTTGAAGACGCTTTTGTTATTCCCATATAACATTTTTTGGCTCATTCGCTTCAATACTGCTTGAAATCTGCTTGTTTGGGTTTAATGTCACGAACTCAAACCGACTTCATATCAGAAAATCCGCCACTCTCACGAATCACAGGTTGAAAATGTAAAGCTGGTGTCTATGAAGGCTAGTTCGGGAAACATCTGGGCGAATTTCATGCAATGTTGGAGAGAACAGAGTTGGCATGAAAATTTAAATGAATTTTTTTTGCACCCAGTCCTTGTTTTACATGCATGACCCAGTTTGAGCAACGGACTACGCCTCCAGTACTATTTTACTGGAGGAAACCAGAGAAAACTTGAACTCTCATTTACTCAGGCAAAGATTGCAGGCACTTTCTTTTTTAAAAATATTTTGTATACATGCTCTTTTTTAGACGCTTTCACAGTTAAAAACATCTTAGTGTGGGGTTTCAGGCTTTATTTTTTTCTTCTAGGTTAGTTTGTTATATATTATATTTTTGTGTCAGTATCTGCGGTAAATTAAGATCAAATGTTCTTCGTTTTTGCACATATTGTACGCCTAACAGGAATAGGGATTTGCAAATTTTCGGCTTTGCGGTTAAAACATGGGAATGGAAATCCTAAAATCTTTAATCCCATGTTAAACAGATTCTAAATTTGAAGCTGATGAGTTACTTAGACATGGGGCTTCTACGCTATAGTCTTTTTATAAGAAGTAAATCATACTCACATAGCCAGGAAAGCACGAGGAAATACTTGGGCGTCCATGAACTATAGCAAGTACATTATGTTTCTTTTTAAAGTTAAAGTTGAACATATCCTCCAACCTAATCAACAGAACGAAAACATCTTTAATTTTTACTTTCCTGATGACTTAAACAGACTTTTCACATTTCCCGTGACTACATTTTCTGCTTTATTTTTGGCAGTGTTTTCAGCCTGGATTATATTTGAAATTTCCGTTTCATGATTTTTTTTTTCGTTTTTTTTATTATATCTTTTATTCAAATGGTGGAAAGGTGCAATTAAATTGTAAAGTTCTACAAATGAAGCGCAAAATAAAGGGCAACTCTTTCGAAGTTGTTCCTAACATGGTCTTCTTCGACACTAATGCACTTTGTCCATCTAAAGACTTCATTTCATAATGAAAATGAGATTCATTCTGATGTTCAAAATACGCCCCAATGTATGCTGTAAGTTAATCATATAAACTTATCTTCCCACTAAGGAAAGCATTGTAATTTTGGGAATAAAGATCATGTGAGAGTAAATTATAAGTCCAGCTCATTGCATTGCTGCGATATATCTGTCTTTAGTTGATCGAAAAGCTTAAATGTTGTGTGTGGCACCTTTAGCACACTAAAACACTGGTGCGTAGGTTTCGTAGGTTAAATAGAAATTTGCTGCACTTTGAACCTAAAGAATGAAACTTATGATTTAAGATTAATGTCTGTGTATTATTTGAGCTCTCCTCAATTCAAAGATTTGCAAGAGACGACATAGAGCGTTAAAACATAAAACCGGAACGTGTCGTAACCTGCTGGAGAATGCTCAGTGGCGGTTTGCGTAACTACGGTTTATACAGCTTTATGTTTTGATTGCTGGTGCAACATTTAACTACCGGCGCCCTCTACAGTTACAGCAAATGACGAAGCTCTGATAATAAAACATGCAATAGAGAGCTGTATAAGGTCTACGGGAGCAAATGGTTATTAAAGATAAAGAAACCGGGAAGCAGCAACAGCTGCCCACATTTTAATTAGTCTGTAAACAAATGCTGGCGAATTGCTTCTTTTATGACGGGTGGTGAATATCTTTAGATGTGTGAGAGGGTAGATTTTAACTAAGGCGGGGTAAAGGGATGTTTATACATATCCATTGTCCTCGTCATGTTTGTGAAACGTAGTGTTCCGGTATATGCCATTTTCCTAATTGAACGAGTAGCTAAGGCATCGCTTAAGGGTGCGGAAATTACTCCTAAGGGTTGCTAACAGGCATAAAACCCTATTAGTGGCAAGAGTTTCTTGCAAAGCTCAGCAATCCTAAATAGCCACCACGCAAAAGCTCTGTCCACGTTCTTTAGGAGAAGATTTCGTACATGAGCTTCTATGAAAGGTTAGATTCTACTACCTTTTCCTTGTTATAAAGACAACTTAGCTTTGCGAATGAAAGAACGGAAATGAGGATCGGGAAAACGGAAATGGTGTTGATAGCGAGATATGAATATAGATAGCATACTACTATAGTGTTCCTTTATGTTATATTTATTCCTCATTGAAGTAGGTGTAACGGATCCCAAGAAAAAGTGATGTCCATGAGTTTGCACCTTTTTACTCCATGTGCAGGTGTTGACATTTAAGGGCAGATGGGTGACCTCAGTTCTGCGTTACGTTCAGAGCTAAAAGATATCTAATATTCCATTTTAACAATGAACCAACTTTTCCAATATCTAGAATAACAATCCATATGAAAACTACTTGCACTACTTTCTCACTGAATTTGATATTAAAAAGAACAAGTTCCGTCTTGCTAAATACATTTTTCAAAATCCCCACTAAGTTCCACGCATTTGCTTCAGTATTTTGCACGTTCATGGAAGTGGATTTCTTCGAGACCCTCAAAATATTCGTCTATCTTCATTTGACTTAAATTTGTATCCAGCCAGGAAAGTTTCGAGTCTCGATATCAGATAATAATCAGAGTTATTGTTTAAACAACAGCCTAATCAATGAATTAACACGAGTATGACCTGTGACCGTAGAATATTGAAAAGAAAACTACGACAATTTTGTTCTATGCAATCAGGTTACTCATTAAACCACTGTTGCATAACTTATACATAGATTTAATGTTATCACAATCATCTCCACATTTCAAAAAATTAACACAACTTTTAACTTTCAAATCTTCAATACAATCAATTTTTCCAAAAAAAAAAAAAAATTAATAATTTTCATATCCATATTATCTTTAGGCGTAGATTAATAGTTAATAAAGGATTATTAAGATTAATACCTAGAATGGCTTTATGATGATTTTTATTATTATCTTGTTATATAGCTGCTCCTAGTTCAATTGAGAACGAAAATGGACACATCCCCTTTTAACAATGAACCCAATGCTTTATGTTCGGAAACGGGCGAATAATTTTGAAAGTACTTAGGCTTGAAACTCAATCTGGGTCTATATGTACATAAAATAGTATTATAAGTTAAGCTGAGCAATATGGACGAAAATTACATTTCATATATTCAGAATAGTTAAAGGCTTTTAGAGTCACTTATCTGAGTTGAAAAGGGGTGAAATTAGAACTTTTTGGCTGTGCTACAAAATGATGTCATGTCCGCAAGAAATATATTCCTTGCTTTTGTCTTGGTAGTTAATCCTGCTTTCCATCATTACGTCACAGGACGATTTTGCTGGATCTTTGAGGAGCTAAGCGGCTTTCCGGTTCCTTCCCTTCCTTTCTGGTGTGTTCCACTCTAGACCACAATTGCTTCGTTAACTTCTATTCAGCGACCGAGGCTGTCAGTATCCCATTTCTCCATCGGCAAGAACTTTACATGCATCAGTACTCCCGGTAGGATTTTAAAAACTTTCTGTATTCTGGAAACTGAATTAGAACTAACGGTTTATTTAGTTCTTGATCGGTTAAGTTGGATTTGCTAGAGAAACTGCAACTTGGAAAATGAGGAAGAATTGAAGTAGCCAAAAATGGACATTTCCCTTATTTTTTGGCAAATGAATCAAAATAGGATGGATGTTATTCTTGAAAGAAATTATAAAATGCCTGTATTGTAGCCATTTTTGATAAGCGTGTAAATAAACAAAAAGATAAGTTAAACGGCTTGGATCAAATTTATTAACGTAATCGCGATCAGCTTCTTACCTTTTGCTCAAATGTATTCCAAAGGCATTATTTCTTCTTTACAGAAAGAGTTGTCAAGAGCTGCAATTCACAGCATTTATCATACATTTTTTTTTGCAGATACTTTTCTTCAAGCCATTTTAGTTGGATTTTTGAGAAAAGATGAAATGGACGGTTAATTCTCATGAGTAGGCTAGATGCTGCAACAATTCGAGCTTCAGTTCTTGAATTTTCGCCATTTCAACTGCATATTGGACTTTGGACTGCTGCTATGTTTTCTTAATTTGATTGTTAAATGTTTGCAGCTTATTAACAAAATGTTTACATTGACAGGTTTTCCATGTGTTAAGTTAGTCTATTAAGATAAACTTTGAATCCCAGAACATCGTGGCTGTTTGCTCTCTTCGAGGTAGATTCTGAACTATGTGTATACTGTTTCTACTGTAACTTTGTTTAAGGTTGATATATGAATCCATATCTGATGAACAGCTACACAGAGATGCAAAAATTATCTTGGCCTATATCTGAAAAGCTCCAAACTTTCAGCCAGGATATCCATTGGGACAAATTTCTGGTCCAGAGGGGTATGCAATAAACTTTCCCCATACCCATATTTTCATGCAGGATGTTGTGAACACGTTTAGTTGAGATCCCCATCATGTCTGATATCTCTAATTTTGAACCGTTCATAACAATTTTATGAAATATCCTGATGATTTTTTTTCTGTTTGTCATCCACTGCGATGTCCATCTTCACAAGTCGTTCGACTGCGTTTAGTTTCGGTTACTCATTTGTAAACCGTTATAATAGAAGGGAAATAATACCGTAGAATATTTTAGCTTGTCATGACCTTGAGAGCTGTTTTTCTTCTTATCTCTTTTTTCTCCATCGAATTACGTACGGAGCATATTATAATCAAATGGAATTGTAATTTTTGTTCCCATTAATGCCATTATGCTCCATTTACCTTATCAGTCATATGGATAGTGGAATCATGACACCCACAATACAGTATTTTTGTGATATATGTGGTTTTCCTCGTCCAGTCTCTTAAAACGGCGACTTCTCTTCTTGTATTAATGGTGAGACTGGTACAGCATATAAAACAAGTGGGGTGCATTTGCATAGTGCAAATAAATATAACATTTTATGAATGTTACCGCATAAGACTTGCCGTTAATCGAGCAGCCGAAATTGAGAACCACATCAGGTAAAAGGGACTAGAGATAGAAAGTGAGATATGTAGAGAGCATAGCGGTGCACCGTTGACGAGACCTGTGAGGGAGAAATCCCATGTGGGTGGAGATAAAATTCACACCGCTACACATTTCGCTGGCGGAATATAGAAGAACATTTGGTACTGCAAATTCTACAATGTATTTCCATGATTTTAACAGAAGGTAGGTTTAAGATTTTTTCTAAGTTAAACATTTCTTTTAAACCAAAAAATTCTTGTTCATGGTGTCCAGGATTGTCCTGTAAAATGTCTAATAATTATATTCTTCATTGAGTGTTCATTAATGATTCATGTATTCGTACAGATTAAAGTGTGGTTGTCATGAGAATGTTTCAGGAATAATTCTAAGATTTTAGATTTCCAGGTCTTGGTTAATACATTTTGACAAGGGAAGTGTTAAGAATAAGGGAATAAGAGGTTGAAAAAAATATGGGTTAATTGTATACCACTTGAAGAATTCTCCAAAAATCTATTGACTTTTCCAGCAAACTGGAATTTCCTATACTTCCGTAAGAGTGGATTGAAAGTGATTTAAGTTATAGCGTTATTACTCTATGGTGCAAAAATTTACACTATTGCTCCTTAGCCAGGAGTACATTTTATAAATAGATTTTGACCTATATATATACTGGTATGGTACACAAGTCTATTTTAACCTCCACGAAAATTGGTTCTACTAATTTTATCGATACTGGACTTCCGAAAACCCTATCTGTTCCATCACGAAAGAATAGTATGTTTAGCTGTTAGCGGGAATGAGTAAAGGCCTGAATGTTTTTTGGGAAACAAGCAATTATGTGAAAATTCTTTTGCAAAGCTTTTTTCTGAATTATACCTTAAAAACTGTTTTGCCCTTTTCCAGCAGGACTCTGCGACGGCACATGCACAGTGTATCTAGTTAGGAAATTCAGGAAGTATTTGATGAAGTTACATTAATAACATAATATTCGCTCAATACCTCTAGCTAAACTCCTGGAATTATTATCTCGGTGGGTTTGAAAATAAAATGTATAGGAGAGATCTGCATGCAACCTGGGCGACATTAATAATTCAGTTTTTATTGAGAAGTAAGTACGGTTATTGGTAATTTTGTAACCAAATGACAGAAATGTGGGGAAAAGAAGTTACAGTTGCAGCATCTCTGCACGCGCACACACACACACACGCACGCCGCACGCATGCACACACACACACACACACACACACACACACACACACACAAGGTTTTAGGAAGTTGGCATATTAATTGGCGATATATGATTTTAAACTTCGGTAAATCAAAAAGGCTCAAAATTAATTTTGTTAATCAAAAGAATGCCATTGCTATTTATGCATTTTTGCCAATTAATGGCAAGTGTATATATTGTATTTTGATAAAATTCATTGCTTGTAGAGACAAAACATTTCCAAATGCCATATTATGGCGTTCTTGTATATTGAAGACCATTTTTCAGCAAACTGTCCCGGTGTTTCAATAAGTAAAAGTCAGGGGATGAATAAACTTGATGAAGCAATGTTCCGTAGCATGTTCATGCTGTTTCTGGAATGTTATTTTTGAGATATTACACTGAAGAACACGTACCTTTACTACAGTGTGTCTGTTCAATCTATCCATATTACCATCATTCCTTAGTGGAACATAAGGCTCTCAGAAAACTCCATCTGATTAGGTTCTTGGCAAGCTCCTCGATCGCTTCTGATATTTTATCTGTGCTTTCTGCTTTTATCTTACTAGGGATTGTAGGCTTTCAAGTTGTCTTGGAATTGCCATCCCCTAAGGGGGAACGGCGCCTCGGTCGTTGCTCTTCAGATGCTCCAGGAACGGGCTTCAGGGATTGATTGTCCTGATGGGTTGGAATCTGCGGGGTATGTGGTGCCATCATCCATTGTAAATTGGGTACTCGTGCAGCGGTGAGTCACATAGGAGTGCGCGAGGCGTGTGCCGTACTGACAGGGGTTAGGTCCTCAAGCGCTGTCTGTTCGCTGGGGGGTGGGGGTGGCGAACTCCCTAACGGTCAACTTCGGTTAACGAATGAGTAACCTTTGCTAGGAAAGACCGACCGACTACGGAGCACGGAGTAATGCGGCGGCGACGTTAATTGCCTGCAGTCGAACGGCGCGTCGGCTTAGCTTCTAGGTGTTGTCCGAACGCAAAAATCAGCTTTCGGCTCCGGGCGGGTCCGGGTCATGTACGTCGATCGGAAACGGACGATTATTGCTGGCTGTGCGGGAGTAGTGAGTGGGACATAGAGTTCTTAAAAAAAAAACTCTAATTCCTCACTTGTATTTACTAGTACAACCAATTCCGTGTGAAAGATCGGGACAAGTACGAACCTACTGAATAAAGTTATGACTAAACGATAAATAAATGGATTATTCCCTTAAATATGCTATAATTAACACATAAAATGTTGGTGAGTAATATTTGGGGCCTTATGGGGGATGCGGTCGTTACTCGAAAAATGAGGAGGAAATTAAGTGATTATTTTATTTCTTGGTTGAATGTCCCTTTGCTTCGGGATTAGAAATATAATGTAGTATCTCAGGGAAATTCTAGAATTCTGTGACTTGTTTTGAGTCGGAAGAAAGGTTAGAAAATCTAGCAGGCTACACGGAAACACTAAAGCTCTCAGTTGATAGCATTTATTCACTGTTATAAGAATGTCGGACTGTTCGTATTGGCTTGGAAATATTTCGAAGATCTCAGTTGACTTCTAGATAATGCTTATAGGTTCACAGTTACCGACCACTTTAACTGACTACTGACTATTCCTTTTCTGCGGACTTCACGCGCACTCCGATTCTAATTATCTATTCTTACGCCCACTTATTCCAATTAGCTCTTACTATTCCTTCCTCCGACTCCAACCATTGACTCCTCACAACTCATAACCTGTGCTGCTCACTCATTACTTCTCATCTTACTTTTTTACATTATATGATACGTACAGTTTATTGTATTGTTAGACACCTTCCCGTCGAAATATAAATTCACAAAAAATTATAGAACTCTGTTCGAGTGTAACTGCTTTATTAATATCTTCCTTAATATCTATAATTGCACAGGCTCGTTCCGATTCGTTCAATTTTGGAAGGTTCCTATTGGTTGAGCTGGACTAATTTCCTAAAATAAATCTTCTCACGCTATAGTAATTCCAAGAATGGACATTCCTGCCAAAAATAATTTGAAACTTTTCTGATATTACATTTCTTTACTTTTCTAGCCTTTCAGATTTACCTACCATGAAATCGCGACAGACCACGTCTCGGCCATAAATAAGAATAAACTATTTATTTTTAAAGTCATGTCTGAAACCTGTTCACATATCTAAATGTTACTGTTAAAAGGGCTATAAAACATATGTTGTTATGTATTCCTCTCTCGAGAGAATTCTTCCCTTATTGTCATTATACACCCTTACCATTACCTATCGAAATTATACTTCTCCCTGCGGTAGTTAAAAAGGCACATTCTGTGTGTCGGGTCGGCAAATTGTTTCCTTTAAACCCCTTAAAAGGTAACGAGTTCATGCCATAACAAAGGCGAGCTTCTTCCCTGGCCGAACCATTTAAAAGTCCATTTCAATATGGCACATTCCATAGTTTAACGAGCAATTCTTTATTGTAACCTGCATTTTCCACAAATACATAATGGCCTCCTACGAAAGATTTAGCACAGGTGCTATCTAAATGAATACAATACAATACCCTTAATACATTTGTGTATAATACAAATTACATACATGTATCAGACCATATGTACGTTAATTAACATCATTATAACCGTATTAATTTAATTAAACAAGCCTTTATTTTCGGCTACACATTGAATTTAAAGTATATTGAAAAATAAAGTGTTTTGTTGTAAATATCTTTACTTTATTACAAACTCATTTAACAATACATTCTATTAACAAAAATGTATTTAAAATTAAATATAGCAAAAGAAAGTAAAGAGTAAATGGATGTATGTAAATGAAAGTAAAGCAGTGAATGTAAAACATGGATTTAAAACGTGATAAAATTTTATTTATCCTATCACCTTGATCCTTTTAACCAAAATTCAATATTTATTATATTTTTATTTTATATACTATTATTTTACAAGGTTAATTCATGACATTAATACAATGGCTTTTAAGTTTATAAATAAAATAGTTTCATTTTAGTATTTATTATGTATATATTATGACATATCAATTGATAATGTTGGGTAATAAGCTGTACAAAGTAGAGAACATGTGTCGTTATATAGGTAAAATACATACTGCAACAAAAAGATATATCTAAACTTTAGGAAAAAAATTCTTGCATATACAGGTTGCAAATATGTTACATGGACATGTGTCTGGAAATGCTGTATTTCTTTTTAGAGCCTTTTGTCTACAACTCTTGCGCGGTATGATATGCAAGCTAGACTGCCAGCATAGCTGTCTTGTGACAATAACCGCACAACCGTACAGTTGCTTAGCACGTACAGTAAGTAAAACATGTAGAGGGGATGCTGTAACTACTCTTTGTTTCTAGGTTAACCGTTGTTATGGTCGTCGTGTGCCACGTAGTCCGCGCTACTTATGCTGCTTATTTCATAGCTTGACGTAGTATTGAGCACATAGTGGCAGTTCCTTGTGTTTACGGACCTCGTTCCAATTGCTTGACGTAGTATTGAGCACATAGTTTAAGATCTTTGCGATTACGAACCTTTCCAGGTGAAGTAAAATTAGGTATTCTTTGCGGAGTTGGCAAATGCTCAAATGATCTACGAGCCGAAGATGTAGAGTATCTTCGTGCTCGTATTTTGCACGGCTGCGAGAAGTACGATATATTCCAGGACAGTGACAGTTTTTGAAGGTAGGATGCAGGGCTACAGGCTATGACTAGAACTTGATTATCTAACGTCATATGCCCTTGCTCCTTGTTTCAATAATTGTCTGCCGTACTGCCTATTTCCATCCATGCATCTGGCAGTCCCACTGCATTCGTTTTAACCGAAGCTCGTGCTTCCATTTCTCCCTCTCCATCACGCATTACACTCGCCAGAGCGGGCTGCAGCGAATGCAGTGCATCTGGCTCGTAGTAGTTAGAATTTACAAAATGAAACACGTGGTTTCATTGAGCGCTAGTAGGCAAGTTAAATATTGGTTCAGTTTAATGTAGTTTTTGTGTGGATGGCAAACACAATAATGAAGTGTGAAGTTCTTAAAATCATTGAAATTTAGTAGTTTAACACTGAATGAAAAGTGCGGTGTAAAAGCACGTGGGCTTAAATGTTAAACATTTCTCAGTGTGCTACCAGTCTGTAGACAAAAGCAATATACTAGACTTTCTAATGCTGATATTTATAACAAGATTGATTGACTTTGTGGCTGTGAAGTTCACAATGCACTTTTCTGTTTTCCATGTTTTCTCCTTGGGATTTCGAGTGACGTTTCAAATACGGCGGTGCCCGATTTGAAAAGATTTATGAAAAAATCTACAAACACGCGAAATCTGAAAAGCATAAACAATGTCATTAACCTTGCTCTTCTAGGATCGATTGTTGTCCGTGTGGGTTTAAGTAAGGCTTTCCAAGAGTCAAGTCTTGCGACACAACAATGTAGTTCGCAAAAACAGAAAAACGTTGTCCAAAATAATAAACTGCATAAAAGTTTGTGCCTCAAATGAACACGACGAATCTGAGAATTCGCAAAACCCCAGTATTTTTTGTCATTAATAAAATACGCTCGTGAACTCGATCCAGTGCTTAAATGTTATTTAGATTGCGGTTTTTCCGTTAAAGGTACACCCAAGAGTATTCAAAATGAGCGGTTAGAGTGCATGTTGAAGGTCTGCAGAGAATAATTTTACCTGAAGTTCCTGAGGCTGAATGCGTGACTGTCATGGCGGACGAGACAATGGACATATGAGACAGTTTCCAACTTGTACGTAGTCGAGGTTGTGCTGTTGAGAGATTCTGAGGGTTTCTTTGAACCTTCTAGCCAAAACCAACGAATATAGCAGAGGGCATTTTATCACAGCTCGATGTATTTTGAAGAATGAAAAGGATATACTGATAGGTGAAAGATACGGTGGCGTTGCAGTGATGGGGATGGTGTGCAGATGAAAGTTAAGGATGTGCACCCCAATGCTCATTCCTTATACTGCTTTGCTGATCAATTAAGTCGTACAATGGAAATATCTTGTAGGCAAAATAGTAAATCCATTTTTTTTTTTTTTTGATAATTTAAATGCCAATCCAGCATTCTTTTCTCGATCACCATAGAGATCTTCCGTTTTGTATTCTTGCAGCAAAACAAATACCATCTGGTGGCGCAACTAATGAAAATTTTAACTTCAGAACAGTTACGAGAAGAATAGAGCTTTGGCTGAGTGCATTGAAATTCTCATAAACTCCGAAACGTTTAGCAACATTACCATAACGGAATTGCCTATGCTCTTCTTAAACTTTTGCAGGATCAGCAATTTTCTTCTGAGCTCACAATTTTTCACACAATTGTACCCTCTGTTGACCTTCTTTATAATCAACTACAGCTTTCTAGCTTTCAGAGTGTCTGTCATTTATGGTATGGAATTCGACTGAAGAAAATCGAGAACATAGTGGATTTGAAAATTCAACTAAACGTCTCCAGTTTAACGACAGCCAGTCAAGAATTTGAAGCCCCCAAAGAGGTGTGCAATGTTATTCTTACTCAAGTAAAACACACACTTCCAATTTATAAATCATAATAAGGTATTGACTGTTCCGTTGTCAAGCAGCTTTGACAACTTTGCAAAACATACGCTGAACAAGAACTGATTGTACTAAACTATTTGCTGTTTTTGACATAGAAAAATTACACATATATTCTGTATTCGATAGAAGAATTCAGAAATGTTGGAGGCCCTACTCAACTGCTGCAGTGTATTCCTCATGAATTACATTCATTTTCGAAAGTTTTAAAGTTCTTTCGTTTTGCTGCGACCCTCAAGATGACGAGCGAATCAGAACGCAGTTTTTCTTCTTTGAAGAGAATGGAGACCTATCTGCTTAGCACCATGAGCGAGGAGAGACTGACTGCCTTTGGAATGCTTTCAATGGAAAGGAGCATGGCGACGACCATCCCGACCTTCAACGAAAAAATTATTCAGAAATTTGCTACCTACAAACCGCGGCGCATGGAAATGATATATATGTAACCATAGTTTTTCTGATAGTCCTCTCACGACTACTGCTCCAGGGATACATAAGCATACCAGGGAGTTCATGCGACGGCGAGTTGATGTGAAACGCTCAAAATATCGGCTGTTATACATGATCTTATATTTTCCACTGTTCTATTTTGGAATATTCTGCTACGTGGTACAGATTTAGAAAATGGGTTCTAACAATAAAGCAATTCCGGACCCATGATCATATATTTTTATACTATATATATATATATATATATATATATATATATATATAAGGAATCTTTCCCCAAAGTTTTGGCATACTTTTTAACACCCTGTATAATAGGCATTTATTAGCGGTTTAATTATTACTGTGTCATTTGTATTGGACCTCTAGACCTTTTTATATTACTTCATAGCTTATGTCGAGAGAAACAAGACATGGAGGCGTAAGAGAGATCACACTAATTAACCTGAGTAATGCACATTTTTTCAGACTGCAAATTCACCAAGATTCTTTAATACAGTATACCATTCCCGTTCCCTGAACTCCCTGCACCCACATTTATAAGTCATTGTTTCATTTTAAAATAAATTAGTTATTTTTTTTGTAACTATACATTACAAGCAACTTGGTAGCGCGATAAAGTCCTTTCATAAAATGATTTTTGGCATCTCTTTTCTCAAATGAGTAAATTATTCACTTTTGAAACCAATTTCATACCGTGTCAATTTGAATGTACAGTGTAATAAATTACAGACATAAAGTTACGCATGCCATGAAATTAACTTAGCTTTTCTCACTAATGCGACTGAAATTAGATGCAAGTGAATCAGGAAGACATTGGGAGACGCGAGTGACGCTGCCAACTTTAATATATTCGGAATACAAGTACGCGTATGGAGAAGGTCGAAGATATCTACACTCGCCGCGTTGGCTTCTGCGTTGCGAAGTCGCTCGGGGGCATCGGGAACACCGCATTATAATTGGGAGAACAAGCAGCGGAATCTAATTAACAGCCCTCTTCACACTCCTGCGCTGCCTGGCTTTTGACTCTCCCCACCTGCCACGCCATTTACTCTTGCTCTCGTTTCAGATACTGTTGACGCTTCAGGAGCTTTTTTTCCCCCCTTCCTACTTGCTTTTCTTTAAACAAGAGCTCTCCGCTTCTTGCCTGTCTGCGAATGCGCTGTGGGTTTGCTACGTTAGGAAGCCTTGAAATCAATCGCTACTAAGCTATGTGGCGTCTGTTGCTTTTGGAAGGAAAGGGAAAGGTTTACAGAATCTTACTAGTCATTCAGTTGGCAGGCATTTCATTTCCTGAGTGATAAACTCTTTGTATTCTAGTGCTGAATCCGTCTTCTATCCCGATACATTCCTGGAAACATATGAAAATAATATCTAATAGAATATGGAAATGGCACATTGTGAATTAAAAGGCACTTGTTAATTCCCAAAGTATTTTAATCACAGACATCTTTGGCTAATAAAACCTCGCTAAGGCCGGCCGCGGCGATCTCTGCTTCCGTGCAGCTACTTTAAGGGACATTGGGAGTGGCCAAAGTTGATCAAAAAATTCGAAAACTTTTTTTTTGCAATAGACAATTCCTTGTGCCTTGGGCGTCCGCAGAGAGTCATAATTTGCATGTCTCCTCTCCCTTCGGGCTCTACATCCATTTAAATAGCTCCGCCTGTCCTTTTAAATCACACTATTTCCCAGCATATTTTTAATTCATTTTCACACATTGATATGTTCCAGGCGTAACAGTTTTTGTTTTAATTCAATGAAAATTTCCCAGAATGTGCAGAAGTATACATTGTAATATTCTATAGAACAAAATATATGCTAACACCCATAATAATTTAAAAAAGAAATATTTTCTATTTAAAAGGATTAATTTTAAAGATTACAGTTTCGTATAGTATTAAAACATTGTCGTACTTTACTCATAACATATATTTAAAATATATTTATATACACATTTTGTATGTGGTTTAAAGAACCAACAAAAATGCCCAATTTTCTCAACTCAAGAGCCCCGTGGGACATTTTGATTGTGACAGATTTACGTGATGTACTTTATGAGATAATTTATAGCTCGCAAATTATTTATACATATTAAGTTAAGAGTAATGCAACTAGTAAACGTTTCAGAAAAACCCATACCAAAATGTAGTACTTTCACTCCCATTGTCAATGACAACGACAAACGGCAGAACGGGGCCTGTTAAAACAATAAACCAACTTGGAATTTTTTAACATTTGGGCTTACCTACATCTAGCCGATTTTTATTTCTCTTGAAGTAATCTACCAGTCTATATGTATACATCTACGAACTCCCAACCAGGTTTAAACCGCATATATCACTCATAACGCTGAGTAGGGCAACAGTTATATCCATAAGCTCCTTTCACCATTTCACCAGTCTGGATAAAGGATTTACGATTTATTTCAATCTCAAAAATCCCAAAGCACATCACTGTTGCAAAGAGTATCGTGGAACTCAACTGGAATAAGATGATAACAAGTGAGACAAATGGGAGCGTCTCGTCAAGGTCATAACCAGTGCTCCCAACATTTTCTTTAGGTACTTAGCATTTTGAAAGTTCCGGTATTTTATTTTAACACGATCTGTATATCGATACCCCAGCAGCTTCATTTTACGCACTTAACGAGCTCGAAAAGATTTTTTCCTTTCTTACTAGAATGTTCGCACGAGACTGGTTGGACCCCATTCCAAAAATATTTTTGCACATGGATACCGGGAATCGAATACCGGTCTACAATCACGCTTACCGTCAGATCTAATCATTATTTCAGAACCCTTAATGCATTGTTAAATTTTTAATAGTAAGCGACGAAATTATATTATTTTTCATGGTTAGTTATTCTCTTTATTTTAGCAAATGTTGCATACATCGATTTGAAAAAGCTAATAAGCAAAAAAGTATAGCACCCTAATTAAATTGCGAGAGTTCATTGAAACTGATAACATGGGTGATAAGAGAAATTGGAAACGTATAAATAATATAGGAATCTCACATTCCATTGTATCAATTTTCTCATTACGTATTTTATCACTGCTTATATAATATAATAAATACTGTTTAATAATTTTCACATAATATTTAAAACAAATAAAATTGACTTTGCATATGCAGAAATTAGTTTTTTCCACTTAATTTCTTTTCCTTTGCTTATTTTAAATATCTGCCTACATGTAAACAGTTATATGGGGAAAACATTATAAGAAAGGCTCAGTGTTTAGGATAAAGAGATTGTAATTTCTGTAAAATTATTTCTTACGATATACGAATTCCATTTTATCAAGATAAATATGCGCTGTAGAGATTAACGGGAAGGCACAGAAGAGATTCAACATGGAAACCAACGCGAATCAATGTCCAAAATACTGCGCGGTAAATCAACTGATTTGCATTTGATTGAATGGGATTAGCCCGCGTGGATCTGAAATTGATGTACATGCGCTGTCCCGCTCCAAAGGCCGGTTTTTAAGGTCGACCTGGCATACAAGATTTGCGCAATTTGAAGAAAGTAGGACTTTCTGAGAAAGGATATGCAAACTATCTCTTGATAACCTGTGGACTAATGAAGTGAGGTCTCTCTTGTGAACCTATTCAATGTAAGGCTGCTGAGACTCAAAGAAAGCTGAGTAAAGTTAGCAATGTCTGTTTTAGGAATCATGTATGAGAAACTTAAGAAGGTAAGTACAAGGTGGGACCTGCATGGTGGTGTGGGACAAACCAGGCGAAGCACATCGGAAACTCAAAACACCAAAAAGATCGCGGTATCACTTTTGGATCTTAAGCATATGAATACCAGTTTAAATGCAGAGTATTATGTTTCACTCTTGTACCCCGTTCAGGACAAGAGATGCTGAACTTTTCATGACAATGCTTCGTCTCATACGATTATTGCGAAGGGTTATGGCTTCCAGAGAATGAAGACACCCTGCAGCCCCACACATGCTATTAGGTCCTCTCTTGTTAATCGTTAATTCATAAACATGAACCATTCATTGAGGGAATTTGAAAATTATATGAAAAATGGCATTGGTTTCTTCCGCATCTGAAAGTTAAATATGCGAAAACGTTTTAAATTGTCTCGTAATCCCTTAGATTAAATTGACATTTCCTTTACTAAAAATTTAGAATGCTTTTCAAATGATTTGGACTATTGGTACTCTGCATACGAACCAGAAAACGCTGAAAATGCACAGACTTGTTTCTAAATTTGAAAGGTGGAAACTTGGAACTTTAAAGCTTTTTTTTTTTTTTTTTTTTTTTTTTGTGTGTGTGTGTTCAAAATAAGAGAACTTTAAAGTAGCGAAGGGTTATAAAGTTTGTGTTGCTGAAAGTGTCTGTTATGAGGTTTTTAGTTCTCCTAGCATGTAAAATGGCTGGGTTATAGAGTCGTGAATCGTGCTTAACCGTCGTAGCACTGTTAGTAGCTGTGTAAAGCAGCCGTACGCTAAATGGAGGAGTTGCCTAGCCGTGTATTCCTTGGGGAGACGGTCCTATTGTGACACCACGGGCTTGGATTATTGTGTCATGTCGACCTCACTGCTGTAGTTAAGTGAAACGCTTACCGGTAGCATCCTACAGCGGATGTTCTGCCTCCTAAGTATATTGAACTCCGTGATTCGATCCTGGTGGTGTAGTGGTATTCATTCTTGTCTCCTAAACCCAAGATCGCGGGTTCGATCCCGGCAAGAACCGATGGATTTTTTCGGGCTTAAGTATGGCTTCCTTCGGAAGGGAAGTAAAGCCGTGGGTCCGTATCGTAGATTTATCGCACGATAAAGAACCTCAAGCCTGAAAAAAGAGGCCTCTGAGCAAAGTTTGTCGGCCGTTTCACGCCCAGAATAGAATGGGACACTGATGACCTGAAACGTTCAAGAGCGTCCGTAAATAAACAAAAAAAAACAAAAAAAAACAAAGCAGTAACAAAAAGTACTCCGTGTATTTGGGTTTTGTCCGTGTTTTTTAAGTTTCATACCCATCTATCTAAATATTTAAAAACAGTTTATAAGTGTGATGTTAGTCCTTTTAACATTTGGGAAATTACAAGAGGGTTCTAAAAGTTCTTGGTCCTTTTAGAACGCCCATTAAGATTCAAGAAAAGACACGATTTAACAGGATTTCGTTTAATCTTCAACACAATCACTTTAAAAATCCTTGTAAACATTTAGTCCAACGATTTTCCAACTTTTTAATTCTTAACTCCTATTTTTCACTGGAATTGCGTTTAAACAAGTCTAAACACACTTGCGAAATGTTCATTCGAATAGGTTTTTAGTCAATTTTTAACAAATGGGGCACCCATTGGGCGGAAAGGTTTCTCATACGCAAAACTTCGTGTAAAATGCATTGGTGTCGGCCTATCCAGATCTTTGAAATGTCAGCCTAATCGGATTCCTTCAATCGGCGATCATGGATTGCTGCGTTGTGAATTTTTGTCACAATCTCGCCAGCCTTAGCATTTTTAGAACAGCCTGATAGCTCATTATCTTGGATAGATGTAAGATCACGCTTAAATTCAGCGACCGACTTTTAACGTCGAAAACGAAGAGGAAGATTCCTTGAATGGGGATGCTTTTGTGTTTCTAAAAGAGTTGAACCCTTCAAAACGAAGTACTTTTTCACTTCATCGTATTTCATTTTGTAGGAAATGTTAACACAAGTTTGTTTACACGATCGTCATAAACAAGAGACTACACTTTATTCATCCGAAACTTTCCAGCGCCGTTTAAAGGATACTTAACTAGCCTAGTACTTTTATCTTCACGACATCTCTGAATTTTAGAACACTCTCGTATAAACAAAGGAAGTAAATAACCTTTAGAACTGGTAGTTTATGCGAAAATTTTGAAATTTTAAGCCATGATCCCCCCCCCCCTCAAATTTACCTACATCAAAGATTTAAAATGGTGTTTCTCAATTCTTTCCCCACTTTCCATGACACTACAATGTAAAGTTTGCATTCTTGCATAGGTAGCGCAACGGAACATGCGAAGCCCCTAGAAAGCTTCAATTCAAGGCGATAAGCCAAAAGAACCATATCGCTGTTTGCGGTACACATGTTCAAACGGCAGGTGTCTGGAATCTCTTAAGAGTACATGTTTCGTGCTAACAGAGATCGCATGTGAAAGTGAAAGTAAACAATTTATTCATTTATTCTTTATTTATTAACTAAGGCGCTCTTGGATATTCCTAATAATCCAAACAAGAAATGCGTATTAATAGTGTGCTCAATCATGGATGTAAGAAAGTAACACTGTCAACGATACTAGAATTACCGGATGCTGGTGACATTGTATTACTTACTGTTCAGGCGAAAGTGATAAAACTAAACACTCGGAACTCGAAGCGGTGTCCCGCACATTAACAAAAAATATATGTATAAAGCTATAAAATGATGTAATGAGATGTATTCTATTTAGACCATATCAAGAAACGATATACCGCCCATGACCAGGACACCAGCAGCCATAGAAGATGTCGTTCCAAGAGTTCGTAAAAATGTGTTATGGCAAGAAAAATTAAGAGAAGCTAAATGAAAATCATTATGGTGTCATGCATAATTAAAAGCGGCCTTAGACTTGAGCCATATCGCAGAAGCACGAGAAATAGGTTGATAAAAGCTTTAGATTACATAAGGGCTGTTTCCTAACAATTGTTTGGGAAAACTCCTACCGACTGCTTTTGAGTCTTGGCAACGGAAACTTAATTAGCAGTAATTAGCAACAGATCGCCGAAACACAAGGGCAAAACAACGCAAGTTCGTCATCAGTCAATTTCTTTAGAATAGCAGGAACATGCTTATATGATTTCCGAGCTTTTCCTTCTTCAGCCGCATTCACTTGAAGGATTACAGAATCTTGAACATAAGTTACCAGGCTCACACGAAACTTTAAAGTTGGTTTGAAAAAGATGTTAATTTTTCTGCAATCACTCTCTACATTTAGAAGCATAAACATGTGAAATAGTCTTACAACTTAGCTAAAGTTGCAGCAATGGAACAGGAGTTTTCAACATATCTTTTTAATGTAATATCATTCATCAACATCTGGTGAATATTATATTCGCTACAGTGTTAGAAGTTGGAATAAGTGTTGCATTTTGTTAGATAAATATTTTCTGGTAAAATAAGCTCTGTATGTATCATCCCGTCTCCGTCAATCATCATTCAATTTCTTCTGGGTTTTCCCAACTGAGTGGCAGTTTAACATGGTTTTCGGCAACCAATATTTTGCATTCTTTCTATGATTTCTCCAACATACTTTTTCTTATATTTTTCTACTAGATTTATAGTCTTTCAGAAAATTTCATGTGTTTTCACTTCTTTTGTGGTTCTATAAGGAGAGTGCAGTGCAAGAATTTCATTTCCCAATGTTGAATTATTTCTTGTTTTGTTTACAGTGATATATTTTTCTTATTATTTTTGCGAGAAATGCCCATTGATTTAACGATATATGTATATGCAAATACATTCAATACAGAACCCCCCTTTGCTAAATTCTTTTTGATACTCAAAGAACATGCTATCAACTAATTTTATTCATCCTTCGGGTTATTTGTGCATATGTTATAAAGAGTAGTTAATATGCAGGAATTTCATTTAAAAATTGTGTTAATAGTACCTATTTAACATTCCTTTATTAATACAATCATTTTTAGTATTAATGGAAACTTTAAAATCAATATTGATCCAGCCAATCCTACACAATTGTCAAAATTATAAATTATGGGGAAACAAGGTTTATTTTTATGTATAAAATTTATGTGCATTAGAGAATTAAAATTTACAGAGCATCTTTAGCTGAGTATTCTTAATATCATATAATAATTTACATCGATAGGTTTATAAATTTCTGAGATACAGTGCAAAATGTATACTCTGCATTATTTGCTATATTTTACACTTGCTGGTTACCTTACAACAGTCCAACATCCTTGAGAAAGCTATTCTACTCAATGGAACAGAGAGAGGTGTAGGTGAATATCGAACTACAATCTTCTAAAGCCGTGGCAGATCAAGAAAATCATCAGCGAGAGTCAAGATATTATCTCAAGCTAAGCAGTGGTCGGTCCTGGTGGTGTAGTGGTTGCCATACTTGCCTCCTAAACCCAGGATCGCGGGTTCGATCCCGGCCAGGACCAATACATTTTTTGGGGCGTAAAAATCCTAAAAATAGCTTCCTTGAAAAGGGAAGTAAACCCGCTGTTCCCGTGTCGTACATTTACGGCACAATAAAGAACCTCAATCCTGAAAAAAGATGCCTCTGAGCAAAATTTATCGGCCGTTTCACGCTATGGTTTGAATGGGACTCTGATGACCTGAGATGTGAAAGAGCGTCCGTAAATAAACCTAATAACATGCTAAGCAATCGTCATCAGAGTGAAGCCACAATTATTTATACCACTCCACTGAATCAATCACATTAATCAAACAAACCCATTGATTTCCCCAACACCTCACATACCCCTTGTACCCGGTCCAGATCTGTTATCACATGTTTTATTCTACCTGAACTGTTATTGTTTGAATATGGAAAAAAATGCTAAGTAGTTAGTGTAATAGTTGTGTTTTGGTAATAAAATATTTTAAAATTGTGTATATTCTTCAAAGCGAATTGTTCATGATTTCCGAATTAACTGTATTACTGTAATATTAATAACTAATTATTATGCCCAAAGTCAGTATTTTTGATCCTACTACTGATTTTTTTACTCTCTGCAAATGCAAATTAGGTTTGCAGGCAACGATAGAACACAAAAAGCTGATAATTGAATTATCTCTAAAATTAAGCATCAAATGAAAGGGGGACATTTGGAATTTCAGAATGGGAATATCTGGGGTTTTTTTTTTTTTTTTGATTGATTTATTTATGGACGCTCTTTAACATCTCAGGTCATCAGCGTCCCATTCAACTCAGGGCGTGAAACGGCCGACAAAGTTTGCTCAGAGGCCTCTCTTTCAGGCTTGAGGTTCTTTTTCGTGCCGTAAATGTACGGCACGGGACCCACGGCTTTACTTCCCTTCCGAAGGAAGCCATACTTAGGATTTTTACGCCCGAAAAAATCCATCGGTCCTGGCCGGGTTCGAACCCGCGATCTTTAGCTCTTGGGTAGGTGATAGCAGTCGCAAGTTTGATCTCACAAATACAGGTCGGAACTATGTATGGCACGTTGTAAGAATTCCGAAGGAATTGCGGTCATACCCATGAAAAAAGTTTTCTTGAATTTTCTTAAAATCTTCATCGATCCCTCTTTCTAGGCACCAAAAATGGCAATGAATATATATATAAGTCTGTTATCGCTCTAGCGGCTCTCTCCCCCCCCATTTTTCTTTCTTTTTTTTTCCGAGGAAACTCGGTATATATCATTTGAGCAAACTAAGAAACATAGCTTCTGAAAATCAGGGAAATTGGACCATTAGAAATGGAGATATACCTAAAAACAATGTTTGTAATCCAGGGATCAGGTATACGGGGGAATTTTGTTATTGTTAGCATTAACAATTCGGTATTTTCACCAAGCGATAAATTCGTTGGTGTCATGTGAAAGTATGAAACAGTAAGGAGGGGATAGTCGGCTCAAGTGCATGGACGAATAATCGACTTGCCCTCAGAGACAGCGGCTGTCCTGCGGTTTCAGTACCGAACGACAGCGGAAAAGGCAGAATTCCATGGAATAATGGATGTGCAAATCTTAAGCGGTAGTGTGTGTACTCTTATCAACCTTGAAAGTGTAAAGTGTACAATAAATGCAGGCGGAGCGAATACAATGCTTTCGGATAAAAGGGCAATGGTAGGCCTAAAATTAACTACGTAGTTTAAATGTTAATCACATTTTTAGTTATACATCTGTGTGCAATGGAAACTTAAAGCTAACAATATAACATGTAAATAAACGTAAATTGATACAGAAAATAACTTTTAAGCCTGAAAGTTGTGTGTGTGTTTTTTTTTAAATTAAACGCACATGTTTATCATCAGTTAGTGTTAATTGTTTTTTACCACACCCTCTGCTTTTGCGCTCTATAATGACCTCCACAAGTTTAACTTGGAATTCGCTTATTTTACGTAGCTTCTGTTGACAGACTTTATTTTTACACTTGTTACATTAGTATCAGTGAGCCCGCAGTGATGACACGATATCAGCACTTGGTCTACTAATCATAAATTCCCTTCAGTATAATTTTCACCATGTTTCGTTCTATTACTGTATTCTTTTTTTGCAATGGTAGTATTTTCAATGCTTATAGCCATTTACTTGTAGATAGAACGCGAGATTTATTTGTAAACCTCACATTAGGAAGGCCTTCTTTCCAATTTATAACTTGTTCTTGAAAACGATGGAAAGTGTGAAAGTGGCTTTGGGAACCGAAACCACAGGGCAAAACCAGAGCGCAGTTTCAGCCAATAGAAATAACTTGAAAGTTTAGATTGTCATTTGTGTGTCATTGATTTTACTGGCTAATGTTTGGATGGTGGCGTAACTTTCTTTTATTGTTAATTTTTTGTTTATATAGTGGAAATTAAAACAATATCACCTTTCGGAATACGTTCCGTTGTATTATATCTTGAAACACGCAGTGTTCTGAAGATGTTCAACAGCTGCTTCACATTAAATTACGAATTTTGGAATGTAGAATAGTAAAATAATGGTCCAATTATGGGTTTTGTATAACATGTATACCCTCTCCCTATATACACAGTAATGATCCGTGCTCTGAAAAGAGAGAACTTTCAGAAGCCATTACCTCTACTGTGCTAATAAGTAGATGATAAGGGTGGTTCGCAGTAGGGTTCAAACATCGATGTGCGTTGGTACGAAGCGGCCGGAAATGGAGATTATCGCACTGAACTGGTGCATGATGACGGCGGTTGTCAAAAGAGTTGGACACGGTTTTAACTCGAGTGACGGCGGCTATTCGGTTTCTGCATCACAAAACAGTCGTGTAATGTGTGGTGCTAGTCGTGCACTGCGTTAGTTTGCACATTGATTGTACTATGTGCACATTAACAAGTTCAGTGTAACTCTAATTAGAACAGTGTCATACCGCGGCGTGCAAGAGCGTCACATGGACCTCGGTGCTCGAAGTTAGCTGCAAGCCGAAATGAAGAATTCAAGGAATAACAGAGCATTAATTAGAATATACTTGCATGGATTAAATTCTAATAAACTAAAAGAATTAATAATATGGATTATTTCTATAAGTCAAATAATTATTTCAAAAGTCCAGCTTTGTAAATCCAGCTCTAATAATGAATGGTCTGTGGGTTTCATTTTGTAACAAATAAAAGATTAATAAATACATTTTTTAAAAAAAAATAATTAATCCCCTATATATGGGATTTATTTTCGTATATTAACACAGGGAGTATTTTACATTTAGGTGTTCTTTGAACGGAGTATATATGAAAAATTAATATTATAAAATTATATAACAAGTGTAACTGCTTATAAAGATTGAATTTCTTTAGTATTCCTACATAATTGATAGCAATAGTGTAGTAGAAAAACAAACAACACTAGGAAACAGCCATTTCGTATCCTAATAAAATGTGTTCGTAGTTGATTTCGGCAGGTTAATTACGTGACTGCCACTATTTCTTTTCCATCACGTACCGTTTTCGACACACGTAAAACCATATCACATATTGTTTCTTAAACTGGTAACAATGCTCAAATAGTCATTTATGTTCAGTTGTATAGGGTACTTCGATACATTATTTAAGTTGCTCGCTATAAGGAATAGTATTAGTAGATATAGTAATAAATAAATTCGCAGTTGACAATTTTTTATTTATACTTAAAACATCTTGGCCTATAGGGAGGTTATACAAAGCATAGCTACTTCTTCTGTTTGCGATACTGCAAAACATTTCATAAGGAGAGTCTGGCCAAAACGTGAGAATTATATGGCAGGCGAAAATAATGAATTCACCCACCTCTAGTCAAACGCACTAAAGTGACACTGCCTCCTCTTCACATCGAATTTGGTTTGATGCAGGCATTTGTTAAAGCTCTGGACAAGACTCAAAGAGCATTCTTGTATACTCGAGAAAGGTTTGTCCATATGAATCACGCTAAAACAACAGAATAGGTTTTCATACGATTTCAAATAAACTACTAAAAGATAAGGAATTTGAAAAATGAATGGTTGCCCTGGAAATGGCATCATGAAAATATTTTGCAGCAGTATGTTCAGGTTTCCTTGCAATTACGAAGTAACCCCACTATGTAGTACTTTGAATGACCTAGAAAGCTGTATCACGTCACTCAAATTGCACTTCCTTGGGATTTCTTCTCGGATAACTTGGGTGCCGTCAGCAATAAACAGGCTCCATCAAGACAGCAGGATGATTGGAAAAGCATTATCAAGGCAATGGTACAGCCCTATGCTTGCAGTGGGTATATTAGGAAAGATAAACATGAATGTTCTTTCAAAGGCAAGAGATGGGTTACAGCATGTTTTTTTTCTCACATGCTGTTCGAGATGTTATCCTTTTTTCACTATTAGTAAATACATTATTAATATTTACACATGTATTATACGTGTAATACGTTAAAATGTTAGATCACTTTTGAGACGTTCAGAATTCCTTGCACCGGAATTACTGAAGGCCACGTTATTTCGTCCAGGCTACCGAAAAAAGTGGAATTTCGTTTCCCAGTGTACTCATTTCTTTAATAATCTCTAATAAACGACTTTATTAATTACAAGGAACTATCATACTTCTGTTTCGCTCATTAAATCAACAGCTGCTTATTGGTTGATTCCTGCAGGTCGACCTCTTTAGAACGGGTTTGGTGTGTGTGGCACTTGGCCAAGAAACAATGCGAATGTCTAAAATGTTGTGCAGTTATGGTCATAGATCAATATAGCACACTGTTATAGAGTTCATAGTTATCTGACGTGTGATTATGCAGGAACTGCTGCAAATATTTTTCGAACAGGAAAGACGTATACTGCTCTAAATAGTTTTCACTCTTCGACAAACCGCCACGGGTGGCCGAGGTCGTTAAAGCCTGGACTCGTGAGCGGGAGGTCTGGGGTTCGATTGCCGCCAGGACCGTCTTCCCTGACTGAGGTTTTTCCAGGTTTTCCTCAGTCCTCGTAAATGGCATATTCCAGGCAGGTACCTAAACTTGGCCTGGAACATTTTCTTTCTTAAAAAAAGTTTTTCCCAATTTATGATTTCATCTCATGTATCATCAGAATCCGCCGCTTATATGCCTCAGTAGTAAAAATGGGCTTTGAACACCATTAAAACTCTTCGAAATAAGGAGTATGAACGTCTTCAAGATGCATCTATTTTATTTTTAGCTTAAGTTATAGATAAGGGAAAGTTGTCCAAATTGCACGACTTATTACAACCAAATTAAACCTTTATAAAACGTATCTAGCAATAATAATGAGAGGAATGTAATATTATCTTTGGGTTTTGATATTAAAATTTTCAAAATCAAAACATTTATGTCAAAACTTATATTTCTGAAAGTCTGCAGGTGATACATATTAGGACCCAGGTTTCCTAATTTGTAGCAGTGGCTTCCCCAAATTGGACCGCACTGTTCATTCTAATATTTTGAAGGAATATAAAACTGTTGTTTTTTATTTTAACTCAATTAAAATGTATTACTATATGTTGGCATTATTTATAGGCATCGTAAAAGAACTTTCACCCCTCTCTTAACCTCTGCACATTTTGCATGGATCCAAATTTTACACTTCATGCACCTGCCTGATCATATATTCTATTCTGTCTTCATTACACAATTCACAGAACCACGTTTCACTTTCACTAAATGACTTTTTTTTTTTTGTCTCTTTCCCTGCAATGTTGTCACCATCAAAGCATCTCATTTTTGCAGATGGCGCCACTGTTGTAGCCATTTCTTTAGCCACAGCTTTACGTCGTACTTAACCCTTTGATGTTTTTCAAATTGTCTTTATAAGGACTGCTTGTTACCTCACAAGCTCTCTGACTCGGTCTTGGAGTGCCTGCTTCTGGTCTTTTCGCGGTTGTTTTGGGTAAAAGTGATATTTCCTTGATAGAGGCTCTGTAACAGAATAATAAATAGTTTCATAAGTTATACCTATCTAGGTGATTTAAAAAAATCATAATAAAAATTATACTTACTCCCTTAATTTCCAGTGCTTTTTTTCCCCTGTACCTGACATTTCCATTATTGTTGTCGGCATTCGGATCATTATAATGTACTGAGGTTCCTGCAGATGTGTCCAGGAGTGGCCGAGGTCGTTAATGCGTGGATCGTGAGCTGGAGATTTGTTCGAATCCCGTCAGGACCGTCATTCTGGAGGTTTTTTTCCAGGTTTTTCTCAGTCCTCAAATGGCGAATGCCGGGGAGTTACCCTAAATTATGCCTGTAACGCGTCCTTGTTTAAAAGATATCCTTTCCCATTTTATCATTTTATGTCATGTATCATCAGTGTCCAGTGCCTGTGGTGCCTCAGTAGTAAAAACGGGTGTTAAAACACCATTAGAACAAAAAAGTGCCCTCGGGTTTGGGGATGTCTCCATTATCAACATTCGTGTGAACCTGGTTCAAAACTTAAGCTGTTACGAAATGATGATTAGCAAAAACACGGCGATTCACAGGCCATACACCTGGGGTCTGAAACTAGTTTCACCACAGATGCACCCTGCCAGAAGCTTCTTCAAGGAGTTGTGACACTTGGAAAAGGGTTACGGTGGAACCAGGATTGGTACGTAACCATTTCTCCTTGGCTTGAATGTAGTACTACATTTCAAGAGGACCGAAGATTGACACACCAAGTGGTGGAAGACGGTGTGTCGTGTGTCCTGGCAGCTGGAGCATTATCACCCCATTCTCACGAACAAGCAGAAGAGCTTCTAAGTTCTAAGAGTCGTGTGGCCATCCATTAACAGTCTTTCGTTTCACGCATGAACGTTTTAATAATCATTTGAAAAAGAGCTCGCTATTGATGTGCCCACTTTCTGATATTTCAAAAATGTTGCCTGCGGGTGCATTCTTTGTCCCTTGAAAATTATCATAGGCGGCACGTATTGTCCAGATGCACTAGTGCAACACACCATTACAGTATTTACACCACGCTCGCCGCTAAATATCACGCCAACTCCTTTAAGTTCTTGTTGCATTGATACAATGTATTTCACACAAGGTCTTAAGGAAATTAAAAAAAATGCATACACCCTCTCTTTATTGAACCCTCTGGCCCTAGCAATGGATGTGGCCCCCGGTTGCCAAGGATGTCTTTACATAAATGCATAGTACTATTTTCTTCGGCGTTGAAATTATGAGGGAGCCCATTTCTTCAAAGCTCAAAATATGTTGTTCCAATTCCAATTTACTTTCAGCGGAAAAGACGTTGATTTTCCAAACAGTTTTATGCCTCCATTTGCTGTTTCGTTTGTTTTCTGCGTCTCTTTATGGTTGCTTTAGATTTTTTTTTTTTTTTTTGATTGATTGATTTATTTATGGACGCTCTTTAACAGCTCAGGTCATCAGCGTCCCATTCAACTCAGGGCGTGAAACGGCCGACAAATTTTGCTCAGAGGCCTCTCTTTCAGGCTTGGGGTTCTTTTTCGTGCCGCAAATGTACGACACGGGACCCACGGCTTTACTTCCCTTCCGAAGGAAGCCATACTTAGGATTTTTACGCCCGAAAAAATCCATCGGTCCTGGCCGGGGTTGCTTTAGACACATATACGGGCACATTTACTTAACCCATGATTTCCGTTTAAATAAGCTGTCAGGCTAAATGAAGCTTATCTACATTCCACTTCCCATACCGTCCTTGTTCTCAAGGCCCACAAAGTAAAGTTTTTTTTTTTTTGAACAGAAACATTTCATATATGCAATTTACATTACTACTAAGAAACTAAATGCCAAGAAAATCGAATATCTATTTTAGAATTTGGCCATTAAATAAATACCACTACGATTCTACACATTCAAGAACTAGTTTTCTAAATTGTACCGTTAGGATAATGGAAACAGCTAGTGGTACATAATACGCAACCACGGCGTTTTGTGTTGGTAATGTTCTTCCGTATGCACAACAATGATTAGTTACGATACTACATAATATTGATAAACTATTTTTATGCACGTTCAACCTATGAAGAGCAAAGTTTGTTTTCACTTACCTTATTATATCAGCCACGTAAACAATAAATTAGATTATAACTGCACAAAATAATCGTCCAAGAAACGAATCATTTCTCACAACAGAACGCTCAGAACTGAAATATGGCGCCTAATTGCGAGTAGTTAACGTTGCCAACACTAGATGTCAGATGCTGCAAGAAACACAAATTTTATAAATGTAGTACAAATTTGGAACCGGTACAATATAGCCCACTCTCTCCTATATATTTATGAGAAGGGTCTTAAATGTGGATTTTTATTTTATGTGCGGTAAAATCACTTTTAACACGTGCATGGTACACGCTATTAGCCCCTTAACAGCTATTATTTATATTTACTGATGTTTACACCAAAGTATTGTATATTATTAGGGGTTATTAAACGTATTTTGGTGGAGCAAAAGTAAAAATTAAAATTGTATTATTGCGTTTTCTATATGTGCAAATATTTTAATGAATTGCTGTTTTATAAAGACAATTTTCTCGCGCTGAAAGAAGATACAGTATTCACTTCGACATGCACAAAGATGGGGTCAGCTTTTGATTTTCATCAAACTTGATATTTTTTAGAGTTGAAAACATGATTATTTATGCAAATAAATCTTAGAAATTAGTTTAATAGTTAGGTTGACGACAAGAAATACAGGGTTATGGAATATCACGATATGTCCCCTTGTGTATGCTACTTTCTGGAGGCAGCTACCAATAATTCTTTTACGCTAGATCGTAGCAAATCACTATAGGAGTCGGTTGGTTTTTCGTAGAAGCTGGAATTTATTATTATAGGCAACAGAAATGTGTACAGGTTTGTGCTCTTTTCCTTATTGATGAGTGGTCCAAGGTATTAATGCCTGTTTTATCTACCTTGAAGGTACTAAAGGTGACTTTTAAATGATTGATTTTAATATTGGCGGTGAAATACACATGTATTCAAATGTTAAGCTATATCTTATAGGGGAAACTGTTCTGAACCATTTCAAATGTAGGTATTGCACATTTTCAGGTAGCTGCATATTTGAAATATTTATTTACCCAAATATATTTGTTTAGTTTAGCTTTAAATGTTGTTTTGAATGGTTTAGAAAGGAGAATAGTTCTAATTGCTCAAAGGATAATCGCCCAGTTTTAATACCGTTTCTTACATCTTTTCACAACAATAATATCCAGTCACAATAAACATATTCCGCCAGGTTAGAAGCAAAGAAAAAATAGGAATGCATTCCTATTGGTAAAAGCCAATAGGTTTAGTACAAAAAGAAAAAAAAACATCCTTTAAAGCGTCTGCCGAAGGAGCTTGTAGGGCGAAGTGGATATCTACAACGCCCAAAAAATGCAAGGAAGTCCAGCCAGTTCCCTGATCCCAGAGATTCTAACTTAATAGAGTTTCAAGATTCCAGTGTGCGTCCTGAACCAGAAGGCAATTATACAGAGTGTAAATTTTATAGTGTCAAAGTTTGCGAAAATATCTTGAGGGCAAACATGAGTGCAGACGTGAATTCATTAGAAGTTTTTTGAATGCGATAGGAACAATGTGTTTGGAATCACTGTAAACACGTTATGTAGTGTATTACATAATTTTTTTTCTTTTGATAATTTTGGATATTGTGATGGTACTAAATATTTGAAGACCTCTGTAGTATAGCTAGTAACATTAAATTTGCAGTAAACGTGAGTAAGAGTAGTGTTTTAGTTTATTTCCTCAGTTATTTGAATAGAATATAAGCAAGGTTATACCACTATGAGCTAACACAACGTTTTAATTGAATGAATAAATTCAACCTCTTTATGTCCCATCCAGGGCTAGGGCCTCCCCAAGCGGAAAACTCATTTGTTTCTCATATGGTGAACTAATCCATATGGATTTGTTAAGTCTATAATGGTCCTTATTTATCAATTTAACTATAAGGTTCAAGTGCTGAATCTGTTAAGTTTTTGCATCATAGGTTTGGTATCACTTTCACTATTGGCTTCGGTTGTTCTCTTCTTTCTGTAGTTCTGTTCCCAGGCTCTTCCAGGTACTGCGGTTCCGTGCTACGCTGGTCCAGTGTGTTCCGGCTGTTTTCTGCCAATAAAGTTGGTTATATAGGTTTATTACAACCATTTGGAAATGCTGTGTCTGCCCACCTTGTTCTCGGTCTCCCTCTTCCCCTCCTACGGATACATAAATCCCATATGGTGGCTATATGTCCTCATCTGCTGCTTAGTAGCCTTGCCACCTGTCCGCTCCATTTCCACTTATAGCTGTTTGCACGTTGAGCAACGTCGTTTAGTCCCGACATCGTTCTTAATTCCAAAGGTATTTTATCCATGAGGGATAACTGATTTGAGATTAAACACTACAGTTGGCATAAGTTTAAATTTTGCCTTACCATATTTACAATTTATAACGCCTTCTTAATATGGCAACCGAGTGATATTTATGTTAGAATCTACTTATATGCTTCTTAGTCGGTCCTGGTGGTGTAGTGGTAACCATACTTACCTCCTAAACCCAAGATCGCAGGTTCAATCTCCGTCAGGATCGATGGATTTTTTATCGTGTAAAAATCCTAAATATGACTCCCTTCGGAAGGGACGTAAAGCTGCGGTCCCGTGTCATCGATTTGCGGCACGAAAAAACCTCAAGTCTTAAAGAAGAGACCTCTGAGCAAAATTTGTCGGCCGTTTCACGCCAGAGTTCATTGGGACGCTAATGACCTGAGACGTCCGTAAATAAAACAAGTAGCCTCCTTCAGGGTGCTGTTCAACCCATTAAAGTCATTATAAATGATCAAGTCCAAGAAAATCTTATATTTAAAATGTTACACCACATTAGAAGAAAACGGTAATCAGCGGCAACATCTATTTTTAGTCGTATAATTATAATGCGGTATATGTTTTGTTTTATAAAATAAGACTGGTTGAATCTCATTGATACTTGCGCTTTGAAACCTTGGAGTAGAGTACATGCACGAAATCATGACATCCCAGTGCAGACAGGATCTTCGGTATCAGAGACAGGAGGAAAGTGGGGGCAAAGTTATCGAACTCTCAAGTGCTCTGTACGTCTTCAGAGAAGGCTCCGTTAGGGGAGTATACAGAAATTTCGGAAGAAATGTCTAGACCATTTGCGTTTGTCTTTTTCTTTCTTGCTCCTATTTTGTTCTCCATTTCTGCTGGTGTACTTGGAAATAGAGTTTCTTTTCAACTTTGCTACCTTAAAGTTATTCAGCACTGCAGACTTACAGCTGTTTCAAAAAACTAATACATGTACAAACTCGCATAAGTATACATTTCTGTGACGTGCAATCATTATCAAATTAAACACAGTGAAAATTTAACATAATTGTCAATGATTGTTGAATTATTCAAATTTTGTAGGAATTAGGTTTTATCACCATCGACTATAATAACAGCAATTTTTTAGACTAATGTAAAACTCATTATTTAGTTGGTAAAGTTAGTCAATGATTCTCTTCTCCAGGGAAGAGAGCTAAACAGAGTTTGTAAAGTTTTGTCTTAATGGTTGATGTAGCGGGTTTAGTTATCGTAGGGAAAAACAACTTTTTAGAACTTTTAATTAGAACTTTTCGAAATTGGTCGTGTTCTTAATTATGTTTGAAAAGTATGAGATTGGCGTCAGATCTTCGTCGTCTGAGATGCAGTGGAATACCTTTATGAAAGCTGTGATTTGCTATTTTCTGTAAATTGGCAGGCATTGTAAATAGTTAGCAACAAGACTTCTGCAGTTTTTGGAACTATAATGTAGTTTGAATAGTCTGATGTTGCTTTTAACACTGTTTTAATGTATTCTTTTCTTTTATGTTGCAGGTATGTACTATACTCAGACTTGTCGAAAGGGAATTTTGGATTGCTATCTGTAAGTTTTATTTTATTTCTTCTGAAATTTTATGTGAGCATAATGTGAAAGTACTTGAAGGAACTAACATCTAACTAGGAACTAACAATTGAAAAAGAGCAAATACCTCAGACTACGGTCTAGAGCAGGCTGATTAATTACGTTTACCTGTTAGTGTTTTATTGAAGGTATGATTGATTGTAGCTAAACCCTGCATGGAAATTGTCCCGTATCCACTGTTTCTTTACCTTGTTTTTTACGCTCTCGGAGTAGCGGACATTCGCTTTAAGGGAGTATAAGTACTTTCAGGAGTCATCATGTTAGTTTGAGACTTCAACTTCCATGTCCATAATCCCTGTTACAAACGGAAAGTGAATGTTCAGTTATTTTTTATTTTAAAAGAAAATATGGTGGCATCCCCCCTCTATAAAGTGTAACCAAATATAAAGATAAACTGAAATCTCCATATTAAGACTAATTACACCATTCTGAAGTTTCTCATTTTCTCAAAAGTGTTTTTTCCAAGCAGTTTGTTTACCTTACAACTTCTAACATTTGGAAAATAATTGCACGAAATTTAGCATAAATATTTTTTTATTTGGTTAACTATTTGTGTCTTAGTTTTTATCGTATATTAGTTTGTTTTTTTTTAATATCAGGGAATAGTTTTTCCCTACTTTTCTGTACTATGCACATTCTGTTGAGATTCAATTTGTAGATTTAGATGTTACTTTTATAGTAAAGAATAATTAAGCAATGTTCAAGAGCTTGATTCTTTTTAATGCAAACCTAAAAACCGATGCTTTGAGAGTTAATAGTTTCAAAACTTCCTAACATAAAGTATATATACGTTTTCACTGTGAAAAATTTTTATGTCTCACCTTGAACTTGTATAGTTAGAATATAGATCTTCATCGATAGATCTGGTTATTAGAGCTCAAATGCTATTAAAATTTCCGAAAACGTGTATAATAATCAACAGTAAATTTGTAATAGGCATTATTAGATATCTACAGTTCTGTTTTATTAAACTTGACTGATGACGTCGTTAGGTTTAAGCTATCGCATTTTTGTTTTTAGATTAGGAAAATGGAAACAGAATTTCAATAGTTTTGGGCCCCCCCACCAAATAACCAGCTGTACTCCGAGATCGGCTAATATCTGCTCTTAACTGGGTTACGTACGCCCGTAATAAACACCACAGGGAGGAAAGCGGTTCATCAGGTTGCTATAGAGCTTGATAGTAAATGACTACCATAATCTTCCTTCTCTGTAAAAGCTCCATCATCTGTCATAGAAATACCGCTGTTCATCCCTCGTAGCACATTTACCAGGACAGCAGCTGTTGGGTTAACCAAAACACGTGTGGCAAGAGAAGTCTGCCATTGATCCTCTTGCGCTTGCTGCTGTAATGCACCAGACTGCTGGTAGAGACTGGTCATCTCGTAGAGTATCAATTTCCTCATTTAACGACTTTTTCAAAGCTAGAAAGTAGTCTAAATGTCTTGCCTATAAATGCATGCTTTGCACAAGAACTGCAGCTCACCCGAAAGGCGTAAAAGTTGCTGCCTGCATAGTCGTAGCAGTTATTCTTATTAGTGTAAATTATTGAAATTAATCTAAAAACAACCGACGAAAATGGTTTTTGTATTTTCTTAAATATTATTTTTGCTGTGCTCATAATTGCATTTTTGTAAGTTTTATTAACTCACAGCTGCTCATCGGAAGAAGTGTTTAATAATTGCGGAATTATTTGCGGAAAAAATTAGCTGTCTCACGTTCCTATCAGTCTAATTTTGGTAAAACATCTCGAATATCCCGTCTGCATATTCACAGCTAGACCTCTTAAGCGGAGTGAAGACATGGCATCCCATTCAAAAGGAAAACATACAAAGCCGATGGATACAGACTCAGATACTATTAGAAAGGGATAAGTCATGGCAACTATTTTTTTTTTTCCTCTCGCAAATAAAGGGATAATATTAAAGATCGAATCTATACGGTTGAAAGTATATGACATTTACTGCCAAGTGGTGCCACCAACGGAAGGCTGGATGTAGACGACCCTCCTAGGGAAGAAGCAAAACGCAGGCAACCGCACATTACTGTATTATGGCATGAGCAAACGTTACATACAATTACACGCGATGGCAAATCCGTCACAGGGCGGATCTCCAAGTTAATCCACAGCGTTTACCAGCCTTCGAAGTAGTCTCTAACTACTTCGACGGTTCGTTGCCAGCATTGGGGAATGCTCTGAATTTGATTCCCTGCATATGAGCCATCGCTTTGAAATGCTGTCAACATATTTGTTTTGTTAGCAGAATGTTTCCCTCGCAATGACTGGTTCACTTTTGGGGAGGAGATCATAATGACATTGACACATCGGGCAAATATGGCGGACATGGAAGAACTTTCCGCCTCCAGCGCTGTTATTGACACTTGACACTGCTTGCTGTGTGGCCTGCCGCGTTATCGTGGAGAATAATGGCGTTGTTCAAAAAGTTCTGGCCATTTTGTCTACAACATGGCGCAAATGTAACACCAGAAAATACCCGCAATACTGGGCATTCACAATGATCCCCTCACTCACTGAATGATACACAAGCACACCTTCACTTATACGCCAGAATGACAACGACTTCTTCCTGAAGAAGTTTGGCGAAACTTGCGTTTGCGTCGTCACAAGTGTGACACGAATCACTGGACTGTCACTTGAGTTCAGGTTCGTATGCCCTTGCCCACATTTCGTTAAAATGATGCGATTCAACATGGCATCCACATCTTCCTGAAATATCGCCAGATTGATGCGACATGTTTCATAACGCGTTCACTCGTGTATTCAATTGATGTGGTACCCAGTTTGCACACGTTTCCCGCATGTTCAAGCCCTCTCGTAAAATGGAGGGACTGTTTTTGTCCTCATTCCTTTGCTCTTCTAATTCCACAAGTGTCCTGCCCTATCATCGCGTAAGCACTAATCCACCATCACCCCGTACATCCTTGTCCGGGGACACAGGATGTCCACTGCGTGGCAGGAATGCTATTTTCATATAAGCACGTTCACTCTTCGTGACCTCCATTCCTTACCACTCGCTATCAACTGAATTTCTGGGCATGCTGAGATACGCAGCTATGTTCATATACACCATCTAGTGGCTTTATTCGTAAGTACGTTCCATACACTTTCTATCTCATATATTTCATGTTGCCCTTTGTTCGCGAGAAAATAAAAATTGATGACTTGTCCCTCTTATATGTACGTATATACACGCGCGCGCGCGTGCCAAAACTGTGTACCACACTTTCACTATGGAAGTGTTTATTATATTTCAAAGTTGGACAGAAAAACAATAATGTGTAGTATGATGTTCTGTAAACAGATGAGACTCACATATGACAGCTTTGCTACGTGACAGGTAAATCGACAATGAACAAATGAAGCCAAGATTGTAATATGATGTTCTGTAAACAGATGTATGGTAGCGAGTCAAGATTATCATTTGAACAGTGGAAAACAATTTTGAAGTGGTATTGGAAAACCGAGAATGTTATTGAAGTTCAAAGGGAATGGAAACACATGTACAGAACAGAACTACCAACGGGAGTAACAATTGCACGAATTCGAAACAAATTTGAGACTCGTGGTGCCGTATGGGATGTTGACAAGGGCACGTTTCGAGCACTCGCCACATAAATTTACAAAGCAATGTACACGTTAGACTGGGGTTAGCAGAACCAGCGTATGTCATATTATTAAAACAGCAAAGTTGAACGTTTTCATCTCAAGACTTTGGCATGCATTAAATGAAGATCCTGATCGGAGAAAGCAGTACGGCAAGTGGTTTCAGAACATCATGCAAGAGGATGAGATCTTCATAGGAAAAGTTGTTTGATCCGACGAGGGACAATTGTAAGTTGAACGGAACTGGGTGTGGGTTGTCATTTAGGGTTCTAATTGGACCATTCTTTTTTACCATTATACCTGAACATGATACGCAGCCGCCATTCATACACTCTATGGAAATCAAGAATTTTACTTCCAACAGGATGGTGTATCACCACATTACCACCTAGATGTACGTGCGTACTATGATGACGATCTTGCAAGGCACTGTATAGGACTAAGAGGTCCAAGTGAGTTACCACCGCGTTCTCCAGATCTAACTCCGTTGGACTTCTACCTATGGGGAACTCTTAAGGATGTTGTATGCGGTAGCAAACCAGCTACACTGGCAGCACGGGAAGAAATTGAAACGGCATGTGCTGGAATCGCTGAGGACACTTTCGCAAATGTTGCTCAATTAGTAGTTCAACATACTCAGAAGTGTGCCGATGGTGGGCATTTTGAGCAACTGTTGTAACTGTAAAAGTCTAAGCTGATTAGGGCTCATCATTTTCTGTTTGCGTGAATTCAGTTTTGTTATGGTAACACAGTTTTTTCTTTTCTTGAAATGTGTATACATTTTTGGTACCCTCTGTATATTAATGGGTTAGGTAACTTAATTAGTGTAAATAGGTGCTTCTTTTTGCAAGAGACTGAGGAGTTGGTAGTTGGCTGTTAGTCCAGATGATTCTGTCATTGGCTAACGGCAATGTGAGCGATGTGTATTAAAGAATTTTCGCGTAATGCGTTGGGACCCTATAGCAACAGGTCATCGATAGAAGAATGTCATGTAAAAGTAGTTCCTCGAAGACAGCTGTGATCTCGCTGCAGTATAGGCAATAGAACAAACATATCATTATACCTTACATCGTTGGATTGCTGATATGCACAGGACAGTGATTATACTTTATGGATTAAAATGTAATTTAGAGTGATTATACGAGTTTTAGTGTTTATGCCCATAGTGGGCGCTAAATAAATAATTTACACTTATATAATTTAATGCCATAGTTTCATAAGTTACACCACGAGTCGTCAGAAAGAACAGGATCAAGGAGTTGGAATTTTCTGAAAAAGGTATTACTTTCACCTCAATTTGTGGTAACGCAAATGTTAATATTTGAGCCTTTTCTCTATATGTTATTAAAGCTTTTATTACTGAGTTTTTACTGAATATTTTTGAACGCTTTCTCTTATGGGTGAACCAACTATTTTCTTAAACCTTTTTCATTAACGTGGACAAAATATGTAATACTAACAAATTAGGAAAACTTTTGTCCTTTGTGAAAGTATTTTTATTATTATTCTATTTAGGTTAAATATATTAAAACTATATTCCGTTATATTTTAAAGGCATTTTTATGTGACTTAAGAAAACAAATATGACTATGTAATCAAATTTATGGATAACAGATGTATTTGAAGTGTGTGATGCTATTGTTTCAATGAAATTGCTTGTATTTATGCACTGAATTATTTAACCAATAGCTTTTATTTGTGATGTGCATAAACTGTTGTCACAGCGAATGTTTTTCAAATTCACAAAGTAGTCATATAAATTGAATTCAAAGTGCTGCTATGTTAGCTCCCTCGGAATAAAATAAATGCCCCAGTGTCTTAAAAAATGGAAATTGGCCTACCGTTTACTTGTTTCTGGTACTCTGGAGATTTAAGTAGAAGGGAGATAGATATTCATATGAAAAATTCGTTGCACACGTTTTCTGTATTTGTCATAAAGGTGTGGTTCGAACTAAAAAAAGAACGCTACGAAACACTGACCAAAGAACACTCGTGAAACCCCAGTACACTGATCATGTAAAGGCAGGCTTTACAACACGAAGCAAGTGGGATGTCTGCTCTTATCGCGGCATGGCTACGTGGATTGTTGGTGGGGAAAGAGACGTGGCAGGCGGGAAGGGAAGGTTGAATATTCCGGATGTGTTGCGAGTGAGGGGCGTATTGATTTACGTTTCCCCGCGCTCAGCAGGTCTGGTGGAATGGCGGACTGCCACATGCAACTGTTACAGAACGAAACTGAGTTGATTGTTTTGGGGTGCTTTAATAGTGAGCACAAGGAAAAAAAGTAAAATACATTGAGAAACTGCGCAAGGGATATTGGTTCTAAGTACATGTATTTTCCTATCAAATGATGTGATGTTTTTCCAAATTTGTCTCATTCCTCACAATGGTAAATGCCAGAAAGGTACCCTAAACTGACGCCTGGAACGTATTCTTCCGTAACTCCGTTCCCATTTATCATTTAATTTATCGGCAGTGCCCATCGCCTGTGATGTATCAATAGTGAAAATAGGCATTAAACAATGTGACTACGTTAATATTAAGCTTGTGTAACATTATCGTGGGTTAAAATTCCTGTGCCAGAATTACAGAAAAAAAAAATATTCTCGAATTCTGCCTTTGTTTTTTCGCACCTCATTAGTGTATATCGATATATTCTAGTTAAAAGAATGTGGAAAACTGTATGCATAATTTTTGTAGATCACACCAAAAAAAAAAAAAAAAAAAATGCATATTAATGGTATGCAAGCAATATAATAACGCAGACCAATTTGTTGTGTATACTAATTTGTATACTCCATTTTATTATTATTATTTTATAAATGCCTATAATGAAATGTATTGATGCCCATTCGCATACTTAATGCATGTGTGCCTAAACACATATTAGGAACTATGATGAAACGAGAGAAGATAGTTTAGATATGTGAAAAAACACCCTAATTACGAAGGCATTAAGATAAGTTTGAACCCTGGATCAGTCCAAACTCTTGCAAATGTATTCAAAAGTAAATAAAATCTCATATGACATTTTTGTAACATTATTTCATTAGCAAGATGGTAACCAATAAAATAGATAAAATAACGCATGCGATAACTGAATAATATGTTTATTTTACGTATACAGAATGTATATAAATTCGTGTCAACTATTTTAAGGACGTGTTCCAAACAGCATATTCTAATAGTTTGTATAAACAAGATCTGAAATTTTTTTATTTCAAGTCTAATGACTTTATTGCTACCTTACCAGCTAGTAAACGATGTTTTGGCATCCTCATGCAAATTTTCGAGTGTATATCGTATTTCTCAAATACTTTTTGATAGGCTCTTTCAGAACGTCAACATTATGTTCAAGAATTGCATGAACTAAGTGTTTTAAATGTGTCTGAATATATAAAGGATATGGCGATTGAAAAATAAAACATTCAATTAAATCTCTTCGACTATTCCATCTTGCGGAAAGTGGCCGTTCGAATAATGAACTATCCACTAAAGTGAGCTGTAGCACCATCCTGCATACTCCACATTCGTCGATAAGGTCCAGGTATACCTTGTTAATTATGATGCAAACACTTCCTGAGACGGTGCAGATAAATGCTTCCAATCAAACTAGGAGGGAAGAACTAGAGACTAAGAAACGAATTTTGAACAATTCCAACCCACTTATAAACTGAAATTCTCTTTATGTTTGTCCTTACTTCTTTATGGTGATTGCAATAACGGTTTGAGGTAAAACCAACTCACCATTGAACGGGGTGTACGTTTAAAAGTTCATGAACACATGTTGTTGTTGAATGCGTGGCAATTTTTTCTTCGTGGCCGAAAGTTCGTCGCATAATGTCCTTGTGCCCTTGTAGTTTCATGAAGAATTTCTAATTGTACTGTTTCCTGGGTTTTCACCTATAATATGAAGAGCTCTTTTTTCAAAACCACAGTTTCGTATCTCGTTTGGTCTCTCAGCATCCGAAATAATCCTCTCAAATAGCTTTAGTAAACATTGGTGGATTTGTGAGATTGTTATTACAGAACGTAGCTTGCTCATAGGGAGAAGTTTCTCATTTCACAGAGGGGAAAGATATAATGGCCTACTTAAAAGGCAGATTAAATAATGAAATCGAAAAATTGACTACCCTTCTGGGGCAATGCAGAAAGGGAAATAAATAAATAAATAAATGCAACTTTTTAACATCAGTAGCCATTGAATTTGTAATACATTAAAACAAAATTATGCTCCTTCATAGCTCCGCTTCTTTCCCTCTCATTATAATAATATAAAATAGCTGACTGAGTTTTCACATTATACACACAAAAGCAGTTTACCCACAGTTGCTTTAAATAAAACATCTCTTGTACGGGAATGTGTGGTAAAGGCAGGTTTTACATGTAGTCACCAGCATCATCTTCATTTTTGTATTTTTCACTAACAGCTTTTAGCTCCTTGTAAAATTTCTCACTTGTGAACATTGAGCTCCGCTGCAGCAGATCGTTTCATGGATTCATACAGGTGTGGAGATCATTTGAAGTTCAGCTTTTACTTCCTCACATGTGCTGCATACATGGATTTGTGGACGTCCAAAACATTAATTGTAATTTTCTTTGTAGAACATTGCAAACATTTCATATTTTAAATTAATATCCGGATGTTTTTCACAGGACACGCTATGTATGCGCGTAATATTTAAACGAGCATGTTAATAGGAGATTTCTTTTCCAAAGTAATTAGTCTTCTTCAGTGGAACGCTATCATTATGCTCTCTCATTAATGTTAAATTATTTTCAGATGCTTTAATGACTTTAGGATGCTTACTCCTAATAGCTTTAGGTGAAATCCTATTAAGCAACAGAGCTCAGCCAAAAAATGGATTTAAATGTGTATGGTGTCTTTCATTAATCTTTACAGATATGGTTATCACCACCATTGGTGATTGACATCTTATTATCATTAAGTCATAAAGCAAAAGTGGTACAAAGACGGGGCCTGTAATGCAAGAAGTATAATTTACTGATGGTAATAGCCGTTGATCACTCTCATACCCATGCCAGATCAGCATTGTGGCAGGTTCTTGTAGTGGTTACCATACTTGCCTTCTAAACCCAAGATCGCGGGTTCGAACCCGGCCAGGATCGATGTAATTTTTCGGACGTAAAAATCCTAAGAATGGCTTCCTTCGGAAGGTAAGTAAAGCCGTGGGTCCCGTGTCGTACATTTACGGCACAAAAAAGAATCTCAAGCCTGAAAGAAGAGGCCTCTGAGCAAAATTTGTCGGCCGTTTCACGCCCTAAATTGCATGATGACCTGAGATATTAAAGAGCGTCCGTAAATTAATCAAAAAAAAAAGTTCTTATTCACATTGCCATGAACCTTCTGCTAGCGATTTCAAATGGAAATTCGAATTATACGACCATAGTTAAGCGTGTTATGATAAATTTGTAGACACCCCGAATTCCCCCACCCCTTTTCTTGATCAGAAGTCATATTGACATGTTATTTAAAGAAGAGGAAGAAACCTTTAAAACGAAATGTCCAGAACTTTAAAGCAGTCTTGTGGTCATTCAAATGATAAGAGGCACTTTTGAGCTTTTGTCATTAAATTTAGGCTTCTGCATGTATGCCAAATTTGGATATATTGTGACGTGACACCCCAATACTTGGAAGAATTGTTTTTAAGCAGCGTTAGCTTGTTACAATAATAACCATGTGGATATAGCTGATTACTTTTAAATGAAGTGCTTGTTTGGTTGCAGAGGTAACCGTGTACGAGTATTTTAAAAGGTTCAAAATATGTCAGCTCGGTGCTGAGCGGATGAACGGAAGATATGTGCTTATTTGCTTTAGCAGAAAATGCGATAGTAGATAATCTCAAGGACGACAATGTTATCTTGTGTTGAGCAATCGCCGTACAGCCACATTCAAGACCTGTGAAAATAGCTAACGTGTATGTTTCAGGAAGAAATGTAAATAGTTGTTGAAGGTTTCAGGCAATAAGGAAACTCTTATTTCGCCGAATACATCTTTGAAGTTAGAATAAGTAATATAATTCTGCATTAAAATTATAAGAAAGCTTTATATCGCTGAGAAATCTAGTACCAAAGGTTTCTTAATTTCAACCAATCAGGACCGTTTATCTGATTTTATTGCAATGTTTTTGCAATTTATTATAATTTTCAGCGTGAAATTCATACAATTCATCTTTTACGGAATAGCAAGTCAATTAATGTGCGTTTAGTTAACTGTTCGTCTGTTTTAATGGATTTGTAGAATAAAATTTGTATTTCCGTTATTTTATATTTCTTTCACCCAGCCTTAGGTAGTTAGCGTAAATGGCATAGGTGCTATTTGCAAAATAACATCTCATTGTTTTTTGCACCATATCTCAAACAAATTGTCTTACTAACCTGTTCAACATTGTCCCTTTGAAGTCAGGCATATATGCTACGAGAAATTCCCCCTGGATATGGCTATGGAAAGCAAATTTTCTAATATAGGAGATGAATAATCACAAAATCTAACAGTGAAAACCATACATGAATTGGTATGAAGTTAACTCTGCAATACATCATTCAAGCTACTCAGCTAGTAATTAAAATTGCAACATAATCATCCTGCCCTCTAGCAATGTTACAGTTGTTCCTTGATTAAATTCAGACACTAAGTATTGCGTCCTATTATCAGTCATACAGTTCCTTCTGAGAAAATGTGGGGTCAGTTTAATCCGTCTCTTTTGGGCAATAGTCTATAATAAAACAACTGAAACAATAAATTCTATTCTTCGAATCTTTGAATTTTAAATTGTAAATCTTATAAATGTTGCTACCTTTACCATGTAACAATCCATCAAAGACAATTAAGTACAAAAGTATGACCATTTTGTAAAATCTGCTGCTTTAACAAAGATTAAAGATTTAATATGCTGTTCCTTATTTCATTAAAGTATGTTGGCTTATCAATAACGTTCCTTGCCGAGCAATTGATGACAACTGAAACGTAAGTCATTAAAATACACTTTATAATAAAATATTTTACAGGTAGATGCATTCTATTTGGATTACTACGAGAGTTACAAAGGAGGCGCCGTGCCTAACAATTTAGAATTGAAGATTCGAAACTATCTACATCCCATCCTGGCCGGTCTCCTTGCTTGGTATCCGAAGAAGAGCAGTAAAGTGAAGTCTCTCTGGTCATATGATCTGCATGAGGTAGTGGCCAATGAGCCTGTTGATCGTAGCATACTTGCGTGTAAGCGTAAGTACGAGGAAGAAGGAAGATCGCACATTTTGAAACATTAGGTGTTTGTTTTATTATTTGAAATCCATGTAAGTAAGTAGTATGTGATGTACTTATTTTTAACAAAAAGGTAGGAAGCAATTTCCCGCAAGTTGTTTGCTGAATAAAGATTAAAGACAAGGCTTGCAACATATTCTAGATGTGTTGAGCGGATATTGGCTTTAACGAATAACAAATTGCCGCTTCATAAGTACCAAAAGTAATTTTAATCGTACACTACCAATAGTACAACGTTCCCTTTTAACAAAATGCGGTTCAAAGCGTAACGCGAATTAATGACTCTTTTATTCATGACTGCACAAGATATGAGCCTTAGTTTAAAATACATGGTTATGTATTTGGCTTTTCGACAGTTAGTGGGTTGGTAACCAATACTCAAATGACAGGGAAATTAAATTACTTTGTGTCCTTTTCTGTTTGTTAATCATGTATTTTTGAAAATTAGCGATAGTTAAATCAAAACATTTTCTGAGTTTTACAATGTAATGCATAAACGCTAATGAAGCTATCATGACGAAATAAGACCAACAGACCCGATAACCGATTTTTTTTATTCCACAAATGTTCCATAGGCCTATTTAGGTCTATGTTGGTAGAATTGTCACACAAGTTCCACGTCGGCTACATATGTAGACTGTCGCACGATTGATTTACTCTTGGACAGACCATCAGTTAAATTGCGCATACCATGCACGGTTTATTTAGCCATCGATGAATCCTTTCCATATTCTGCTCGAAAGCAACATTGAACGGTGATTATGGGTGAAGTCGCATGGAATTCCAGCACACCAAATGCCTTCTGTTGATGTGGCTCCATTTTAGCAAAACACCATCTGGAGGTCAATGGATCGAACTACGTTCATCGAGAGCAATGTACATACATCTAGAGCTGTTGATGTCGCTGTGCAGGGTTTTAAAATTTCGGAAAGCAGGGAATGGACAGATGTAGAATATATGAAGTTAAAGAATGTAAACAAAGTCCATTATTCTGGGGCAGGCAGGTGAGAAGAAGGGGGGAACGAGAATGTATGTAAGACTGCTATGTGATGGAACAACGGTGCATTGTTTTAACAAGTTTTTGTAGCTCACTTAGAAATATAAATCAATCGCCTGTCAAAAGCACCACGCCGTTCTGCAAAACGCAATATTTCAAAAAGTCGCATACCTTAGAGGCGAGCAAAGTGAAGATTTACTTAATGTTTATGTCACTTATATACAAATTGTAATAAGATACAATATTTATATATGTATTCCTACGTATAAATTGAAATAAACCTAAATGTGTTTAGATTTGTGGTATTTATCTGTTTAAGTGGAACTGTTACGGATTGTCCATAAGTTGCTGATTTCCTCCCACTATTGCGGGTAAAGGGAACATTATTACAGAAAAGGAAAACTATTACGAAAAACACTTTACTGAAAGTTAAGGAAATAATGTCAACATTACTTTCTTCTGTGTGCATCAATTAGCAACTATGCAAGAAATGAAATAGTCGCTTTCGTTTAGTACAGTTTGTGATTTTACAAAGTTTTGGTAAAATGGCTGTTTATGTAGTGTTAGATTGTTTTGTCGGCCTCGGTAATCTATACGTAACGCGCTCTCCCCTGGACCTAAGTTCGCGTTTTCATTGTGGCCGAAGTTAATATGTTTTTCGAGATGTAAAAATCTCGACCGCAAGTCCTCCGGAAGGGGCTTAAAGCCGCGAGTCCCGTGTCGCAGACCTTTGGCACGTTAAAGAACTCCATACCCAATAAAAGGTATCGGTCATTTCAAGCCCTAATTATACCTTAATATCACATTAGATGACACTTAAATCGATGGCTGACCACCTATCCTTTTGACATTTGTTGGTACTAAGTGTTTCGAATGCTTCATATGGTCCGTCAGAAACTCGAAGAGGAAATGAAGTAGAAATGACTAAGAAAAAAGTTCTTTTTGTGCTATTTAGCACATAGGTGTGTAAAGTGACTATATAACATTTAATTGTAAGTGAATAGTCAGTTCTCAGACTGCATCCATCAACAAGAAGACATCGAAATAGTTGAACAAAGCAATAGCCGCGCTCAGTTCCTTAGCCTGTCAGTGAAAACCACGTGTTCTCTACTGCTGTTGTGCTTTTCTGTACCAACTGGTGTCGAAATGACACTGATTCTAAGCATAAAACGTACGGGCAAGTGAAATCGAAACAAGCCTATTTCATAAAGCAATTATTACGAATGCCAAACGGTTATTTACAGAAGTATTGACAGGTAATTGGCAGGCTTGTATTTGTTGAAACTTAGCTTTTGACATAGTTGGGTTTATATCTAAAGCGAATGTGGAATATAAAATTCCCAGAAAAGAATTCAATGAGACGATCGAGACACGTTTGAATTGGCCATATTTACAACGTTTAGGCAAAACAGAAAAAAAGTCAATTAAAGGAAAAAATGCAATAAACAAAAAAATGCAATAAACAAAAACTGGGCGCAGAGAAATGTTTTAAGTAATGGAGATGTTATATTGTGCATTGCCAGTCACATTTGGTTAAGATATTCAATCTTCATCCCTACTGTATGTTTTGTTTGGCAACGTCCACCAGTGCTGAAAATAAGGCATTGTTCGTTGAATTCTCCAGACACAGTGTAACTGTAGTACTGTCAAGTTCTTGTTCCAAGATAACTTTAAAACTTTATTGGATCTAACTGATTGTAACGTGTTGCGGTGCATTTGCTGATGGCAAAGCGACAAAGACAAAAGAGAATCGTCTCACCCCCTTGCCGTCGCAGTCTTGTTGGAGATGGTATGGGTATTGGCTGGCTCCCATTACAGCGAGGAATTTGGGGATAATGAAGAAAGTACTTGGTGTCGTGTGTTTCCTAGCCGTTTTTCGCTCGAGGGAGCAGTTTAGAAACTGCTTTGTGAAGTAACGTTCCTAGGCTCATTATCACGTCTCGTTTTCACGCCGCCCCACGTAACCTAATGTGAGGAGTTTTCCTGATAAAACTCTTCTGCAGCAAAGCTGTTGGGTACTCCCTTACAGTGGCCACTGGCGCGAAGCGTATTGGTAGAAAGTAATAACAGAGTGCGAAATTGCTTTGTGCTTCAGCTTTAGTCAAATTCCGAACTACATTGCTGTTCCACATCAGTTAAAGTAAGCAGTGAGGAAGATGCTTAGCTTATTGAGAAAACTGAGTGACTGTAGGCGTTAGAAGAACGTAGAACATTTTGTTTAAATTTTATATCCTTAACAGCTCAAGAAGATAATATGAAGCTAGTTATGCGCGTATTTTATGAACTGTGGAAGGTTTATTTTAATGCTGCCTGGGGAAAATTGTCTTCAACGTTGGCGGGCTTTTCATCGCTTCCTACCCTACAGACCTGTACGCAAAGCAACATACCCTCATCCTGCACATGTCATGATGCCTATGTGCACATTATTGCAGTTAAACAAGCAAGAAAGCACCATTGAAATGTTTGCCATAAATTTAAATTCGCGAAATAGAACAAAGGCAAACTGAATTACAAAGTTTCTTAAGAACACGAAAATAGAATAACTCTGAATATCTTAAAGGAAGTAAAGTTTAGCACGAATTGAGCAAATTAATGAAAAATTCCAGAATTATGTGTTTATCAAACACCAGATTCACTGGCACAATATGATAAGAGAGGTTGGTCAATGCTGAAATCAATTTAGTGCTAAGGACCCTGAAGTCGGAAATAAGGCTGCCTATATTAATTTTATAACTTGAGGCTGCAGAGGTATATTTCTAAAGGCATTAGATTTGATAAGGATAATTATTATGTATATGTATAATGAAATCTTTTAGAGATAGGTATAACAGGAATTGAAATAATTTGTAACTTGTACTTATGTGTATGTCATTTGACAGGTGATTGTATCTTACAAAAGGGATTTGTATACATTTTGTGGTAAAAGATGTGAGAAAGAGACAGATGTATACCTGACGCCTCGTCCGCTGACCGCTCCATAGACAAGGCTGAGGAAAGGGTAAACTATCTTTTGTTAGGTCACGAAACTTCTGCCCAAGAAATACTTAGGAGTTCACAGTAAGAAAACATGTGGCTGTAACGGAACAATATTTGAACAAAGTCAGACACATTAATAATTTAAGTGAAAATGAAAATGTCGGAGACGAAAATGTTTTATTACATGAAAGCCCGGTGTACAACGTATTAAAAACCGCCCATAACTACGTGCGTTATCTCTGAGAACATTTAGAAATCTACAAACTAAGGGAGGCAAAAGATGTTTCAATAGAAATCAGCATGTAAGCAAAGTGCCGAAATTTATGACAGGCTGTTCTTGGAAAATTCAGGTTCGTGGGAAGACATTGTAGATCAGGAGGGAGACAATAATTCTAGCCAATGGTCATCGGATTAAAGTCAACGAATAAGGAGAACTTATATACAAATAAATATTTTTTAAGATAGCCAATGATGAACATATAACAAGGAAATAGGATAATATACGAGGGAATTTTAATTTAGCGAGAGGCGTGGCGATGTGGTAGAAAACAGGAGGACAGAAGTCAGAGACACACGATAGAGATACGAGAGACACAAGAGACACCGGAGATACGGGACAGTCGCAACAGAGAGATGACCAGGATTCACTCAATAGATATGCGGAAGCAGGCAGTCTTAAGTCATTCTGAAGCGGTCGCAGACATTCTAAGTAATGCTAAGTTGATACTAAAAGTCAGTCTAAGTGAGTAGTGAGGTCAGCTCGATCAATCATGAAGTAACCTGCCAAGTTGTAAAATAAATTAGATGTTCAACCAGTGCCGGACTTTATTAATGCAGTGAACAATCTCCTTCCCCCCCCCCCCCCCAATGACTTTAAGTCATTAAAAACAGTACAAATTTACCCTGAGATCCCATTCAATCCCCCTGCATTGAAACCACACTAAAAATAACCGTTTCAAATTCTCGACCAACTGTGGGGCCATAATAAAATACAGTTCCAATCCCGAAGAGACTTCGTCCTGATGCCACAAATAAAACCTGGACATTGACTCTCCCGGTCCTTAAGCCTCAAGCCAAATGTTTACTCGAGCAGAGCAAGCAAAGCAAAGTGTAAAGAGAGAATGACTCCGTGTGTTTTAACTATTCAGTGATAAATGCCGGTTTATAGGAAGTTGTGGAACAATGTGATTAAATGGAAAAAAAAAAAAAAAAAAAATAGCGAAAAGAATAAGGCAAGGTGTATTGTGTAACGTGACAAAGGTACATTCTTCACTACGATATAAATGGTCAATAATGCGCTCACGGCTCCTTATATTAGAAAATATCTAATCTACATTTCTAGGCGGATGATTAGGATCATTTTGTGCGTATTTAACAAATACTTTCTAAGATGAATCCTTTGCTATCTATGAGGACTGAGGAAAATTTCATATAATATAAACTGAGTCAGAGAGAAGGGATCCTGGTGAGAATTGAAACGATTCGATTTCCCTCCATTAATTCGTGACGTAGCGACCTTAACGATTCGTGCCGGTGTCTTTAAACGATTATTAGATGGAATATTCTTAACACACTGTCAATTTAAGTTTTCATATTTGCATTGTACGTACTGCATAGGAGAATTTTCTGTTATTGATCTCTCGTTTAAATGCCTTTCAAAAAGCTTTTCTTCGCCAGTGTCCAAGTATATATTAAAATTAGCGTTATATATATGTATGTATATATACACACCTTCCCCCTTATATATAAAAAGGGAAAAGTATATAAATCGTTTAATGTTTATAACTCTTTTTGTTTTATCAATGGTTATATTAATTATTAGACCAAATATTATTAGAATGTTATTTAGACTGGGATATATATTTGTTTTGTAATTTTGTTTAGAAAGTTTATTTTTGTATTCTAAATTTTTATATATAGCTTTAGTTGTGAAAGAACGTGGTTGTGAAGCAGGATTTGGAGAAGTGGGGGAAATCATTTTAAGAGTGCGCATTTAATATGTAACCCTTATCAATCTTATGTATGAAGGAAAAATTTGACATTTTTAACGTATGATTTTAATGCGTTTATTTTAAAGCGACATTAATGCTGCAGGTATATTGCTATATTGTTTTGCAAAAATTTATGAGACAAAACAAATGCGCGTCCTTAATGATTACACAGCTTGCACTTATATGCACCGCATTAAAATACTCTAGCGTGTTATATGATAAACAAGTGGTAGCAATGTATCCAAACCAATCTTCAGTCAGAGGTTGTATTTTTCGCCGCATCCCGGGTAAGTGAAAGCCTTGCTAAATGCTGTCGACATCGATGAACCATCAGCATCGAAAAGGCTCCGTCCTTTTCCTTTGCAATTCTGCGGATTCTGGAAGATATAGCAGATGGAGCGTAAATCCCAAAGTTGACAAGCAGCAAACAAAAATGGTGACATTTGTAGACACAACTACAGCTATTCTCGTCCGAATAAAATATGGATATGGGGAGGGGAAGAAAAAAAAAAAGAAAAAAAACTTTGTTCTGTTGCTTATTTCTTACTTTTTTTTTAATTCGTTCACTTGTTGTCATTTGTTAATTGCAGGTGAATGGAATGCCGGGAAATCAGCGTTCTATTCCCTAGCATGTGGCGATAATTCTTCCTGCCACAAATTAAAAATTGGCTTTATTCAGCAGAGTGAAATTTGAAGTGTGCCCTAAAACTATAGATATATTACATACCTTGTACTTATGTTTCAAGGGAGCAGCCGCCAATAATTATAATCAGTCAAATATGAAGTTCGTTTAATGTTGCAGTCTTTAGCAATGTTTTCTCCTTCTTTCTGAAACTCGTTAATTTAGAATATTTTAAATGTGTGCAGGTGTTCGCTAATTTTGATGTATGTGAAAGCTATAACATGTAGAAACAGTAATGCTATTTATTTTGTTATTAATATTGCTCGGCTCACAGTGGTTGCTCTACGAACACACTGCCGTCATCAAAGAGGGCGTGCTACACCTCGAATACTCTGTATAGCGCGCACTGCGAGGATAACATGAGTTTTACAATGCATTGCAGTACTGATATCATTTTGTTGCTTTGCCTTTGGTAAAACCTATGGAACGGGGCATTTATGCGCAAAGTTCAATTTTAGTCTAGGTCGAAGGTCCAAGTAACCACACTTGCTTCCCAAACCCATGATCGCGGGTTCAATCCGGCCAGAATAGAATTTTTCGGGCGTAAAAATCCTTAGTATGGCTTCCTTCCGAAGGGAAGTAAAACCGTGGTTTCCATATCGTAGATTTACGGCATGTAAGAGCGCCTGAAGCCTGAGAAAAGAGGCTTCTGAACAAAATTTATCGACCGTTTCGCTCCCTGACTTGAATGACACGCTGATTACCTGAGATATTTAAAGAGCGTCTGTAAATAAACCAAATCTACATACGAAGAACACCTTACTTCAGATTCAGAATCCTTTGCTACATGGCAGACTATAGCTGCCTGCTTTTTGTTGATTTGGTTTATTTATGGACGCTTTTTAACACCTCAGTTCATCAGCGTCCCATTCAATTCAGGGTTTGAAACGGCTGGTATATTTTGTTCAGAGGCCTCGTCTTCCACCCTTGAGGTTCTTTTACATGCCGTAAATCTATGACATGGGACCCATGGCATTACTTCACTTGGGAAGGAAGCCATAGTTAGGATTTTTATGTCCGAAAAATATCCATAAACCCCCGATCTTGGGTCTACCATGAAAGAACCTGTGGTCCCTCAGTATTTTTAAACGGGTTTAAACACTATTAAAAAAAAAAAAAATCCGCTCGCTGTTAAACGACCTCGCCAAAAAGTATGCACAAAAAATACATTTTCTTCATATCCTCACATCCAAAAGGATAATTGGTTTCTTTGAATCATAAGAGGGATTTGCGATTCAGGACACAGGAACTGCATTGCAAGTATGGGAGAAACACACCTTGCAGTTTAATCTTTTGTGTATAAAGGACAAATTAACCACTTCGATGTTAATGTATTGATGTTTTGAGAAGGATGCTTTACAATTTTCTAGGGCCTATATTTTGAAATGAAATACTCTAGCGAAACACCGGTATATATGGCGTTACTGTGCTTTTCTCATTACTCCAGTGCCTACGTTAAAAGGTTAAATAGGAGCCCTGGTATAGTATAAGCCCTCCACCGGCGGTAGTTTTGTACCGGATGGTCTTTCATAGAGGCATGCCAAGCTGGAATTTCTGAACATTTTGGTGTTAGACAGCAGTATTAGAACTTAGGTGTGGTTGTACTATAAATAAATAACAAAACATTTATGAAGTTAAAAACTATTTTAATGTTGAATTGGTGTTCTCCTGTCTTCAGTTGTAATTTGTACTTTAAGGTGCGTTTTAATTCTTCAAGTTTGCGTTCGTGAGTCATTACAGCAATATTTCCAATAATTTGCAAATATTTATAATTAAAATATTTTAAAGTTGCATTTCAAAAACTGGTATTTTTTTGTTTCATAATATGAATTCTTTTAAAATTAAATTCCCGTGATTGAACCAAATGCTTTCTTATTAATGGAACCCCCTTCTGCACTTTGTCCCGAAACCAGGCACAAAATGATACTCAAGAACGAGTCTTGTTGAATCTTTTACTACAGTTCAAAACCTGAATGTAGAATGTTTTGGGATTGCGTGGTAAAATCCAGTCCTTTTCTAAGGGCAATCAGTTTTTAAGGGATAAATGTAGTTGTCTCATATTTCTAGTAAATGCCACGAACACATGTCATATTAACAGACTGATATTTATTATTGCGTGCGTTATTTTAAATTTCCTATAAACACCACACAGAAAAATATTCTTGTTTGGATAACTTCGGATTTAATATTTTGCTTTTTCTTTTGTAAAGGGTCTTTAAAAATTGTTTCTTCTTGTAGATATCGCTAAAGAAGTAACTTGATTTTATTTTTTATTATTATTCCCCCTTTTTATTTTATTTATTTATTTATTTTTGCATGTAACCCATGCACAGATATTTCTTGCATTCGTAATATTTTTAGATACTGTAAATGAATGAAACTTGTTAATTGAACCTGAACGAATCATACCGTGGTTTATTACTATTATGTTAGTCAGGTGGCAGAAAGAAACTGCCGGCAAATTATTGCAGAGAGATAGAACATGCTTGACGTATTTAATTTCCAACTTTTTACCTGGGGCTATGTTTCCGTAATGCTATTGCTCCAGAGAGAAGAGAGGAAATAAATAAAACTTGAAAGTAAAAGGAAAAATATAAGTTAACAAATTGAGTCGAAATACGCCTTAAGGTTATCTCATGATAAGTTAGAAATATAACTTTAAGGAAGGTTCTTATTGTCATCAACATGATAAAATGTAGCTCTATTCTGTGTAAATTCTGTGTATTGCGACTGGTGTGAAGGTTGTAAATCGAAAATTGTATTTCCCGCGGACGTCATCGTTGGATATTGGAGTTAGATTGTTTTTATTTCTTTAAAAAAAAAATTGCTTTACGTTTTTAAATTAGGAACTGTCAGTACATTGAGGAATTTTACTTTTTAGTAAATTTTCAATGAAATAAGTTTGCTGGCGATAATTATTCCATGGTTACAACCTTTAAAATACTCTACTGGAAAAATATTAAAAGTAATTGGGACACACTATATTCGCATAAGGCAGTACTAGACGACCGCAGATTAAGTAATTAAGCGTAGTCTTGTAAAAGATATCTAAGTCCAATTGGGACTGTCTACACTAACGTATATTGACAGTTGAGCATATTTGCGTGTTTTTGCAAGGACTTCTGTATGCCAGGACAGTGAACACGAGTACCATTTGTGCAATTAAGTATGAACGAGATGAAAGCTGGATGGTCATATGGGAAGATTGTGGAATATTTTTGATGAGAAATATCAGCAGTCCACCAAGTTTACGACTTTGGTCAGAGGAAGCTGCACATACGCGTTTACCTGAATCCGGAAGCCGGCGACCTGCGGGTGCATTCTATGCACGAGCGGCCATAGGGAATCGCGAGTCCATCCCAGAATTGATTAGGCTAAATGTCAGCAAGGAACATCTCTCTGTAACCACTTGCTTGACGTTGGTCAATGATATCGTATGCCTTTAGGCTGACTTCACACGTCCTCAGCAACGTGCAGCCCACATCTAATAGTGTCGAGTAAGGAGCACCTTCGTGAAAAGGAATGCCGATCGTCCCGGTGAGTGTTATCTTTCACGGTGTATATAACACCGACACAAGGGGCCGATTCATGGAATGATGACTTGGGAAGTCATCCTGCAAGTGTTTATACAGGATATATTGAACTAGAGCATGGTACAGCAGGACATTCCGACCGTTCTGCTGCAATTTTTCCCCCCTCAGAAATAGGGAGATGCTTTATTTCAGCAGAGCATTGCCTGGTCACATTCCTCTCTTGCTACCTACCAGTCGTGCTCTCATCAACGTGCAATGTGTATAAAACTCCATTCTGAAGGATATATGTTATCTGTACGATCGTTTTGATTAAGAATTGCAGTCTGCTGTCGAAGGAGGGTACACTCCTGAAGACGTTTCGTCGAAACATCTGATGCTATGTGCTACGAGTGTGCAAATAAAACTTGCATTTCTTGTGAAACTTTCGTAATTCTTCCTCCCTTTTCAGTGTTTCTTGCCTGGGAGTCGGTCCTGGTGGTGTAGCGGTAACCATACTTGGCCTCTAAACCCAAGGTCGAGGGTTCAAACCCGGCCAGGATCGATGGATTTTTTTTCGGGCGTAAAAATCCTACATATGGCTTCCTTCGGAAGGGAAGTAAAGCCGTGGGTCCCGTGTCGTACATTTACGGCACGAAAAAGAACCTCAAGCTTGAAAAAAGAGGCATGTGCGCAAACTTTGTCGGCCGTTTCACGCCCAGAATTGAATGGGACGCTCATGACCTGAGATATTAAAGAGTGTCCTTAAATAAAACAAATCAAATCTTGCTAGGGAGTTATCCAGGATATTTAATCATTCACCGAAATATAAAAAGTAAATTAATTTTGAAGTTCAGTGTTTCATGAAATTCTATTTTGATATCAGCATGTGAGACTTACATGCTTTCTGATTTGTTGGTATTTGGGTCTCACCAAGAACTGACCTTTCGTATCAAATTATCCGCAAGGATGATTGAGGGAATGGCCAGCGGAAATGCCTGGTTTATTGGCAATAATATTTCTTTCGATACTGCTAGCAATCGTCTCTAATCAAATCTCTACCTTTTGGCACGTATCTCACATTTTGTGAAGAGAACATTTTCATTAGTTTTTTGTAAAAATTAACGGCTGAACGAAGCTTATCCATTCCGCAAGTATATTGTGTTTGCCATCCTCGGTTCTTACCTACTAACCTGGAAATGGTGTGCTGTATGCTAAGATATGCATTAAACTGCACCGAGCTAAGTAGTCTAAAACAAACATTAGATTGTTTAGTAGATAAGTCATTATGTAAACTTTTTTTCTTAAGGATATGACAAATTGATAGGTAGAAATTCCACAATCGTAACAAATTTTGTTTTAAGCAACTATTTTTTTCTCTAAAATATCGTACGTTGATAGCATTCATGGGAAATAGTCTTTAAATGCAAATTATTAAGTACGAAAACTCTATGCTTAAGCGCCACGATAACGATAGTTCGTAAACTTAATCAGGATTTAAGGGTTAACTCGGTATAAAGAGGAGAACTGGTTCCCAGACTGCCAGCATTCGCCACAGAAAACAACTGAAAGTCGTGAGTAAACAGAAATACGTATTGCTGCCACAGTGAATCAAAGTGTTAGGCAAGGAAGCTAGTGGGGCCGAGCATAAGGAATCAACTACCTTTCCATTAATAAGTACACAAATATGTACATATATATTTATGTATATAAATACACACATAGCAATCCAATTAAGTATGAATCAACTTGCGGTATAGGCGAGAGTGGCGCTGGTTGCATGCCATCTACGGGTATCATAGAGTGAAGATAACATTGACCCATACGTAGTTTCCTTTATATTGAGTCGGTCCTGGTGGTGTAGTGATAACCACACCATCTGTGTTAAAGAAGTGCTGAAACTGAAACTGGTCACGGCCAATTGCTATACAGTTTTGGTACATGTTAAAAAAAAAGTATTCATTGGCTGTAGTTCACGTTGAGAAATGCTGGCTATTAACTGGCGGATATTTTGTTTGAAATCTTCCAGGGTATATGGGTTTGCCTTGTACAGGGTAATTTTAAATTGACTTCAGATATAAAAGTTGCAAGAAGTTAGATCGAGGTGCCACAAATCCTCACAGATGTTCTGAAACACTCGTTCAAATTCAATTTCTCTCATCACGTTTCTTGTCGGTTTATTCTCTAAACATGGCAAACAAAATTGCACCACATGTCTGGTTTCTGAGACTAAAGACAAACCTTGTCCTGAAAATTGATTTAATGATTGTGGATTGATGTCTGACTTGAAATATTTACACCTGGGAATCTTTATTCAAATCGTCTTTAACTTGACTAGCTGGTAGAGAAAGCACACGAGTCATAAATAAGCGTTGTGCAGTAAAAAAACACACCGAGCCATAAATCATTATGCAATTAAATACAAAATAAAACATGTAATAACAGAACGGAACTATATTCAACCACTTTCAGATCAACAATGATAGCCAAAAGCTACCTTGATTGCGGTTTATTGGGTCCCTTCGTATTAAATAAAGCATACGCTATCTTCTACAAAAATATTAGATGAATTGCACATTATGCTGGTAAACATTTTTGTAGTGTACAAATGCCACTTTTGTGCTTGCAAAATGAGTATAAGAAGCGAATACATAAATAACTTGTAAATTAAAGGTTCATACCATATTTATAACTTAATGAATTTTAGTTAAGCTATATATATTTCGTATAAATGCTTTTTGACAATTTATTCACCATAAAAGAGATAACACTAAATGATATATAAGAAGCTTAAGATATTCTTTCCAATACAGTTTTCTACAGCAACGTCTCGTCCTGGGGGGGGATTGGTAACTTCAACAAAAACATTTTGCGTCATCCAAATCCACAAGGTTTTTCCTTATGCCTCAGTTAAGTCCTAGTGCAACTCATTAGTGTCATCTCAAACGGAACTTATTGAAATGTATTTTTGAACAAATAGAAATACACTGCAATAATCAATGAGTATTTCGAGAACATTAGTAATATAGAGGCATTTACGTAATAATATTTATATTATAAATTCAGTGTAAATATTTCATTGATTCGAACTTATACCTAAGGGACGTATGTTTAAATATTTCATTGATTCGATCTTATACCTAAGGGACGTATGTTTATCAAGGGAGTCTTGTCAGTGACAAGAAGAAGAAAAGATATGCTAAAACGCGTCGATTTTGAAATGTAATGTTGTGTAGACTTTTTAACTGCAACATTAGAGCCAAGTGTCATTGTAGTAATGGTGAAAAACCATTATGACATGATTACAACTGCAAATATGCATACTGTTGTTTAAATATCTAGTCTCGATAACCATTGCTAAATAGCATAGTGGCAATAGTATTGTAACCTCCCCAGGCGACGGTTAAGGGGACCCAGTGTAATCAAAGCTTTTCCCAGAAGTATACGACTGGTTTTGAATGCGAAGCCTGGTTCATGGTCCCAGTGGATTTTAAATACCGTTATATTGGCAACACGTTGTTGCTTTATACCTCACAGATGTGTTCATGCTCAGATCTTTCTTTATAATCGGAACAAGCCTAATTGCTGGTTTTTTCCCCTTTTTGCATTTAAATTTATTAATAGTGCTGTCACACCTACAAAATTCGACATGAGTAGTTAGAATTGTATAAGGGATGCATATGATTCATGTTTATACATTTTACACTGCATCCAAAGCTTTTCATATACAATATATAAAACTTTGTGTTGGATGCGAGATTCGTTGATTCGTTTTATTTACGGGCGCTCTTTAACATCTTCCATTCAATTGAAGGTGTAAAGCGAACGATAAATCTTGCTCGGAGGTCTCTTCTTTCAGGCATTTTTTACGTGGCGTAAATTTATGAAACGGGACCCAGGGCTTTACTTCCCTTCCAAAGAAACCATATTTAATTTTTTTTACGCCCGGAGAAATCCATCAACCCTGGCCAGGACTGAACCCGTGATCTTGGGTTTACGAGGCTACTGCACCAACTGGATGCGAGAGACCAAAGACCATACCTGCATCTACAAATAAGACCTGATCATTTGCTGCACAGTAAAGGGTTTTATCGTTATCGTTGAATTTTTATTTGGGTTTAAGTTTTTTTTAGTTAAAGGTATTATTTAAGTAATAAATGGATTGGAATGACCACAAACAGTGCCATTATTTGCTGCTTAGAACCTTTAAACAATAGAAAGTGCACGTTGACGCAGCTATAGTATTGCATTTCAGTGAAAATACTAAGAATTGTTACGGCATAAATCATGTTTACCAGTACAAAAAACTATGTATTAGCAAGATTTGCAATTTTATTTTGTATCTACCAAAGAATGGGTTCTTTAGCCTTTAAAGTACACTGAAGGATTTATGTACAGTAAATATTCTAGAAGATCGTTGTAATAGTTTAGACTAATTGACATCGATACTTATTTTATTGGATATATTGATTCGTGTATATGCTTGTATTTAAACAAATAAGGTTTTTATCCGTAAAAAGAAGGAAAAACGGAGGAAAAAAATTAAATTAAATGCATTTCCATATCTGAAGAAGAGTGAAATTAATTTAGTGAAACGGTTGGGGTGGGAATATTACTGGAAAACGAAGCGGGCATTGTAGACATTACATTAGTTTTTTTATTTTCAGAGTTTTATAATTCAAATTTTGTAAAGTTTCAAATGCCTGGTCTATTTTTTTATTAATAACACCTGGAATTTATAATTTTTAAGATTTCATGTTCTTTCCGCCTAGCTGAGCTTTTTATGTGCAGTTTATAGCAAACGTGTTGCTAAAGTGTTTTTAATTAAAACATTTCTATGTAAATTCATAAATTGTCTTTGTTTCATACATCCCCCCTCTCTCTCCTTCAAATAAGTAATCCCCATTGAAATAGTCGCCGCTAGTCTGCAGTATATTCTTTCTTGGCGGTTGATAGTCTCTTTCTTAATAGCGGCAAAACTTTATACAAACAGTAAGTGTAAAAGCTGTGTGATTGAAATACTGGGTTTAATTTAAAAGCTGACTGCGCCTGTATAGGCTAGTTGGTTGGTTTCACTGTTCCAATTTTCGCGCTAGTTGAACTAGAATCAAATGTAGGTAGTTTTGGCACGTTTGCTTGTTATTTCCTGCTTGTGATGTCAAGAGTTATCGAATATTCAAATATAAACTTTTGGACGAAGAAAATCATATTGAAATTATAAATGCTCGCAAGTTTATGACAACCCACGGGTGTTACGGTGGTCTTTTGGTTTCCTTGAAAGTGTAGAAATTTCAAAGAAAATGCAAGTAGCGGCTGATCATACAAGGGTAATTTGAAATTCAGCAAACCGTAGGTTTTCTCTTTGAAAAATTACAAAATACAATGCAAGCTGTCTAAGTACTCAATTGTACTCTACTACAGTGACCCGAAAATGAACACCATTTTTTTTTTAATTTTCGGGATTAAAAAAAATAGAGGTATACGTTTATTGTTGGCACCACTGGAAAGAGCTTGTCTTAAATAGTAAATATAGCGGAATTTAGTGCGCTGCAGCCATGGTGGTATAGTGGTAACCATGCTTGCCTCGTAAACCCAAAGATCGCGGGTTCGATACCGACCAGACTCGAAGGATTTTTTCTGCCGTTAAAATATTAAGTATGGCATCCCTCGGAAGGGAACAAGGCGTGGGTCCTGGTCGTAGATTTACGGCGCGAAAAAGAACCTCAAGCCTGAAAGAAGAGGCCTGAGCAAAATTTATCAGCCGTTTCATCCTCGGAATTGAATGGGACGCTGATGACCTGAGATGTTAAAGAGCACCATAAATAAAAGTAATCAACAGCAACCATTGTTACAGCTGCAGCCAAATGTCAATTGTGGCCTTGCACTCGCTATCTAATGTTCTAAGTAAGAGGTGACTCGAGTATATTTTCTTGCACTGATTCTTATACAATTTTAATTGCGCCTGAGCCAATAAGAATGACCTGAAAAATTACAGAGAGCGTTTCCAGACCGCTTCTTCACAAATAGAAAATTAAAACTAGTTGGAAAGATGCAGATCTGAAAGAGCATGTAGCAGCAGACCACAGATAAAAATATCGCTCTTGTAGAAGACATTGAAGAAATCTGCAAGTGATTCACTGGGAAATTGAAGGGATCTGCGCAGATTTCAGAAACCCTACACAAACGTCCTCGTGAGAGGAACGTTTGTTATTATTGCTGGATACCACAACCTCAAGGCAGCAACAGAATATGATTCGTCGTTTCGACAATGGCAGTTCGCGGCCTGCCCACGATATCTTCACAGGTGAGGAAATACTCAGAGGACCCGCAGTCAATGGTGTGAATCTTCCCAAAACATGACCTTCCCCCAAATAGATGGTAAGTGATGTCGAAATGTATGTCGTAAGATGGTTGACAGTTTCTTCTCGGCAAGTGGCCATATCCACAGCAGGAACGAGATATAGTCGCTGCTAACTGATTCACAACTGTCTGCCCTGGATCTTCAGAACACTAGAGTCTGAGTTAGGAAAATAATGCCTCTGTGCACACCGCTTTAAACACAATCGATTTTGTACAAGAATTGGGAGTGACAGTGCTGAAGTATCCGCACTACAGTCCAGAACTGGTTCCCTAATGTCTCCCTTTCTATTTCCAACCATCGAAGGAAAAATGAAGGAGCATCCGTTTGGGAGTCCGGAAGAAGCTGTTGCTTCCTACGAAGAGAGGGGAGGGGCGGTTGCTATCTCTAAAGAAGCACTGCTTTTGCAACTTTGTATCGACAGTGAAAGAGAGTATTTGCATAAGAAATACGCAGAGTTGGTGAGTTATAGGTGAACATCTACTTAGAATTATTAACATTAAAAAGTTCCCTCGTATTTTGATTGTATGGGTTACAAATTTTCTTTTCATGTATGATCGATAGATCAGACCGTAACTCTCAACTGTGCGAAAACGGGATAGCATAACCTCATCGTGCATACTCAGTATGCAGGTTATTTTGTTTTTGTTTGTTTATTTTTTGTAGCGATAGGTTTTGCAAGTATTTCTTGCTTAATCAATATGGGAGCAAGACATTTCTCTTATTGCAACTGCATTTTACTGTCACTAATAGACGTATTTTAAATTGTATGATATATCTGGTCAAGAAATGTCTGAAAATAAATTGTGGAACATACATTTATGAACCATTCTCTGTTTCTTAAAAGTGAAATATTGTTTTCAAATAAATACGACCTCTAGAGTGTTGAATCGCAATTGTAACATCCCATGCTGCAAGCTGTGATCACTAGCTAAACTGAGCATTAGATGAGATTCCTCTAAGGATTTCAGCCATAGCACGTGGCTTTAATTGGTCTTCTTGTTTAACATGGGACCAGTTTGAGTCACGAAGCAAATATACTGCGCTAGGGAAACTTCTTGAAAGGAGCAGAGCAGCCAACAGTTGAGGCTGGCGAGATAAAACTAACCAAATCCTATTTAGCATCTCCTTTCCCCTTACGGAGACGTGCATTAGCGCCAAATGACGTCAATGTCGTCTCATTAAATAATCCACGTTCATATATTCACTTAAAATTGAGCCAGTGGCGCCCCATTTAGAGGACCGTCACCTGATGAAAAGATTGGAGTAAGGGTGGGGGATGGGGTCATCGCGCGGCTGAATAGATGCAGGCGTGGGACGATGTTCCACTCGTCGCGTCGGTCGGACGAGAAGAGAGAATGGCTTGTGGGTGGGGAGGTGAGAGGCGGTCAAGCGATAGCCACTGCAGGGGCGCGGTCAGGGTTGCCAACTAGCTTGATTGTGTCATCAGCGCTGTAGGTTTTTTTTAAAGGGCGTTAACTACTGCCTGTGGTGTCTACATTCAGGTGTTTCAATTCAGCTACATGTACTACACCGATAATGGAAAAGTATAAGTAACCTCGTCTCTGAAGCAATTAGGTATGTGTGTGGTGCATCACGGGAATTCGCATAAATGACGTGAAAATTGTGTCTCTGTCACTGTCTAAAGTTACAGAAATTATTTTGTTAAAGCAAAATTCTTGTTTTACACTAAATTACATTATATTCTTCCAGCTATCAAAGAGTTGATGTTACATATATTGTTTACCTGATTTTACAATATTGGATTCAGGCATGCACGTTTCTGGAACGAGGGAAAGGCGTGAGATCAATAATCCCTGTTTATTTGGTGATTCATTCCCAAGTAGCTATTTCTAGCGTTCAGCACTATTTGTTGTATAGGTGGAAGAATTCCCAACCACCAATCAGATTAATGCTCAAGACTTGCTTCTAGAGATATCTGGCAACCAACCACCACAAAAGAATATTTTCCTTAACGGACTTCCCCCCAACAATAATCGAACATAGCACAACAATCCAAATAATTTGTATGCCATAACTTCATTGTTAATTTATCTATGTATGTTACCACTGTTTTTCATATTTTTATGTAATATGGCTTTTACTCATTATGAATTAACTGGACAGGATTTCTCCCCCCTAAGACTTTTTCATTTGTTGCAATTAAACAAGGAATTTTTCTTTCAAAATTAATGGAATAATATGCTAAGTTAGCAGACGCGGTAGGAAAAGTTAATAGGGTTAAGTAACTTGGGAAAATATGGAAGTTTCATCATCGTTATATATTATGCGCGTTGCGCGTAATAGTATATTCATGGTCCACTAAAGAACATAAAGGTGAAGCATTTTTTAACTTTTTTATTTGGAGATTTGGAATTAGGAATTTATGTAATTTCTTAAAAATAAAAATTTCTCTTGCCATAATTCTACATATCTTGATTTTAAAACAAAAATATTAGAAAGTAAACAACTTACATTTATAAATTGAACATTGTGTAACGAATGGCATCAAAATCAGGAAAGTTAAGCGAACATGTAAAAAGTATGGAGGTATCCCGAAGGTTGCAAATCCTCCAAGAGAGCTTAGCAAAAGGTTCGCTGATTGAATTCGTCGCTGTCGGGGGTTGAAAGTTATTTTCAATCCTAGTTTTCACATAGAATATACTATTTACACATTAGATAGGGTCTTTGCTTTTATAACATTAGATAGGTTAATTAATAACTGAAAATAAAGACGTGGATTGACTCTTCTGTGTGTACCTGAAGTTTTATTTTAATTTATAAGGTTGTTTAGTAACAAAACAAATGTACTTAAAGGAACCGTGTAGTGAAAACAAATAACTGTTTTAAACATATACAGTGCCCTCATAGCTATACACAATCTAAGGTTTTATATACCCGGTTGGCCTTCAGTAGACGCGCAATTCCCGGCGAGACTAGAGCTTTGATATCGATGGCGCAGGCAATTGAGCTTGCTCTGTCGTGTGTAACACGTCCAATGTTTCATTTGCATTTCTGTAAGAAGAATTCCGTGGTAAATATCCAAGAGTAGCAATTGTAATTTTCAGTTGTAAACCAAGTTTAAACCGAATTCATTTTTAGCCATGAGAAACCGAGATCCTAAAACTGGGTTTTAACAGAAATAAGCTATCGAGTAGAAACTTCTTGAAAGTCTTTAAAAGGATTAGTCTAGAAAGTTGTATGCCGGCATTGGGTATAATCACTCAGCAGCTGAGGCCATGCACTTCAAGAATGTATGATGTGGGTAGTATATTAATTACTATTTACTGCTTATAAATGACGTAAGAAGCACAAAATGCTCTATTGCCGCGCGATATGACCCTCCCCCCTCGGTAGGTGACGAGAGTGTTACGCAGTAATTTTCCGTCAGCAAAATCAATTTGCGATGGCATTGCGGAATGGGGTTTCGATATTAATTACACACGAATTATTTTTAAAATGTACTCCTATAAAATAAAAATGTCGAGGTAAAAAAAATTCAGGATCCCAAAGCACACCCAAATTGCACGATTTTGGTCGAGTAGGCAACGAATTACACTAAAGGCAATGGATAGAGCTACTTTTTGAACTCGCCTCCAGTGAAACTGTCTCAAATGCATGTAATATTACTTGAAAATGTAACTTGAAGCAACTCTGGGTACACTGTATAACGAGAGAATTGAATGTGTCCCAACCAAGCAATACAAGCAAGGAAATTGAGATATCCGTCGACGCAATGAAAGATAGGTAAACACTGGAGGCTTGTGCAAGGAAAAAAGGAAGCCAAAACCTATGGCGCCCATCCTTGTGAGAGTTGCGAATGTCAGAACTATATTAGTCACCCATTCTGAGATCACGCACCCAAGAACAGGATTGGCAATTGTTACAGCTTATTGCGTCCAGGAACAGTAAACTGAGAAACATTAGTGCTGCAACAATAGTAACTGGCTCTATTCTCCATATTGTGTGATAACTACTACGGAAAGAACATAACGTTTTTGGATTTGTTGGAGATATCATTAAAGGAAAACGCTGCGCTGGAAGTAGCTGATTAGCTCATTATCAATATAAAAGAAAAGGAAGAATACCATCACAAAAGTTAAAAAGGTGCTGTTGACAATAAGCAAGAAATTTCAAGAACCTAAGATGACATACAGAAAGAATGGACGAAATGCAAATGGTTCCAGCACTTTCTAAAGGTGCCATGGTTATCTGAAGCTGGAAATAAAGATATAGTAATAGGTCAGATGGCTACTCTTGAACAAGCAATAACTTAACTACATACTTGATGATAATGACCATGAAAATCATTTCGGTATCGCGTATAAAGCTAAAACTTCACAAACGGTAGACGTTTCTAAAACAAGGGAGATGTCTGGGTAGAAGCTATGCAGATGCAATCCTTGTTTTCGCAGGGAATGAAACATGGGAAGGGCGTGTGGTTGTGCGGCAACAAAGGGAAGTGTTTTGGTTTAGAGCTTTATTGCACACGATTTGTAATTTTTTGCCTTGCAGCACATGTATGTGCTCTATTGTCTAGCCCTGTCGTGAACAGCAGTGCCTTGTCACGTTTAACAACAGCACGAGGAGCTGTTTTCTTCCTCTGCTGCACTTGGGAAAGTACTGAAGGTGGAACCAAAGGAGTTGTCTGGGACTAATATACTTTAGTTTATATACAGGTTTACTGGAAGAATTGATTATAAATGGTGACAACTGCTACTCAGGTGAGAAATTCTTCCTGCCATTTCAAAAAGTCAATTGAATGACTTAGGTATATACAAATTCGAGGCAACGAAAGAGATATCTGAAACTACTGTTAGTTAACTTTTATACTAGACCTATTCAAAAATACCCGAACTTTTTTTTTTAAAAAATGTTGATTGTATCTAAATTTTATTAATTCTGTCTCAACCTGTTGATATAACTCTCCCATGATTTGAGCTCCTGAAAGCAGTTCTGATACACATTTTTAGAGATTGCGCGAAGTTCTGTCTGCGGCTATATCTTCCCAACTGAGTACAATCTGTGTCATTTCATCGTGGAATTCATAGTGATAACAGGAATCTTCTTTCTCATGAGGGCAGCGATTCACAGTATGGCACCTCGGCAGAAATTCGTCATGAATATCCTGAATGTCAACAGAAAACCGTCAGCGTCACTTTATGTTTTTGGATCCTGGTGAATATTCTCCATCAAAATGGTTGGACTTTCATCACAATATGCCACCCATAGATCCATATTTCATTACCAGTGATTATTCTGTTCTACTCACAAAACTGTTACAAAAGTAGCGTGGAACTTAACTGAAATGAGCTTACACAATGCAGCATACAAGATGCATCTCCTCAATATAGAGCTACTCAGTGCTACTAATAGCATTTTGCCTGACCCTTCTTTGGCTCAGAATTTTGAAATTTAGGATATTTGTTGAACAGAACTCGTAGCTTTATTCTGTGCCAAACAAGTCCGCTAACCAACACGTAAATGTTTGGAATATGACATAACTAATTTTAAAATAACATCTCACACTAAAGTATTACACCACATGCTCAGTGTATGACTTATACCCACTTATGCAACAACCACATCTTGACCATTCACAGAGACTTTAAGAGACAGGCTAGCAACTCCTAATATCGTAGCCATTTCCCGTGTTTCGAAAGTTGCGTTGACATCTGCCATCATATTTCGTACACTCCTAAAATAGAATATCAAACAAACCGAATGGTATTCCATTTGGTAAAACACGAATTGTAAACTTTTTTTTCTTTTCTTTTTTCCTCCGGACATTGATGTATACTTCAATTGGTATACGTGATTTTTCTCTGAGGACATCTCAAGTTCGTGGACGTATGAAACTATGAAAGTTCAGCTTCTGGAGGCTGTCGATGGAGAGCGCGACCTGTATCGTTTACAGCTCTCCTCGGTTTCAGGAGGGTTCCTGAAAGCCTCCGGCGCCAAAGGTGGAACCATCTTTTCTATAGACCTGCTCTATCGTCGAATAAGTGAAGACCCTGTTCAAAAGCAACCAAATTTCTTTTTATATGGGACAAATAAATCCTCTGTGTATTTAAAGCTCTTAGCCGATAGTCTCATTGTCAGGATAGTGGAAAAAGCTAGTCTAATACTATCTTCTTTCCACATAAGCGGCTTGAGCAAAGAGTAATCGCTCGCCTGTGGCTGTTTCTGTAGAATAATAGAAACGTGATAATGACTGCACAACATTTCTATTATTGTTTAAGCCCCGCGTCAACTGCCATGGCATTCGGGGCCAGAATGGAGCAAAAGCTACACAAGTAAAACTGGAATCCTTCGGTGCTTATAGTTACGAGTAAATATTTTCTTAGAGTAAGGAGAAACTGGAAAAATCACCATGCAAATGACTCACCAACATTTGAACGTATGCCCTCCGCTTTTGCAACCCGTTGGCTATCTGTGTTGCGAGCTAAGCAAGCCATGGATTGCCTACATTAATAATGAACTCTTTATATCTATTATGTAAGCTTTAAGTCATTAATACCGGTAGATGGGTGAGTGAATGACGGTTAGATAAGTGGGCGTTGGAATGCGTGTGATCTTGATGAGAGAATACGGACGAATGTGCCGTGCATGTTATTTTACGAACTTGTCTACGCTTATCCACTGTCACAATAAATAGTCATTGTTTATTGTCTTTTGCCTATGGTCACTTAATACGTGTTTATTTGTGGTTAGATATCCAGAAGAACATGGCCTACTCTAATCGAGTTCATTCTCTAGATTCGACGATTTAGTCTGTTCAACATTCCGTTGGCTGACATATTGACCCGTTGAAAAACACGAAACATGGCTAAAGTTTAAGAGTCCCAAGAGAAGTTGGTGATGCCTAAAATCGTCGCAGGCACGTTTCTTGAAGCATGCCATAACAAGCGTACTCAGCGTTTCTCGTTCATTTTTACGCTATTTCAAAACAACGCAAATAATAGGATTTGTTCAATAGGGTCTCGGTATGAAAAGTTATTCTTTTGCATCAAGAATGTGGTCAGTACTAATCTTCCTGGCGCTTTAGGCAAATTCGGACCTTATGCGCTTGCTGCGTCCTCTATTTCGTCTTATGACATCATAACCAGAGGGCAATGTCGCAGGGGAATAGCTGGAAAAGCAACGCTGACCACTAGACCAATGCGGCGGTTATACTATCTCTATCAAGCGAAGGAACGTTTAAATACAACGCTCTGAAAGGTTGGTAACTGTAGCATATTTACTTTAGAAATGCGGCATTTACATTTCATAGAGGCATATTTAATTTATTATTATATTTAATTCTCGGGGCATATTCATAAGTGCATATTTTATAAATTGTTGATCAATCTTCTCCTGGAATTTCACAAGGAATTGGAACTTCCTGCTATTTAATTATAGCCATGCATTACAAAACTTCATCGTCAATTATCAAGGAATACTTTGACATACTTCTAGCGCATCCAAGGGCTACCAAATTCATGGTACCAAAAATATTCTGAAGTTTATACTTGCTTGGGATGGGTTTTGCTGATTCTTTTGATAGGAACATATACTGATGCCATTTGTCATTCCCAATCGAACACGAGCAAGCTATATGTCATTTGTCCGCACATGACGTAAATGTCGAAGGCATGCTGCAGATATTTTAGTAGAATGTGTTAATTTGGTCAGCTCAAATAAACTGGATTTGTAGATAAGTAGCATTCCTAGCCTTAAAGAAAACCTCAAAGGTGGTCATATGGCATGTTGTCGGAGTTTGCTGTTATAGGCCCAGAACCCCTCACTTATTTAAGGAACACGGAGTGATTGACGTATATCATTCAGAACATCATGCGAAGCTTTCGGGACAGCTTCGATGTAGATGTACGTCATATGAAAGTTCTGTACATATAATTTTTTTTTTTGTATGTGTAATGTAATTTGTTCATTAGATCCGTATATGCATTTGCGTAACCAATCGTCATTTCTGTTAATCGTCTATTTATTTTTTACCATTTCCATCTCGTAAGTGGGTCGTTGTGTAGTGCACGTGTTCGTTGGGAGTTCCTGGCTACTGTCACAATGACAAATGATGGAAAAGTCGACGTTTTTTTTTTTTTTTTTATACTCTTTAACACTGCTGAGGCATCATAGGCGTTGAGACTGGTTTTACACGAGATGGAGTGATAAATTGGGAAATTATTTGTTTTTCATTTAATAGAAAGGAAGTTTTTTTTAGAAGCTTAAGTTTTATGTAGTTTGCCATTTAGCAGAACTGGGTAAAACCTGGAAAAACCCTGCCAAAGAGGTCAGGAATCGAATCATAAGCCTCCCGCTCACGAGTGCATACATTAACGGTTTCGGCCAGCCTGACGATTGCAGAGAATATTGCTTTGTAATTATGTTCTAAACCATAGTCCTATTCCTCAGAACGATGTTTTGATAATCATAAACAATAGAAGATATCAAAAACGCTAAAGCTACCAGTATATCCGTCTGTTGAGCCGAGAAAACTGGGTAGAAAAAATTGGCTAGCACATTGACCTAAAAAGTATGTATTTTAGCACATAACACTTTATTGCATCTAGCACGAATGCTGATGGCGCAAGCGTAAATTATGTCGATTCGCTATTACTAAAAATGAATATTAATTAATAATGACAGTAATGGGAAGTGTTAAATGCATGACTGTGCCTAGGGACATGCAAAGACTATGTGTCATTTTACTACAGCTTAGCACAATTTCATTGAAATGAGGGAAGAACTAGAGGAAAGGTGACTAATGAACGAAGCTAGAGGGTTACATGAATAGCATATTAAAACAATAGGAGTGGGACTGTACAAGAATACATGGCGAAAAAAAGCGTGGATAGTTTTTGTAAACTTTCTGACAGCTGTGAATCCCGCACTGTTACTACGAAAGCAATTTATACTTTTTATATCAATGTCTTCAATGCACATTCTAGAATTTCAAAGCCAAAACAGTGGAACATTTTTGACCAAAAGAGAGATGGAGGTATTATAACCGTATATATGCTGGAATCATACACAACTGAACTTATTTTAATTCCTCTTAATTTCTTAGCTGGTCCGAGTTTCTTCTCTTCTCCGCTGTGTGTAATTGTTTAATGATGGATTTTGCCTAAAGCCGTCAGCAGTTTCTTGCTTTTGCTACCAAATTAAAAGACAGACAACAACGAAACAACTGAGATGCAGCCTAGATTACACAAAGTCGCATTACTCGAGAGAGACATATAAATGGTTTATTGTTCATTACAAGCTCTTTTCTCTTGTCTCTCGCGGCTCATTTCGAATTAGTCTTATTCTTTTTCGTTATTTCAGTAGAAGACGCCAGAGTCCTATCATTCAGCCGACAGAGAAAGAGAGAGAGTTTAGTGCTGCCTTTGATAGCGGTAATTAAAATGTTAATGTCTTGTCGTTCTAGCGTGTTTGATTGCCGATGTAAACATTTTACACTTTGTTCCCTCTTTGAAGCCTTTTATGTCATCCTTTGGCTGCAGCGTTATAGCTTTTCTGTTTGTAGTAGGGACAGTACAGCAGAGCAAGTAATGCTCAGTTCTTGGCACTTTAACGTCAAACAAGTACGAACAGTGTCCCCAGATATCGAGCATTGACGTTTAGCTACAGGGAGGCACTGCTAAGATGAACATGTTACCCAGGTAAGCACATGGACACCGTGTCGTTAGTACCACAAGTTTTCAATTTATTGGCATATTAGTCCAAAGGAAATGTTTTGCAAAAATAGTTTTTAATTAATAAATTAAATGCTTTCCAACACAATCAGAATATACTTCAGGTACATGGAGGGGGAAAAATGAGAGAGATAATTAATTTTACATATAACGCAATGCCTTTTAAATGTACAGAAGTTTTATTATATATACAATTATGGCAGGGAAGTTACATAAAACTTAACACTTTTGGGTGCACTTCACACTGAGAAAAGCATGCATAATTAAATTATGATACTTATAAATTTGCAAACGCACACTTTCAAAAATTCCACCATACTGAATAGATGTCGTTGGCTTCTGAATATTTAGCTTACAAAGTAATAACGACAATCTAAAAGAGAATAAAAGAGAGAGAGAGAGAAAGAGTGTGCGTGCTTGTGTTGAACACCTAGAACAGTGAGGTTATTCGATTTTCGATTTCAGGGTAAGCAGAATGCGGTTGCGAACTAGAAGAGGCCTGTCGTCGAAAGCCCAATAAGGCGTGTGCGTATGGCAACTTGTAGTTAGTTGTGAGGGAGGCTTTGTTAGCGCGTGGTTGTGACTTCGTGCGTTACTCTGTATTTTCATTTTGTGTAAATTGTGTGCTAATTGTTCTTCCTTATGCTACTAAATAAAATTAGCATTAAAGAATTGCTGCATGGCGAAATTTCATTGGGAAATCTTTGACTCAAACGGAGATTCAACACCGACGTTTTTCACTTATTTCTGATGAGCATATTTTTGTAAAACTATTTCAAATTGTTGACTTAATGGATGCTATCACGGACCTCAGGCGTTCAGTTATTACGTTGGAATTCTTATATTCGTTACCAGGCACAAGTGTCAATGTCCAAGCAACTAGGTTTGGGTATGAGGCGAAAAAGTTGCATTCCGTTTCCAGATACATATTTATAGCTGAACGTTAGCTTATAAACAATGCCCGCACTTAGACGATTGCTAATTCAACATTTTTTCACGTCCTTCATGTAAAGTAACTGCATCAAATTACTCAGAATACGTGACTTAGTACTGAATAACATTTATTCCTTTTTGTAAGAGGCTAAATTATATTGCAGCCATCTTTCTATTCTTTTGCTCACACACTCTCAGCAGCAGATTTTCTGTTTGGTTTAAGGAAGTTATTTTCTTAACTTGCATAGTTCATAATATTGTTTGCCAGGCAAATGTTGAAACTCCGGCAAACACGTGAACTGCAAATAATTTCGATACTGCAGGAAGGAAATGCCGAGTATGTATAAATTTACAGAAAAACTGCGCCAGCAGGTGTTTGCTCGCCCTTCTATTCTTTTTTTCAGTTACAGTCACTTGAGTGTGTTCTTTCAGATTAGTTTTTTCTTACTTTCTAGCTGGAAGGGCAAGAAGAGTAATAAAGAATGGCAGAGCCATAAGTAAGAAAAGTTGTCTGTCAATTTGAGCAAGGACAGCTGCAGCAGCTCTCTAACTAGAACGGACGTTAATCGATTTGGGTCTCTGGTAACTTTCCAAGGAAAGATAGCACATGTACTTCAAACGAATATAAAAATGGTTTCGAAGCCCAACGTACCGGCGATATTAATAGATTCCTTACGATGCAAATACGCAGGAAAATATTCTGCCCAAGTCTTTGAAAAATTATGACTTCAGTGAACGTGAATTCGATGCAAGATACCCTGCGCTACCTAAAGGAAGGGAAACTGGCAAGGAGTAGGAGAGGAAAGAAAAACAATCGTTGCTAATGCCATTCGTAAGTGTGTTGCATTTGAAAAAAAAAAAAGAAAGGTCTCGCGAACTGAATTTACGACTCTACGTGCTCGCGAACTGTTTATTCTATATTCAGACTTGGAACGACCTTTTTTAGTAAATGGAAGGAATGAAATTCCTGGTCCATTTGCTTAATTCTTGCCAGTTGGCATAAACTCCAGACGCCACAGTAACATACACAATCTGGGTTTGCTCTTAGCTGCGGCTTGCAGGAAGCCCTGCGCAATTAATGGCATGAGAGCAGATTCTGATTGCGTGCAATCCCAGGATTGTTAAATAAACATGGTTTGTGGCAGGGAAGTGCAAGGTTGTGAACCATGTTCACTTAGGTAATCGTAAACAATTCTTTGGTGAAGCACTCGATGGAAAATACAAGTATTTCTCTGCAGGGACATGTTCCAGGGATGCTAATAGTGGCAATCTATGGGCAAAGAAAATTTCTCTTAATCTTTACTGCTATTTGTAGTTGTCATTTGCAATATGTAGTATATTCATTTATTCTGGCTCTTTAACTATGAGGAACATTGAGTAAGTAATGTAACATATTTTTTCCTTTCAGTCAGCTTATCAGGAAAAATACAAATTTTATGTGTGGTATCTATGAACCTTCGCATACTATTTGATATAGGTGGCTATGATGCAACTAGATTTCAAAATGTAACCTCTTAAGCCAGCAACTGTACAACTTTTCAACGGAAAACTATGTTTACAAACATTTATTAACGGAATGGAGAGATAGCAATGAATGAAAGCATTGCCATTGGAAGAAGGCGAGGCAGTCTGATGATAATCTAGGGCATGTGCGATCGCACATTCAAAATGGCAAGTGCCATCATTCATATTTGGAACAATCGGCGAATGGTTCAACCTGATATCTTTGTCGGTAATATATACACTTATCCTCAGATTTGAATTCTTAAAAAAGTGTATGAAATAGATATCTTGAAGTCTAACGAAAGAACCATAATTTATTAAGAATAGATATGCTGTTTACGAGGCTTGAGGTGGCGTGTTATTGTCTTGCATTGTAACGAGAGATGGAATCTTGAACCTGAGTCCGAGGGGACAATCCTTAGGAGTAGCTTCAAAAGTTCTCGGGGGATAAAAGTTCAAGAAATACCCCCAGTCGGTAAAGCCATGGCTACATCCATCTGGGTCTCT